>JBBUKS010000029.1:727022-754903 GCA_038050645.1 Hedychium gardnerianum
AGTATCTGTTCTTATCAGTTTAATATCTGATACGTGGGCCATCGGCCCACTATGATATTAAATTAATTTTTTATGGGGAGAGGATTCGCCACAGTAGCTTGCTGCTGGAATCCTCGCGCGTCGCCCTTGCGTTGCACTACTGCAAGGGCCTGGCGCACCCGACCAAATAAAATGTAAATTTCAAAATTAGATTTCCAGTCATTATATTAAATTAACTTGTTTTTCTATTAGTATTTATTATTTTGACAATACAGCATATTAAAAGGTGGAGTGTTATTGAATTCAATCGAAAGCCGTTAAATCTGATTGCACACAATCTGTTAAGAAAGTTGGTCATGATCAGATCAAGTCTCGATATGGGTTATTACTCGTTGGTTCAATTTTAGCCGACAGAAACATATCTAGAGTATATATATATTACTCATGAACTGATTAAAATCTGAGGATTTTTATTAGTATCTTTGGCAACCTAAGTCAAATGTTAAACGGATATTTACCGGGATTCATGGTTGTAGGGACACAAGGTCGTTAGGTCGACATGACATAACTGGCAAAAACAAGCTACTGCTGCTCTTGGAATAATTATTATTTTAGTATGTTATATAGCAATCTGAGTTTTGACTGGCCAGGATCATACTGACTGACTGGTCCTCCACTATAGCTGA
This sequence comes from Hedychium gardnerianum, assembly GCA_038050645.1. Lineage (NCBI taxonomy): Eukaryota > Viridiplantae > Streptophyta > Magnoliopsida > Zingiberales > Zingiberaceae > Hedychium > Hedychium gardnerianum. The sequence continues at coordinate 727,688 of JBBUKS010000029.1, forward strand.
GAACGAGGAGGGTTGATCTGGACTCCTAACTGGCATTTTGTTTGCATCCAATAAAGCCCACCGGGGCCAACTGCTGGTTGGGGGAACATCCACAGGTGGCCTTATAGCCCCCCCATGTCCTTTGAAGTCTCAAGACTCTGTGCTGTCAATTCCCAATGGGGCCGCAGCAGTCGAGTGATTTCCACAGACTACGACTGCACAACGTCAAAAGCTCCATAATTGAATCCACTCTCAGATTCGAGCTCCCATAATCCACCGTAGTTTTGGTGTGATGATAAAAGACAGGATAGAGGATGCATTCAACTGCTAAAGTTAGGATGTTATGTGGAGTCATGGCACTTTCTGAATTTACCTAGTTCAACTGAATATAGAGAAACTACCAAAAGGCTATCAGCCTGTTTAAAAGATTGAAAAGAATTTACAAGCTCTCTTAGAAACACATCCAGGAAAATTGACAAAGCAAAAGATTGGAAAGCAACATGGGAACCATCACTTATTGGGAGAGAAAAGAACTTGTGTATCATCATCAAGAATTGGATCCAAAGCCATGAAGCTTGTTCTTCGCCATAACCTCCTTTGTTTAGTTGCTTTTCTTTTGTTTAATAAGAATGAGCCTGCTAGTATGCTCCCTGTACATACATCCAAGACGAGCCAAATTTCGATGATTCGTCTTTAGCAATGTAGCTCTTCCAAAAAAATTCAAAGCACTGATCATCATCTCCCTGGATTGTCTTAGCTTGCACTGATCATAACTAAGACTTTCAGTAGCTCAATGGCCCGCTGCTTTACCTCTGGATCGCATCCACTCTGGATGACGAACAGAAGTTTTGCTTCAAGGCCGGCGTCTTTAGCGAGCGGAACACATTCATCAGGGGCGAGCCTACAGATTGTCCATAATATAGACAATGCGCATCGTGTACAAGTCGCGGACATCATCAGAAGCCTCACTGTATCAGGAATGGTCTGAGGGCAATCCTTCAATGCCAATTGACCTTCTGCTGTCGTCGCGAGGTCGTCTAATATGAGCAAAGCTGGTTCCAACAACTCGAGACACAGATTGGGCAGTTGCTTGACGAGCCGGGGAACTGCTCCGACGCTCACAATTAAACTCCGGACTTGCTCATGGAAAGATATAGCTTTGAGCAAGCTAAGGCCCATGGCAATGCCGTTTGGGTGCCGATCATCCTTGATCAATCTCAGCAAGGCCACCAAAAGACTCAAGCTTGATACAATCTCCGACCGAAAACTCTTCTCTCCCATCAGCATTTCGATAAGTTTGGCACAGTTTATCTTAGTATCAATCGTCCCTTCGTTTAGCATGTCTATGACAAGGGAGATCTTCGCTGGTTCCATCAGATTAGTCTTTGCATCAGAGTCTAAACTAAGATTGACGAGTATAGCAATCACCTCGGAGCCAACAGCGTGAGAAGTGAATGGGCCGAGGAGGGAACAGAGATGCACGACGCCACCTGAGTCGACCACCGTCTTCTTAACCGATGGATGGGCGGCGATGATCCTTTGGAGATCATCCAGGGCCTGCACTCGGGCCTGCCCTTTGGCCTTCTTCAGGCTTCGGACGAGCTCTGCAGCCGTCGCCTGCAAGTCCTCAGATTTCTTCTTCAAGAGCAGGTAGCGCTGCAAGAACCAAGCGTGGATCAGCTGCCGGAGGGTCCGATTTGGGGTGACGGCGTCATCCCAGAGCTCCTGCATTGTGGTGGGGCAGTTGAGGTGCCCTAGGGAGAACCACTTGAGGATGTGCGCACGCTCGTAAGTCTGGCCGGTGCAGAGTGTCACAGGATCCACCATGGGTTCGAGCGAGATGGGGCAGATGAACACCGAGGGCACGTCGGAGCCTGTCACCGGCTCGAGCTCCTGGATCATCTTCTTCAGGTCGAGCTTCTCGGTAGCAGTCCCCAATTTTTCATCTTTCCCCGTCAAGAGGCCTCCGCCTCCACCTCCGCCCGCGCCGCCCAAGATCCCATCTTTGACGGCGGTATGCAGATCTATGACCTGCCCACCGCCCTCCAGCCTCCACGAAGCCTGTTTCCGGTACTGTGGCATCGCCGGAGACCGGAAAAATTCAACCTTTACTGTATATTTAATCGGAAAAAGAGAACAATGAGCCGTAGAAAGGATCAGAAGGGAGAACAAGAGGAGCAGATAGGAGCGAAGCGGAGAGCTTCTTTTGGGCCTTCAGGCGTCGTACGACACCTCATTCCGGAGGCAACATCCACGGCGCCGGTCAAAAGGAAGCAATGCGTCATCATAACCAGCATAATGGAGTTATCATGGCCGATCTCCGCCACAACTCCGAAACCCTAAAAGCTCTCTAGCACGCACACACAGCCACACACACACACACAGAGGTTTCCCCAAAGATTAGAAAGGCGAAATGATAAGCGAGCAAAGGCCCAGATCAGAAGCTAAAAAGGGAAGAAGATAGGGAAGGAGATCTAAGTCCAAACTAATTAAACCTCCCCGCCCCTAAAGAAAAGGATCTCCAAGATCAGGTCAAAGGCTGGAAAAATGGGGAATGGATCAGTTCCATCAGCTGCTCGATCTAACGCAGTCTTGTAGGGAACGTGGACGCAAGGAGGGCCGAATCACAAGGGGAGTGAGAACGAGGGATAGTAAACAAAAATAGAAAAATTGGAAGGGAAACACCGCGCCGGGTTGATAACGTGCTCCGCACGTGAGACCTGTCCGACGTCCTTTCGGTTTACTCCTTTTTCATTTGTTTTGCTCTGAAAGTTTGAAGTTTTCAGACATCTTGCAATTGATTGAAGAGATTGTACGCTTAGCTCAAATATTTAATTCTTTTATTTATTTATTTATTTATTATTTTTTACGGAGCGAACACTTTCTGACTTGTTTGATTATATTAATCCTATTCAAAGTTCTACCCGAATAGTTATGGGAGATTATCTCTACTACATGTATTAAATTCTTCTTCAATGTCAAATGGATTTAATTTCATAACTATTCCAATACGATTCAACTCACTATTATAATTATAATAATTATAAAATTATAATTACTATAATATAATTTTATCAATTGTATCAGAATTTAATACATGTGTCGAAAATAAATAATATATGATACGGTAGATATTAATGTATCCCATGTAAAAATCGGGAGTCAATAATTCGATCAACGTGAAAGTTAAAATTCTTAACGAGTAGAGTTAATATTTCAACTAATCTATAGTTAATCGATAATAAATAATTAGGTCGATCGGATATTTCTGACCTCAGAATTTAATATCTTTACATCCGGTTGGATAATTATAAAAATCAGATATCCTCGATCTCAAAATTTAACTCATCATATAAAAATCGGGATCAATAATTATGAAAATTAAAATCCTTAACGAGTCAACGAGAGTTAACATTTTGACTAATCAATAATCGATCAGCGATAATAAAGAATTAAGTCGATCGGATATCTCCGATCTCAAGACTTGACTCTTTTATATTAGATTGGATATCCTCCCCGACCCTAAGACTTAATTCCCTTACATCCAATCGGATATCTCCGACTCCAAAATTTGATTCTCTTATATCCGATCGAATATCTCCGACTCCAAAACTTAATTCCCTTATATTCGATCGGATATCCTTGATCCCAAGCTCTATTCTCTTGTCTCTAATTATTTTCTTATTAAATTAATAAAACTTAAATCCTTTAAAATCATTATCATCGTATGACGTTATCAAAAGTATACATAATAATATTATTCCACGGATAATGAGTGATGAAATTATATCATACCAAAAATATTTTAAAAAAATATCTCTCATTCTTATGTGATATTTAAATTAAATATGAAAATTATAAATATTATAAAAATCCTTGCAGGTATAGATATGCGTTTTCTTATATATTCAATAAATATGCTTTATTATTATTTACTACTCTTGTTATATACTATCTTAATTTGAACATATTACCTAACAGACATTCCTTCTTTCTATTATGTGATGGCACAGGTATTTTTTCTTTCTTTAAATATTCTTTCAGTCAAATTGCAAGTTAACTCATGAGAACTTCAGACCTCATAAATCAATATACAAAAGGTATTTGTATTATTTTATAGAAGGAATTGGTGGGTGGAATATCATTTTGATAAAAAATCAAAATGTAATACCATAATTCCCAAAAATATGAAAGGGGCAGTCTTCTGTCCTCTGTTCGGTCAAATGTCCGAGAGAGACAGGGAAAAGACTAATACTATTTCTTGATGTTACCACCCAACTTTGGCTGGTCCTCTCCTGACCTCATTCTGCATCATGTCTACAATGTAGGGTCATATGTATCCTGTGATAAGGGGAAAAACACGGGTGAATCCATATGGATCAAAGGTAAATTAAGATGTGAGAGAAAGAAAAAAATATAAGAAACAAAAATGACAGATAAAACTGAGATTTTAAAATACAATTCAAAATGGAGCTGGAACAGTATATAGTTATAAATTACTGCAAGAGGAGAAAATAATTAAGAAGAAAATGAAGATCCATAGCTACCTCATCATGGAAGTTTCCTCTACTTTCAAGATCATCAGTAACATCACAGGCATGAGAACAACTCAGATCTTACTGCAGTTAGAATTAGCAAGCGTTGGCATCTCCTTTAAAAAATCACAATGAATTTATTTTGTTTTTTAATTGTGCAAATTGTTAAGTTGGTGGAATTATTTCAAGCTACATCACGGCTGGAAATGCTCCAAAAGAATACTTGCTCTCAAACTGAGACAAGCTGAGTCGATCCCTTTCCATGCAATCTCAACGTGATAGTAACCAGACTCATCTTTTCGGAGCTATAGGGGCATATTGTTCGTCTTCTTCCTCGAGTTCACTAAAAGACATCCTCACCAATAGGGATGCTGATGATCCCTGAAGCAGTATCACAGGCCTCATCTTCTGGCCAGTCATCGATGATTGTGTAAACAGAGACGTTGGAGGCGACATTGAACTTATTGAAGGGTTCATTTGGCGGCTCTTCTTCAGCAACAGTTTTGTTGATAATTGAGTGTGGGTGCTTATCATCATGCAAGGATTCCATTTGTTGGTTCTTGGATGGAAAGGTAACAAATGCATCCTTTGAGGCTACGACTGGCTTTGAAAATGGGAATGATGTCTCAGACTTACCATCGTAGACATCTACCAGTTTTGGTGAATCAGACTTGGTCTGATTTTGCAATTTCTGCAACAACATAGCTCTAGCTTCCACAACCTACAGATAACAAAGGCTCAATGATATATTACTTATCAGAAAGAAAAAAACAGACTCAATGAAAATAGCAAAACATCTCATATAAGCGAGAAAGCAGCCTTGTGGTCCATGATCTTCTTGTAAAATACACAAAGCATTCCAGGTCAAGTTTAATTTTCTCCATCAAACAAGATTTCAGATATAGTATACTAAATTTAACTCAAAGGCTAGTCTCTAGCCATATTTTTTTCCCTCATTTTCCCTCATTTTCTCCCTTTTCAAGTAGATAACAAAGGACAAATCCTACCCTCTGTCTTTCTTCCCCTTAAACCTTCTCGCTTCACTCTTTTCAAGAAACTACCAAAGCAACTCTTTTCAATAAATCTTAGTATGTCCTGAATATGGGAGAGACTCTCACAAATGATTCTGCTCACGTATGTCATAAAAGCATAGCCATTAAAAGCATGCCATAAATTATAATGTTCCTCTTCAAGGGATATATGATATTGAGAAACAAGGGAACAAACTGCAGAACGAATAAGAAGATCCTGTAAGCATATTTGAGCAGACAGAAAGCTAAGGCCCTTTTGGTATACCTTTTGAACCAAAAAACAAGGCAAAACGAAACATAACGGACCCCAAAACCAGAGAAGGCATGCTGCTGCATCTCCTGATCATCCCAACAACTCAAGGCGTTCCAAATCACTTGAGGCACTTAGACAGCAATAGACATAACAAAGAACAAAGACGTCATGCTAATGAAAAATTGGAAATTCCTGATCCCTACAAAAGCCAAGAAAATTGGTAGCCTTAACGTAGTTTGCCGGCAAGAAATGCATCCATCACACATACCTATGATCATCTTAACAATCCTAATCCCCCTCAACCGGACAGAAAAAAAAAAAAACTTTCTGCTAGTTTTCCTTCCTACTGAATTGAACATTGCCAAAATCACTTCACCAGCTTTTGTAATGTCAGACTCAGATGTAAAACGTTACAAAAACATGGGAAGAATATCTAAACATGAAATAGGGAAAGTCTAGGCAATTAAAGATTGCTTTAGAAGCCTTACCATCAGAATCTTCGTCATCTGACAAGAGGGGGAAATCCAACCATGTCTCCGCATGCACCGAGATATTATGGACGAAGGACATCACTTCATCCGTAATACCAATAGCTCCAGCACCAAAGTTCCTAACATCGTCCTCCTCCTCCTCTTCCTCGTCCCGAAACGGGAGTAAGTTGGAGGTGATCTTGGATATCTCAGAGACGTCCATATTGCCGGAAAGCTTGGAGATGCCGGACCTGAATTTCCCGCTATCGATTCGGAATCAAGTTCCTCCGCCCGTTGTCCCACCTCGCCGCGAGCGGCCATAGTTGATGGGCTAGGGTTTGAGATAGCTCAGAGAGGTCCTCCTTGACGCCCCGGCTGGGATCTTCCTCGTCCTACTCCGCTTCGATGGCCCGATTGGATGGTTCTAGGATCGGGCCTTGTTTCGGGCTCGGCGGTGCCATTGCCGCCGTTGCTACGGTGCTCGGTGACGAGCGAGTTCGCCAGCGATCTCGATAGCCAAGGGCCCAAGACATTGTCGACGCGGGACCGGTTTATTTTCTTTGGATATCAAACGATATTCAATATCCACTGGGTAATTTATTTTTTTTTTAAAAAATCAAAATAATAATATTTTTATTCTAAAAATACTTTTATTCCAGGCCTTAAATTGCAAAACAAGGCTTAAAGCAATCCAATACCCAAGAGACTTATTATTAACAAAAATTATTTATTTATTTATTTAAGTTCAACGAGAAGAAAAATAAAATAATTACTATGTTGTTTTGTGACTTTGCAAGTAGAATAATAATAATAATAATAATAATAATAATAATAAAAAATAATGGTGGTTTAAAAGTTAAAACCAATTTAATAAATGGAAATTAACATAAGGAAAGTTAACACCCGCTGGGAGTGGAATTTGCTTGCACAACTCGTGCTTCAGAGTAAACTGCTGATTTCAACAGAGATAATTGATGCTTACAACTGGGTTGAGACAAGCTTCCTTTGCCTTGTGCGACAGGGCTTGTTTAAGAACAGCAGAAAGCCAACAGCTCCCACTGCTATACCAACAGTATACCTACAAGGATTAAAGCGAAGTCACCTTGGTTAGGCATCAGTTCTTAACTACAATAATAACAATCATGTCTGGGATTTTTCATCCTCTACTATATCATCAATATTTAGAAGCAAAAATGAAATGTAGAAACTTACTTGATTTGGGATGGGTTCTTCCAGAATACAACAAATGACATGACATCCTGGGAAACATAATAAAAATAAAGTAAACACAACACATACACAGAATGAGCGAAATTTGAATTTGAAATTAGCATTTGTTATCTGGACAATCAATCAGATTTGGGTCATGAAAGTGTTAAGGATCTAAGTGTTACAAGGTGTAAAAATAGAATCTTGCATCGATAATAATAGACATAGGTAGAGGAGACGATCAAAAGTAGCAAGTCCTAATGATTTCCTGCTTTTGCGAACATTGTATCAAGTCACAGTGATTTCCGCCCTTCCCTCTTTGCGAAAATAATAAGTCCTGCCGTGCGCTTCCTCTGTTGCAATATCAACGTCAACAATGATGTCGATCGAAGCAGATAGCTCTTCCAAAGGAAGGCAACTTAGCATCATCAAGGTACCATAGTCTCGCCTAGGGATCAATTGATACCCTTCATGATGTTGACCACCAGTGACATGCTACCTCAGTGTTTATCTCAACACCTACGATGTTCTACGTTCCTATTTATCCACAAAGTTGTAATCATCATTACTGTCCTATTATTGAGCAACAAGCAACACCTTGATTTGAACGACAAGCATCTCTCTTTTGGGGAAACATCTTTTAATTGGTGACCAATAAACTCCCCTCAATTCATTCCCTCTATTCAAAATATTGGATTCCTCAAAACATCTTTCAATTGCCTTCTACCAGTGGCCCTTTATGCTTTTCCAGCTAGATGAAAATTACCTAAGAGAGATTGAACGGAAGGAATTATGCAACATAGGCTGCAAAAGTTCAGATTTGGTTGATAGGCCGAGGCCAACTAAAACATCTTACCTCTCCAACAGCTGATATTCTTGAGCTTGCTAAAGCCCATCAAGAGTGCATTAATGCACAATTGTGCTTCCCCTTCTATGACACTCTTATCCCTCCCAATCTCATGAGCATATTTTGTTACTTCTTCTCTTGCTATGGGACCTGGGAGACTCAGGATATGTATAGGGTGACATCTTTTGAGTCTGATATGATTGATAAGTCTCTTCGAGCTGCGATAGACAACACAGAAAAGAAGGTATGCATTGGTTGACTCCATGCTATTGCTACTGGTTTGTAAGATAACTTCAAGATCACATTGGATGTTAAGGTTATGCTGATCATTCCAACAAACTCCTCACTGTACACACTAAATACATAGCTCAGAATGACACAAGCTACTATCAAGTTGCCAATGATGAGATCCTATTAAATTAGGATACAATCAGGGTCCTAGTAAAATCCCAACGAGTTAGCTCATTATCATGATACTTTGTGTCACAATGCACTATCCTTTTTAAATGATCGCCAAGATGACACTTAGATCACTGATTGCTGACACAAACTTGATTTGAATTAATAAATGCACCTGAAATTAAAATATGTTTTCCTTGAACTACTATATATAATTGTAATCAACTAAAACAGTTATCATCAAGAAATAGACTAAATATTTATTTAATGATTGAAGTTAAACCTTACACATTGGTAGTTTCCATCACAGGTAATTTCAAGATTATAATTAGCTATTGCACTACTCGCCCAAGCTGAGCTACACACAACATTACCATCTTTTCTTTCCTGTGCTACTTTCAACATTATCCCACTAACATTCTGAAGAATTATGAGAATATAGACTAATAGTAAGAGATTCAACCTGCATAGAATACTAAAAACATAATGGAATCTCATATCTATAATATACAATGTTTTTAAGAAATTAAAAAGCAACACAAGCATAGAAGATTTTCTTGTAATCAGATGGTTTACTCAAAAGATTGACAATCCAAACATCCTGCCCACAGAATCGACCGAAACATAGCAAGCTAACATAAACCAAGGAGTTTTGTAGTTAAGTTATGGCATACGATAAATAGTAATCTGTCTCTTAAAATATTTACATTTGATAACTGTGGAAATACATCCATCATGATTCAAAATTTGCTCTCAATCTCTAATGCATGACAAATCCAAAGATCAACTAGTCGCTCTATTTTGCTTCGATAAATTGTCTAAATCAAGTATGTCTTGCATAATTATATGATGGCAATAAAATTTCATCCTAAAAACTCTATTTTCATCTTGTGGATATCAATACAGTCTAAGATTTTCTGAAATGAAAACTGTTACAAATTTTAATACGAAAATAATTAAATGGCTAATGTGGCATGATTACATGGGTCATGATTGTAACATCAACTGATACCTTCTTTCATGGAAGAGGAATTAGTCACAGAAGCTAAAGGTTGGGATTCACCTTGTTAAGGTTCAAAATTAATCAAGATATGTGAGGGGAGGATGCTTCTCCTTTTTCTGTTTCATGAAGTAAAGACAAACAAAGTGCATCTTCTGGAAACCAACAACTATGAATGAAAAACAAAGTAATTTTGTTTTTTTTTAAATAATTGACCTAGCCTATGCATGATATAATCTGCAAATACTAACATCCTAATTTTCTATTTCATGTTCACATAGGCAAATGCCTATTGCAATTTGATCTACACAGGTAAAAGGCACGCATAGAAAACATTAGTGAATAAATTTTTACCTTGATGATTGGCATGCAAGAAAACCTCTGGGAAAAAGATGGTTTCTTTATGATCCTACTATCAATGGTTCCTTCCTTGCACATCTGCTGAGCAATTTCTCTCAGTATCATCATCTGTGCTTTATCGGCACCCATGGAAATCAATGTCTGTCTCATAGATTCTCTATCAGCTTCAAGCTCCTGCAGACGCATATTAAGCTTAGTTATTTCCGTTTTCTCAATTACATTACCCATTCGAGATCTCCTAGTCTGTAGTTCCCTTGGTGTGCTGACATAGTCATCACTGGTGGCATGCACCGCATCCACTGTATACACTCTGTCATTCATCTCCTCATAATCTGATACGGCATCGAACGATGTCGGAAACTCATCCCCCTTGTTGAATTCCAGGACAGATCCATAGCTTCCGCAGGAAAGATTTCTGAGATGCCAAGGCCGAGCTCGTGGAGAATGACCCACGATGACTCCTTTATCCATGACATTACCAAATACGCTGCTTGGCGTCCGTTCGAGCTGGTAAATCCACTGCTCCAGCTTCTGAAGGTGCTCGCGTGGAGTATCACAAGAAGGGTACTTATCGAGTTCGGCACCAGCGTCTCTGATGCACTGCATTGAAGGATACTGAGACTCCGGCGGGAACTCGATTTGGGGGATGGAAAAGGAGGAGGTCGCCGTATCAGGTGTTTGCGGTTCAGAATGAGGCGCATCCCCATCGAGGCTAAAACCGTAGCTGAGGAGGCGGTGGCGGTAGGCCTGGACTTCGAAGGAGAGGGCTTGCATAGCTTGTTCACGCTTGAAGAGAAGTTCCTCAAGTCTTGAGATCTCCTCCTGGTTATGCTTCGAATTCTCCTCGGTGACGCGCTTGAACTGGCGGCTCTCCATGACGATTTCCGCCTTATCGTGCTGGAGCCGGACTATCATCGACATGGCCTCTTGCGTGGCGGAGGCCGCGGCGCTCCGCTCCTCCTCCAGCTCCTCTTGTAGCTTCTGGATCGTTTGCTGATGGTTGAGGAGAGCCTCGCGAAGGGCCTCCTCCTCGTTCCTGGTCTCCACCCTGGCAACACTGGTGCCGGGTTCGAAGTTTTCCCCACCAGGGTCAACGCAGGAGAGGATGTGGGCGTCGACTGCGCTCGCGTCCCGCTTCCGCCTCAGAAACCGATGCCAGGAGGTTGAAGGGGAACGCCCAGGAGAGAAACTCCCAACGAAGAAGCCCTCCCCTCCTCCTCCTCCTCCCCCAAAAGCTGGACCTTTAAGCTGTTCACCGGAATCCATGGGTTCCGAGAAACCTAACCGCGGAACATCAACCGGGATTCAATGCTGCCATTTGAAGGCCACCCTCTGATGCGTCGCCGCCGCCGGTCGATGGGATGCCTCGCAGGCGGCGGCGGCGGCAGTTAGGAAGGAGAGACCAGAGGCGGAGGATGAATTGTGAATGAAGAAGAGAACGCGAGGTCGCGAGGGAGGCATCATTGCACTTATCGGACGGCAAATTAAGGAGGCCACGGGGAAAACACGTGCCTTCTATTTTTGTTCGGAGTGCAGAGACAACCTGGAAAGGCTTCCTCCAATCCTTCGTTTCCCTGGCGGACCTTTTTAATCTCTTAATGTTCCTTTAAAATTTAAATATAGACGAATTTAAATGTCAATGCAAAATAATGATGATTCGATTCTCATACCGTGTAAACAAACATAGACTCAGTTACAAGGAATTATTTAAAAAAAAATTCTTTTAATTAATGAATTTGAAAATATTGACTATTAAAATGAATTTTCACATGTACTTTTTTAATTTTTTAATTTACACTGATAATTAATAATTTTTTTTTATAAGACTATGAATAAAGGATAAAAATACCAAAGACCTGAGTTTTCTTTAAATATACAATAGGATCAGAACATTGTGTGTGAAACCTAAACTAGTGCCATCTTATCTGAAAGTCGTGGAGAAACAAAAAGCTCATCACCACAATTGAATAACGAACCCATCCAATATCCACAGTTGAAACCTCCAACATATCCACAGGACAACAATTCCATTTCTAAAAAAAATAACCATGTTTTTTTTGTTCCTTACAAGGAAAAATGTTTGATACGATGGGAGAATGGGAGAAAGGACTCTTCATTGTCGTCGTATCTTTTCCAACCATGCCATCCCACGCACAAAATCATAACACCTCTCCTTTGAGTCAGAGACATCACTGCATAGATGCAGAGATATTTACCTTGGATAACTTGCTGTGAGGTTGAGGATCTTTTACCAACTTTGAAGATCCATCAATGGCGATATTACCGAGTCCTACTGCCATTGCCTCCCTTTCATCTTTCTCCTTCCTCTGCTTCCCTGCAGGACCTTCTGCTGAAGGCTGGATTTTATTTGATTGAGGCAAACTTGGCTCATGAATATGTGGCCCAGTATCTAGCCATGGATGATGTAACAATTGAGCTGCCGTGGGACGTTTCTCAGGGACAAAATCTAGTATCGGAACCAGAAAATCAGCCATCTCGTTGGCATCTCGTTCGCTGAATTCATACTTCTCCATGAGAACTTTGTTAAGGGGCCAAAATCTCAATTGACGGATGTGCCTCAAGTCACCAAATCTGTTAAAGAAGTCCCGTGAATATCGTCCACCCAAGGCAATCTGAAAAGGCAAAGGATATCTGTGAGACAATATTTGATGACGAGTTACTCTGGAACTGCCTTTGAAAATGTACACATACTTTGCGAGGTATCATCCCAAGTAGTTCCATCATCAATGCTAAGTGGTCCTACATAAATAAGTAACAAAAGGTTACGACACAAAAATTAAACACAATTCTTTTTCCTACAGACTAATTCACTTGGATGGTTCTAGAAATGCAAACTGAAGCAACAGAAGTTAGCACACACTACTATAAGCAATCTGCTTGACACACCCAAACATTGATTTCTCTATTTCAAACAATTTGCATTTTTGAATGATGGATTTTCCGGTAAGAGGCCAGAGTAAAAAACAAGGCTGGAAGCAAAGAGCTTGAATGTAGTCATCCTTTCTGGAATAACCATCAATTTTAAGGGGAAAACAATATGCATTTAATCCAGCAGATGTGTCTTATAGATTACTACTTAGTTAGAAATCATGCAATCGTTGTCTCTATCAGCTCCTAGTAGAATTTATCTGCAGTGTGTTGCCAATTTGTTAGTCGGATTAATAGCATTGACTTTTTCATACTGCGAAATACAAAAGATTATCTTAAAACTTAGCTAATAGCTAAATCTGGAAACACTATAATAAGAAGAAAATACAGGAGCTCAATACTTAAAGAAGATGGTGCTTAAGAAACATGAGGTATGTTGAAGTGGTACCAATATACTTTTTTTGTGTATTCTAACAATCAAATTGCAGTATCATGGCCACTATTAAATGTTTCTAGATAGAGCTCGAGGAGGCACAAATTGCAGCACTGTTCAAAATCATTTTATTTCTTCGGCTCAGATTTGGTACATCCAAAGCACCTATAAACACTCAAAATTTTCATTTTAATTTTGTAATTTCCAAGAATAGGTTTTTAATATCCTTTTATATTATAGGTCATCAAACATCAATGCACATGTGACTCATTTGAGTGATAAAAAACCCAATGGATTGCAATTATGCTTACCGTAATTAAAAATCCTCTATGGATACTAATAATAGATCCTCTGAAATGGGATGCATACAGCACAGAATTATAGGTGTTGCAACGTGTAGAAAAAGTTTTCTTGTACATCATATAAAGGAAAGGAAGCCTTAAGATAGTCTCTTGTGGTTGAAAGAAAAATATTGCAATCACATGGCTAAAATAAATAATAATCAACTTGGAATAATAAAAAGCCAAAAAAAAGAGAGATGTTTCTCCACTGAGGCAGAAAAAGTTGAAATTTGTTTCAAATTGATTGAGGTTTGAAATGAGGTAAGATATGGAATGGAGAGAAAATAGTTGACTTTATGGGGAAGAACCTTGACAAGTGAGGTTCTTGATCTATTAGAGGAAGATTTTCAACAAAGACAAGTTGAGTCCAGAAAGGTTTTATGACCTGAAAAAAGAATAAATTTTTTCTACTCCCCAAGTTTAGCCATTTGAAATCAATCAAATCCTTCTCTCTTTTCAGCCCACTTTGTTGTTAGTTAAAAATGAACACTTAATTTCAAACACACAAGACTTCTTATTAGATGATTTTTTTCCCAGTGAATTAAGACATCTTGAAGGAGCATGAAGCAAAAGACAACTGAACAATATATAAATTTGTTTGAGGATATTACTTATATAGAAATTAAAATTTTAGTGGGGATGGCTGCACCACCAGCTCCTACTAGGGCCATGAGTTCACAAGATTGTTATTGCAACTTTAGTTTGATTACAGAAGAGACTTATGAGAAGCACATCAAAGATAAAATAGCTTCTAAGAAACACAACACCAGATGTGTTGCACATTAAGCACAATCCAAGAAATTTAATTCAATGAAAAGTAGGAAACATGATGAACAATAATCGACCAAAGAATTTGGAGAGTTTGATTTAGTAGGATAGGATGAATTGAACAATACGCATTGCCAAAGCTTGAACAATGAGTATGACATAAGTAACCAACTTGAACCAGCAATTCTAGCAGCAAAATCGTTTTTTACTTGATTTAAGGTATCAATCAAAGAACCAGCCAATGAATCATCCAAACACAAAGAACCCAGCCAATGAATCATATAAACACAAATTGAAAGTTCCATGAAACTCACCTCATCTCGGTCAAAATTATCACCGCTATGTGGATCAAATAAAACATCCCCTGTGGAAAGCTCAAAGCAAATACAAGCAAATGACCATAGATCAGCAGATGAAGAATATTTTGATCCAAGAATCACCTCTGGACACCGATACTGCCTTGTCTGGATGTCATTAGTGAACTGCTTATATGTCCAACATGCATTTCCAAAGTCAACTAACTTGCACCTGTGATCTGCCTCCATTGCCAATCTCTTTCTTGTTGCTTTACTCCCACTCCTATGGCCTTGTGATGTGCCATCGTGTGCCTCCCCACCACCACCATCATTCACTGCTTTTGAGTCTCCTTTATCCTCTGATCCGGTAGTGTCCCGTGCTATTGCAGTTGAGCTCCCAGATGTAGCAGCAGCTACACATTTCACCTTCCTCCTGACTTTTTTCTTCTGGCTTCTCATAAGATCATCACGATGGGACCGAGCAGGAGATATTGGTGGTGGATCTTCGGACTTGATGGTGGAAAGGATGAGTGGAGTGCCTGATCGATAAGGATCCTTGGCTGGGTCAAGGCTAGACAAGAGGAGAATATTCTCTGGCTTGAGATCAGTGTGGATGATAGAAAGATCTCGGTGGAGGTAGTCAAGCCCTATAAGGACATAGCGGCAAATCTCCTTCACCTTGGAGAGTGGCATCCCTCTATAATCTGTGTACTTTATTAGTGTTAGAAGGTTATCCCCAAGAAATTCAAAGACCATACAGACATGGTGTCCATTTGGCCCCAAATGCTTGAAATGATCAAGCAACTTCACCACACACCGAGTGCCATCAGGATCACCATCAGCAATCTGCTTCAATATCTTAATTTCATCCATGGCAGCCTCCGTGTAGTGCTGCGCACTCTTCTGAACCTTCAGCGCGACATACCGCTGAAATTGACGGCGCAAACCCAAATTCAGCATATGTTTCCAAGTGAATAAATATAAAATAGCAACTAATTTCTATCATATTCCCATCAAGGACAAACTTCTAATAAGTTATATTGCATTCAGGAGGTGCACTATCGGCAGTTTAGGGCGAATTAGGGATTTGACAGTAGTTACCGCAACATTTCAGTGACTCTAAGAGAAAGATAGTTGGGATTTCATTGGACATCAAGAATCAAGAGCAAATGAGATTTTAGGGCAACTCACGGAGTGGACGGTATCCCAAGCGAGCCAGACGGTGGAGAAGTGGCCCCAGCCGAGCTTGGCCTGGACAACATACGCCCCCTGCTTGAAGGAATCACCGATCCGAACAGCGTGGTACCCGCCCCGTCGGTAGTCTTCGGTACCCTCGTCCTCCGACGTGTAGTCGCTGCTCTCACTCCGCCCGTCCTCCTCCGCCATCCTTCCGCCGTCTCCCTATCGCTTCCGGAACAGAACGATCCTCCCCGTACTAGGGTTTCGATCGACGCCAGGTAGCCTCGCTTCCTTCCCCTTCCGCTCCCTCGCTGGCCGTCAGCTGACAACTATAAAATAAGAGAAATAAATGCTCCGGAGAAGAAGGTTACGCTGCGTCGCAGGCGTCTCTTAACCGCCGGAACTAGGGTAGCGAGGGAGCCGCACGTGGCACACGTGTAAGTATTTCATTGGGTCCTCGGTTTTAGTTGAGAGATGGCACTGTCCACGAAATATCTAAAAATGAAGAGCCTGACACGTGTCACCGTGATGAAGTGGCGATTTGTAAAGGGTGGTATGTCTCCTGTTGGCTAGTGAGGTATTGTCATAATGAGGTTAGGAGTCAAATTCTGACTAGTAGTCAGGTTTCTGTTCCTTTTATGCACTAGTCATTATTCGAACTGGCTAGATTAATTCTCGTGATTTACCTCCTCCGTGTTAATTTTGGGACGGACTGACGAGGATGCTGGGGCGAGCGTTTCGCCTTTTGTCACGAAGTAAAGGGTGGTATAATTGTGGGGCCCACTTTGAAGCCGACGGGACCCAGTGCCGTATCGAGTTTCAGTTACTTATTGCATCGGGCAAATAAATCAAGGTCCAAATTAATTTAATTATTAATTCTGGTAAAATTAAAAAACAATTAATTTTATTTAAAAAAAATTAAAACCAAATTAAATTTTAACTTAAATTTTTGAGAATTTAATTAAGAGGGGGCAGAAAACCCATATATTTTAATTCGAACCAAGTTTTATTCGATTTTAAAGTAGGGTTTAAATCAGTTAAATTGAGCATCGGGTTGAAGTTATTTGATAAGTTAATGAAATCAAATTGAGTATAAAATTAATTAAACTGCTAAAATAATTAATTTATAAGTTCATTTAGATGTTTTTAAATTTATTTAATTGGTTAGTAAATTTCGTATTATAAGTTTAAATTTATTTGTAAAGATTATTTATTTATGTTTAATAAAAAGATTTATTAGTGTTATATATATATAATTGAGCATGTAAATTAAAATTATCTATTTAAGTTAATAAATTATTTAAATTTATTCATTTAATTAACTTTGTACATATGGAATATTATTCATTTAATTAATTTTATGTATATTGAATGAATATAAATAAAATTAAAAAGTTATTCTTTATTTTTTATAGTCAAAAGAGTATTTTATTTTATATTATTTTTTAAAAATAATATTTTATCTATTTTTTAAAAAAATATCTTTATTTCAATAACTTTTACTTAAACTATTATTATATAGTAAAGTAAAATTATTCCTATTTACTTAAAATTATTATATAAAAAGCACTATTATATAAAATTATTTTTAAAAATAAATATTTGAAATTATTTTAATTTAATTAAAATTACTCTAACTTCATCAAACCATTCTACTACACTATCATAAGACCTACTTTTAAGTTAAAATCATGCAATATATTTCCCTATTTCTTTGAATTAGTAGATATCCACATATACTTATGATTTTTAAATTTTTTTTTATAGTAATCGATTACCAAAGGACAAACACTCTTTTGTGCGTCTATCATTTATTATTAAAATAGTGTTCTATTTCGTCATTGTATATTTTATTTTTTAAAATTATTTTAATTTTCACGTCGTTATAATAATTATGAGAATGTAATTATAATAACTGTGATTTTATAACAATTATAACTGCATAGGTATAATAGCCATGGGATCGTAATTTCTATAATATAATATTGAAATAAAATATCAATTATAATTTATAGCTACTATAATATAATATTGGCTAATGTTGATTAATGATAAAATGTTTATACTGTGATAATTATATAGTTGTTACATCATAATATTGATTAGAGTTAAAATATTATTGCAATATAATAATGATCGTAACAAATATATATTATAACTGCTAAAATATATTATTATTAGTATTAATCAAAATTTAAATATATATATATATATATATATTAAAGTAGTTATGATTATGAAATCTTAGCTGCTATAATTATATAAAAAAAAATTAGTGTTATTTTAACAATATAAAAAATAGAGATAATTTTGAAAAATAAAATTTATAAGTGAGAAATGCAATATTTTTTTATAATAAATAAAAAAGTGATACTATTTTGAAGATTCTAATAAAAAGAAATATTGTTCCTCATATTATGGTAACAAGATGTTTATTAAGCATGTATTATTTGATTTTCAATTACGACGTATTATAAAATATTTTTTTAAAATAAAATAACAAAATTGAGATGTTGGACGACTAAACCGTCCGTTACAAATATTAATGACAAAGATTAACTGTCCGAAGAATTGAATACACGTTGTTAATTAAAAAATTTCCTTTAATTTTTATCTTAATTTTATCAAACTTACTTTCACGGATGTAATAAGAGAATTATAATTAAAATTTGAATATGAATAAGTTTTTTTTAAAAAATAATTTTTAAACGTGCATAAATTATATTTTAATTGCATCGTTAGATAAATCAGAAAAATTATGTTTCTTTAAAGTCAATCGCACCGAATTTGAACAGAGTCATATTGTTTATCACTAGTGAAACAAACTGGAGGTGGGGCTTAGCGTAAAGCCTACAAACTCCGTTGCCTTCCTGCTTGACAGAGGCATGCGCGGCCATCGGGATCCGGGGTTGGTTGAGGTTTGACCTCCTTAAAAGAAGCACCTACTGGTCACTGGCATGGTTTTCAGAGATGGCAGAATCCTCCTGACATCATCCTGCTCTGCTCGCATCGAATCTCCTCACCCATCCATCCATCCACCAAACCCCAAAACCCTCAATCTTACATCATCCGTTGTTCCAATTGTCTTCCGTCACTACATGCATTAATTCTTCTAAAGCATCGTTATGGTAGAGCAAATGGCTCCATGATTCATTCTGTAACCGTTAAAATACAGAGTAGCAGGGGCCACTGTTGTTGCGAAGTCCAATGGAGTGATTGATGATGATGGCAAGTCAGTCGGTCAGTCAGTGTACATCAAGTTTGCTTGATTTCCCTATCGATCTTTTCGACTGTGACATGAAGTGATATAAGCTCCATGAACAGCTTGCTATGGCAAAAGCAATTGGTACTTTGCTTGAGATGTGAAAGATGTGTTCTTCCCCACAAAGGCTCGATATGTGAAGTCTTATCACATTAGCAGCTAAAGCATTAAAGGCAATTTACGGTGCTAGTTTTCAAAGACATGGACATGAAGAAGCATGCAGATGATGACGACGTACGAAATCTAATTCGTCATCCATTGGACAAGACGTCCACTGCACGAGCCGATGACATCATAATTGGAGGTCTGTCTGCATGCATGCAGCCGTGCACGTCCGGAGCAATTGCCTCGCCCAGTTCCATGGATATAATTGAGATATTAATCTGATTGAGCAGTTGAATGAATATATTGATCCATTTCTCTGTAACTGTTCACAAAATTTCCAAAAGCTCAAATTGTACCTGTTCTTCTCTAGCTTTTTCTCCCAGCTACCCTTGAAAAAAAAAGAAGAAACACGACACCGGAATCTGTAGAGAGTGTCATAAGAATAGCCTTTTGCAGTTTAAAGATCATTGCCCATGCTATTGCAACAGCTTATTATAGCCTACACTTCTTTATCCCCAGTGCAATGAGTGTGCATGAAGATGTTCATTGCCCTTTTTCTAGAATACAAAATGAGAAAGAATGGTGAATGTTATTATTGTCAGCTTCCTGCTTTTCCACCCCCAAACTGCAAGTTTTCACCTGCCCTGACATAAAATGATCAAAAGTACCAATTTAAAAAAAGGACTCGAGTAGTTTGGCCTGTGGCTGATGATGATGAACTGTCGCTTATGTTGTTCTGTCAGGAAACTCTTTACCTAGAGCAAGAATTCTTGTGTCCATTAATTGATTGCTCATTTGAACAAACTTGGTTCAGACTACTGAGGTTAATCTTCCATTGAAGGTTCAATCTCTTTTGCCCCATGCTATTTGCTTCTTCCTGTTTATATCTTCAAAGAAAGAAAGACCAACCTGAAATTGTTAAACCGAAAAAAGCAGAATATTCACTATAACCTACATAAGTTCTTGAATATGATTTCTTACTTTCTTATGAAACAGAAATGGATATTATGGTTGTTCATAGGACTTACCAGAACATCAAAGGAAAAAAAGCTTTCAATCCTTGGGTTCACCATTGACCTTTAGCAAATCCGTTGCTGGGAATCGAGAAATACAAACTGTAAGTAGAGAGAAAACACTTGATCTAGTTTCATGTTACTAATAGCATGGAAGAGACAGTAATTACCTTGATCAGTGAAAAGATTGTTGAATGAATATACAAGTAAGATCCTGTTTAAGCCAACTGTATTGATGCAATCTTCAAAAGAAATTCAGTTCTGTATACCCATTTGAGAACTGCAAAAGTTCATCTATGTTCACTTGAGAGCTAGAGCAATTCATGTTCTGTATTCGGCTATGATTAATTGAGTCGATTTCTGCTATAAAAATGCTAGAAACCGGTCTATGGTCGGAGAATTTCGATTCTCCACGTACATAAGAGAGCTGGTGGAGGCCACTTCCATACCACAAGATCCTATCGCACCTATATATTTGAACAAGGTCATGAGTACATGTCTGTTGAATACATTCTGAAAGGAAGGAGTCTACTATAGGTGTTAATTACCATGCAGGTGTTCGACGTTTTTCTTTCAAGTTCATGTCATCTCCTGTGTATCGGTCTGAGTTGTTTGAATATTTGTAAGTGGGAGGAAAATATATTTTCCCTTCATTCCAATCCTGAAATACCCGGCCACATCTCTGTTCTATCCGAAGCTGCTTTAAAGGAATAAATTTCTTGAAGATGTTCAGACAAAACTAAAATTTCTTGTAGATGAAAAGTTATTTGCCTGACTACCTGATCTTTCTCCAACAGAGCTTTCCAGTTCCTCATTTCAACAAGAGCCTTGGCGGAGCGATACGAAAGAGAAATTCTGTAATTTAGATCCCCGAGCCAAATTATTCGACTACAAAGAAAGAGGATCGAAAGCAACAACATGAGCTTTCAACATAATATAAATTTAAGACTTATTTAGCAAGTAAATTTGAACACACTTACTCATGCTCAAGGATAGTTTCGGGTGACCTTTCATCATAAAACCCACCAACCGGTGGGAATCTAGTCTTTCTTATAATCTCCATCACATCTGAATTCCTTCTTAGTTCATCTCCATCCTTCTGTCCAGAAGTCAAATGGCTGCAGATAAAGCAGAAGCTTGTTTGGTGCAAAGACATGCTGACTGAAATCGATCCCTGAGAAGAAACAGATTTAAGAATGCATCGTTCGAGTAATGTGGTTTTCATAACTCTCAATCTCCTTGAAGAAATTAACAATCCCACACTTGCAGATGGCACATTATTGTTCCATACTTCTATTTCGATACAATGATTGGAAAAGAAGAGAAATTTCCCTTGATCAGGAATTTTCAGAGTAAATATGCACTAAAAGCTAGATAAGATCTTATCGAATCATACCTTGTTACCGAGATAGCCCATCAACCCTCGGCCAACACAAGATACCTTCAAGTTCCTTATACTCTCTCTTATCTCCCCTCTTACCCATATGGTAAGAAATATTCCAACCATCTGCTTGCTTGCTACTAAATAGTATCTGAAATAACCATTAAAAAGCATGTTTCTTTTGTTGTTATCGAACATTGGTGAAATAGCTGATATGAACATGAACTTGTTTTTTAGTCACCTTGATTGCCCTGCCTCCATTGAAGTCGAAGCTCCATAGCCATACGACACCGGTGAATAGTATGTTGTTGTGCTAGGTGAATCTCCACTAATGTTATCATCATCTGAAGAGCCACCCCATCGATAATTGGGATCATAGTCACTTCTTCTGTTTGCAAACATAATTCGTTCACAAACACTATGCCGACGATCTAGCCTTGGTTGTGGAGCCAAAATATCTCCATCAATTCTCATACTACGGCTCAAGGACTGGAACGATCGACGTTGGAAAAAATTTGTTGGTCTAGTAGATGTTCCTTCGAAATCATCATCCAACTCCATAACTGGATTGGGAATAGGGGAGGGAGTCTGGAAGCTACCACTACTGCTATTGCCGGCGAGATTGTTCAGTGTCTTTCTAATGAGAGACACCCATTTCTTTGCAGGACCATTGTCTTCTGCTCCGAGAACATTTCCGGCATTAAGTGGGACAATTTCCTGAAATCTGAGGTTTCAAGTTTAACAACAACAACTTCACTGGATGCACTTGAAATTAGTTTATCGAAATATGAAAAAGGATGAAAAATTCGAATGTACCCAAGCACATATATGTCTGCAGCAGGTGAGGTATGAAGCCAATCATCAAGATTCAAGTTACTAGGTGGAGATTTGCCACCTACATTCCATGTAGCAACAAAGATCCTATCAACAAATGGAAGTTAGCAATCATTTTAGCATTTGGATGAGTGTTTTGAGTTATTTTTTTTTGTTAATTAGTTCTAGTTTGGAATACCTATAATGAAGAGTTTCAGTGACTTCAGATGCATTCAGATCAATCTTTCCTCTCCGAGCTTGATCAGATTTCTTCTTGGACAACCTCTCTAATGGTAGAGAAAATTAGAAGAAGATAATATTATTAATAAAAAACAGAAGAAGACAAGTTCTTTTGTGTGGTCTCAAGCTTTTTAGCAAAGAGGATGTACTGTTCAACCTGTTTTGCTTTTCTTGACAGAGAATGCTTCCATCCCTGCAATGCTGCCCCTCCATTCCTCCTCCCCTCCTGCAAAGAAACACAGAATTCAAAATGAAACAAAAAGGGATGCAAGGCTGTGTTTTGCATGCAGGAATGAGCAGAAGACCACTGATTGAAGAGCAGTTATTCCAAAAGAAAAAAGAAAAGAGAGAGAGATGAAAAACTGAGGCAGAAGAAGACATTTTCCATGATGTTATTTCATATTCTTGCAGAAACAAGATATCTATCTACCTCTTCCAACATCATCTGAATGGAAGTCCTGGGTTTTGCTCCTGATGTTGAACCATTTTCTGACAAAGGCCTTGGACCATGAGAGCTGGAAGAGAAAGAAAAGAAAGAGTTCAGTTGGTAGCCCATGAAGCTCCGGGCAGCAATCACTCACCAAGAAGACAAACAGCACATCAAACCTTGCTTTTCTTCCAACTCCCATCTTTCATTGTTTCAGAATGTCCTCATGCAACTGACTCAGGCATTTGATAGAACACCAGGAAGAAGCCACTACTCCCCTCTTCCTCGCACTGTTTCTTGGATTCTCCCAAGAACTGGTTGGCGAAGCAGAGATTTTTGATGGAAAATAAAGACGAGGTAGTACTTTACTTCCCCTTGCCAATCGATTTAGTAGCAAATTCTAACGTGTAACAAGACCAAAGGAAGTAGACAGGATCACTGCCAGATTCTCTTTAGAAAAAGAAAAAAAAAATTCGCAATTTTTTGCCCTTTCCCCAGACGGCTTCTGATGCGAAGGCTTGGCGACTGAAGAAAGGAGACTATAAGTATAGATTCTGAGAACTGGGAGGTATGGTATGGAACCAAATGCATGGAAATGAAAAAGATTGGATTTTGGAGACGGAGAAGAAAAGAATGGTGGTGATGAGAGAGTGTGAAAGAGACAGAGGAGAATGAGAATGAGAATGAGAAGGAGAAGGAGAAGGAGGGGAGTGGAGTACTCTCTCCTTCAAATCCTTGTTCCTAGGAGTTGATTAAAGTAACCAATTTCAAGAGAATAAAGTGCTCCTCTTTCTCTCGCTTCTCTCAAGGCTTTTTACTCCAAATCCAAGACCAAACCACAACAGTCAAGGCAAGCAAACATTTCGTTAAGAAGCAGAAATTTCTAAAACAGAAAAACTAGAAAGAAAAAATAAATGTATAACAAAAACACGCCAGAATTGCTTCCTACCAATTAGAATCTTCTTCTCACAGCAACTGACTGGCTTCTTCCATGGAGCAGGTAAACGGAAAAAAAAGAAGCAAAGCAAAGCAAAGCATTCAGAGGCCTTCTGCAACATTCAAATGTGTGTGTGTCTGTTTTTGCACGGATATCTTTTTTTATTTTCTCTTTTTCTCCCTTTTTTGTTAGTAGTTTTCTTCTTTACAGTGTATTCTTCTTTCCTTCTTTCCATCATCTGCGTGTTTGGTGATTGCCCATAATTAAATATAACTATTGCTCATCCTTAATGAAACAAAGCTTCCAAAGATATCAACTGAAACCTCATGATCCATATCGATGCAGAATCTGAACGTTTGGCTTCTTCTTTATGTTTTCTTAAATCGAACCATTCATGTCCTTTTCCCCTCACAAAGTATTCAAAATCCTTCTTGACCAATCAGCTACCCGGCAGCCATGCACATTACAATACTTGACCGTCTTGGGATAGTGTGTTCAAACTCTTTGGCACAGTCTTTAGTTCACAAAATAAAATAAAATAAAATAAAATAAAATAAAAATAGTACAGCTTTGCCAATCAAGAACAGTGACAAACAACTATGATGCAATAGAAAAACAATTCAACTACTCACCTCCATAAACCAACTGATCACAAACTTTAGAGGCTTCCATGCATAAATGTTTCAGAGCAAGGAGAGAAGCCTATAAATAAGGCCAAGCAACTAAAAAAGGCAAGCCTAAACTTTGCTAAGCTTGGCCCATGTAATGTTATAAATAGGATTTGTCAGTATCATGCGCCAATGATTAGTAACTTAAAGATTCTCTTTGTCATATTTTGCATCCGAATTGTTCATCAAAATCATAGTCCATCCAGATTCAAACAAGGCCGTTGGTCCTTACTGTTGCAAAGCATGAGTATCCATGAGTCCCCTCTCTGATCTTTTGCTTTATGGAACTCCTCTCACTTGTCTAAGTGAACAGCTTCATTATTCATATCGAACACTGTCCTTAAATTCGATGTATACGTACGTCGCCAAAGTACCTTTGGAACTCCAGCGTCCTACTTGCATACACTGTAGTGAGCTCCTTTCCTTTCTCTTCTTCCAGGATGTGACTTGCCTCACATTTTCTCATGGACCACTGAGATCGAAAGCGATGGGGCTCGAACGGTATCTGATCGAGTGTAATCATCATTTTGTCGCAGGATTTGACAGTCATTGTCATGCATGAATCAAAAATGGCTTGGTGCATGGTCGAATCCCCCTTTTCTGTAGTCTCTGCAATGAGTAAAAAGGTATAAAGATGAGAACGAAAGAAGTAGATTATTAATTTCTCCTAATCTTCTATGTAATTCATTCTGATGCTTTTAGATATACTATTGGTATGTATGTGATCAACTTTATAACATAAAAGGAATTTCAGACTACAAACTTTGATCTTCTTTATCCTCTTTTGAATTTAGTGGTTTGGTACATAAATTTATATGTTCATCATTATTGTGATTCATACATCTCGAGTGAGAAATGCAAATTACGCTTTAGATTGATGGATAGATAAATGCACATCAATCTAATTACCCCATCAGGGATACGCTCCTGATCCTGCCTGCTGGATTTCCGCCTCTAGATTCTGGTGTTTGACCATAAATGGAAAGACGAAATCCATCTGCTTCCCTCCACGTCAGTCCCTTGTTCCATGGGAGGGGAGCGTTGACTTTTCCGTGTTCTCGCGCAGACAATTCCACTATTCTTTGCCAAGTAAACACGGTTCGTGCTATGATCGATCGGTCGGCGTTGGTCTGGATCTCGAACAGTCGCCCTCATCGACCCTGCCCATCCGCCGCATCTATCGAGGCGGCTTTGGTTTATTTATGCGCGAATACGACGCCGGCGTTCCATAGAGAGATCGTGAAAGGCGGAAGCTTCAATGATCGACGGGGGAAGATGTTGCCGGTGTTCAACCCGTCAGCGGCGAAGATCCCGGCGGCGGTGAAGAGCCCCGAGGCTGGGGACGGCGAGGGCGGCCGCCGAGTGATGATACTCTTATCGATGCTCACCTAGGGTAATTTTTATTTATTTATTCATTTTTAATTTTTTTTAGCTTAATTAATAATAAATTTTAAATCTTAAAATCTAAATCCTAAGAAAAATTAGAGAAAAGGATAAAACTTAAATTGTTTTAATTTTATTCTTTCTTTTCATATATAAATTTATTTTAAAAAATAAAAATATTTTTATAATTATATATATAATCTTCATTTTTTTTCTTGAATCTTTCCTTCCAAATACTTTAATTCTCCTCCTTTCTTTTTTTATTAATATTTTCTTAAAAAAAAGAAAAAGATAATTTTTACGATGTATGTGAGCATATTATATTATATTATATTATATATATCCCTTCATCGAATAGTTTAAATTGCTCGACTTTTTTGTTGATCTGATTGAGAGATTAAAGGATTTAGTCCGTGGACTAATACATGAATTAAAATCATGCACAATTGTTATTAAGAATTAAATCTAATTAAGTGATTTAATACATATTGTATGGAGGGATTTAAGTTATCAGATGTGAATTATATGCGTAGAATTTAATAACTCAGTTCATTAATATTAATAGGTTTAAATTATGGGATTAGTTCATGTAGGAATGGGCTACTATGAGAGGAAGAGGTTGAGCATGCTGAATTCTTGAGCTTCTTCTTTCTTTTTCGTTTCCCATTGAGATGAGGATTTTGATTGTCGCCTAGCTCTTATAGAAGATCTTTCGTTTCCCATCAATTTCCCCTTCCCATTGTACCTCCAACAGCCTTCGATCGTTGATGCATCGTGTCGTCTAGCTCTGCACATGGAGAAACTTTCTTGGAGGGACTTGATTGAAAGGTTAGGGATAATCAACAGGAAGAATTGATTTGGAAATAGACATCTTAAAATTATTAGTGATGATAAAAGATGAAGTGCTCGTCCCAGTATTTTCGTCAGTCCGTTTCAGGATCAACACGAAGGAGATACATCACGAGGACTAGTCTAATTAGTTCGAACAGTGATCAGTA
>JBBUKS010000029.1:796210-815690 GCA_038050645.1 Hedychium gardnerianum
AAAAAAAAAACTATTGGAATTAATTAATTGGATGGAATTTCAAATGGTGTAAAAAAGGAAGATGATGTGATGTTTCTTTCATATATAATAAATTTAATATTACCCAATTCTACTTTATTGCCATCCCTATTTTTCTTTAACCTCAAACCAGATAAGATTGAATTTTTAATTATCCACATTACTGTCAAACCATTTGTTCGACTCATGAATTTTTTCTTCCATTAAAATATATAGAAGAAGATATTGCTAGTTAAATTAATTGATTGTCAATGCTCATACGTTTGGCATTCTTATCACCAAGCTGTGGGCATCCTGTTTCAAAAAATTATTGAAGAAAGCAAGTACGCAACACAAGGGAAAAAAATTAATTTATATATTAATTTTAGATTTATATGAAACCAGAAATCATTAAGAATATTGACAGAAGGAAAGGTTCTGAAAAACAACTACAACAACAAAAAATTCTTTGGCATGAAAGGAATAAAGATTTTGAAACAACAACATTAAATTGAAAATCACAATCCATACGGTAAAAATGAGTCATTACTCATTAGTCAAAGGGTAGAAAATAGCAATGAACCATGAAGCTTCAACTGAGACATCGTCCACATGGAGACATATAGTAATAATAATACATGATCAAGTCTTTACCAATAGAGCAGAGTTTAAGCAGACGCAACAAATTGCTTTGCTCACTTGCTGCCGCCGTCGCCAAACAGGAAACCAAGGGAAGAGCCTCCGCCCGGAGCAGCTTGCACCTTCGTTGAAGGGCGTTCCTGAATGGTGAGGAGTTCACAATTAGCTCCAAAATGCAGATTGAACGGCATTGACACTGATTAAAAAAATAACTAGTAAACTGAAGCATGACTTTTAAAATTAGCCATGAAAAGAGAATTTATGTAACTGCATGTGTATTTGTTATCATATGTCATAGGAGTTGAGTATTGTTTAAACAATGTATGGAACATAAGAGGCATTCCTCAACAATAAACTATGGACTTTAAGTTGTGCAGCAATTGTGAACAAAGTTTCTTGTATATTTCCTACTAGAGGGAAACTAAAGGGGAGAGTAGAAGGGGGGAGGGAAAGGATATTGACCTTGTGCAAGTGCAATATGTGAAATCTCGACATTTCAAAGCCAAGCTCATTTTATGGGATTTCAACTTCCATAGTGTGTTGATTTCAAAATATACAATTGGAAGGGTCCTCTCTGCACCTTGGATTCCTTCACACTTCCAGCAACATCCATATGGGTTCCTTCCACTGTTCTCTGCACCTTGTGCAACTCAAAGGTCCTCATTAGGTTCTAGATCATCAAATAAACTGAACCAGTTTTTTTTTGTTTTTTTTTTCAACTGCAGGGATGGTTGCTTAGCCTGCATATGCACTTACCTAGCACGCCTAGGCATTTGAACAGCCTTGAGGTGCCTTATATCACATATGCAATGAATCGCCCTGGCCACTTGCTGTTAGAACCATACTGTTCATAATTTGTATGTGTGATCTAAAAGTGGATCCAACCCATTAAAATTAAACTCAGCATGTCAATAAACCTAAACCCTCAGATTAAACCCAACCTATCCAAAAATAAACACAATCCATTATCAAAAGTAAGGCAATTTTTTTTTATATGAATGGAGACCGGAAAGAGTGAAAGATGGTGTAGAAGAAGATATCATCCTCCTGGAGACTTAGAAATGACATGAAGAGTGGAGCCAAGAGTGATTAATAAAATGCCTTGTCAAGTGGAAGTCATTGCCCTCTATCAATTACTAAACTTTTGTGCTCCTCTCTTCATCAACATTGATCTGACAACGAAATGTTCATTTCCAAATTTTTAATTGTAACAAAATGAAATAGGTAACATTCAAATTCTTTTTGATCAAGTTAAAATGCCAAAATTATATTTTGGCATTTTTAGGATGTAAAGCATAAACTTAGGTAGGAACCTTCCTTAACTTATTTCATATTTTTAAATTGTTTTTACACTTTACAATTAAAAAATTCACCAAATGATTCACAAAATGAACCAAATTTGACAAGATAGACTCAACCTCACCACAAAAGATGTCCCCAAGGAATTCTTTGGCATGTAAAATTAAGCCGAGGTATCACTGAATAGAAAACTAAAGGAGTGCTTGTAGTGTATATATTATTTAGTGCGATCTTAAAAGAGAACAGAATTTACTAGGATTGAGTTACATTTGTTCAGATGTGGACAATTCACAGAAGAACTTGCAAGAGTACAGTTTTCAAAAATGATATAGAAAATCAAGTAATACCTATAATAGGTTATAGGGATACAGCAAAGTCAACAAGATAGATATAAATGAAGAAACTCATAAATCATAAAATGAGAAAAGCACACATAGGTACCTGCAGCCAGTTTTCCACAGTGATTCAAATCTCCAAATATATATTCCGTGCAAAATGTAAGTTTCTTCTGATAAATATAGGGATCTATGTGAGGAATGCTTACCGTGATAAAGTTTCCACAGTTCTGCCCATCAGCTCGCTGGTAGTTGTTTGCTAGATTCCCTTGGATACCAGCAGGAATCTGCTTGTTATCAACTTGTGTTGCTGGAGCTGGTTTCTGAAGAGGTTCAGCAGGCTCTCCAGTAGATTTAAAAGCCAGCTTCTGAACAGGTTCAGCAGACTCTCCAGTAGATTTAAAAGCCAGCTTCTGAACAGGTTCGGCAGACTCTCCAGCAGATTTAAAAGCCGGTTTCTGAACAGGTTCAGCAGACTCTCCGGCAGATTTAGGAGCCTCACCACTACCAAATAGGTAGCCAAGAGAACTTTGACCCCCTCCGCAGCTAACTCCACGGCCCATTTTCACTTTTCGATCTGCAGATGTATATTTTGTAATGGTAAAAGCTAATTTCACGAATCCTAATCCAACTCTCAGAAACGTACAAATCCATGAAACCACATAAGAACTAAGACAATGCCAGTTATACTGTAACTTTATGAGATCTATTTTATCTAAGAAAAAAAGTTGTATAAAGTATGACAATTTTTTTAAATTTCCATATACTAGTTTTTTCGCGATGCAAAAAAGGCCAGGAAAAAAAGACATGCTACTCTTCAGCCTAAATCACACAATGTGGACAAAAAAAACACACAACAAAGACAAAGAAAAATCGATAAACATCGAAATCAAAACACAGATCCAACACAAAATGCAGAGAAGAAAGAGATCTGAACGGCACGATAATAGATCTAGATTTAGAGTACCACACCTACCTCTCGCCTGATCCGATAAGCGATCGGAGGATCAAAAACGTAAACAAAAAAGAGCAGAAGAATTCAAGCACAAAACTAGAATTAGGTTTTCGCACCTCCCCTCTTCTTCTCCGATCCACGAGGCGCTTGGTAACTCCCCTGACGGTGGAAAGAGGAGGTGAAATGAAAACGGAAAGGGAACACGAAAATCTTCCTTCTCCTAATTTTATAGAGGCCAGCAATATGCGTCATTTATTGGGACACCTACGAACCCGGTTAAGTTACCCACAAAAACCGCGGGCCCTCTGCTGGGCCCCACTGCGATGACCAATAAAAACGGGTACGAAAACAACGCGGTTATTTTGGAGATCGGTCATCTGACTGGAGGGAGACGCCGTTTCGCCCAACGGCTATTTCATTTTACTAATTTCGTGTTGATGGAAAAATAGTGTTGATAAATAAAAAATATACATATATAAAATTAAAAGTAAATGTTATTAATAATAATTTGAACATAATCAACAGCAATGTCCATACAAACAAAATGATTTACTTTAAATGCTGAATGAAATGAAATGAAATGTATTACAAACTAATCTGGTATCCCAACACACTGAAGTGTGGGAAAAGCCAACACATTCAGTTGATTGACATACAGAGGAAGGAGACATCTCCCAAAATTTTACACTTAAACAAATTATTTTGACACCAGGAAGAAATAAAACTGAATGAAATTAAACATCTCCCAAACAAGAAAGTGAAAGAAGGAAAAAAAACAACAGTGGCACAGCAAAAAAGATTATACTGTGAGATGGGTTAGTAGTTCTTCAAAGTCGAAGACGAGCCAATCAGATTTTGCTGCAACTGATTCTCGCAACTGAACGCCGGCATAGCATATGAATAAGTCGGCGCCACCAGGCCTCCGTGCCTTAAGAATAACACACAAAAAAGAGAAGCTGAAACAATTTTTTTACTGCAACAGTTTGAAAGAGTTCATGAAATGGACAGCGGATAAACTATTAATATCTGTTCCTGGATTCATTAACAGAATATATGTTATTTGGATTCGATTGTTGTCCCGCCACCACTCTACTATCCTGCTTGCTCAACCCCTACGCTTACCGAACTTTGTTCATTTGGAGTATATGTTATTTCCATAGTTGAATAAAGTAAGAATAGATATTTTGCGGAAAAATGGAACAGGCGAGTAATATATGTTCCTGGAATGTGGAATAGAACAAGGAGCATGTATTCCTTCTGGATTTAAAGATAGAATTTGATGTTTTCGGTTCATTTATTAATCACATATAGGAATGCTTCTTTCATGAGAATCCAGTCTATTTCTCTTTCTTGCATGATGGTTTAGAACAATTCAAATAGGTGAGCTTATGGATCATCCATTTCGTATTTCCCTACTGAAGTGATAATAAATGAGAATCCAGATTCCAGAGGCACTAAGTGAAGTTATTTGTAAGAAATTGTGTGCTAGAAAAGTAGATACAGATGGCGACCCAACCTGAACTAACTGGAGATTTATATGTCTATTATACTCTCTCAAGGCTAGGCTATGGTTCCAACCATTTGAACCCCAACCCCATTGGATAAATGCCTATTCGTTTAGCTTCAATTCATCTCAAGTTCTTTTTATTCATTGACTAAACATAAATACTCATATAATAAGAGAGAGCCTTTACACAAATCAAATCTTTCGTCATAAATTTAAGAAGTATTATTGCTAAAATCAAAATCCTAAATACACTTGTAAGCTATATTTTTCTGTCATGAGAGATTAGTCTTGCCAAATGGCATCTAAACATAAGGTGGAATAATAATTCTTGTTCAAAATTCTTCACTAAGCTACCAAACAAAAAGAACTGTATTCGCCACTCAGCATGGGAATTTCAAGGATAATCAGAAAACTTAGTCAAAGCTACGAAATGCTAAACTGCAAAAGATAATGTGATTGACTGAGATACCTCAAGATCTGTGGCACCATCTCCAATCATAACTAATGACCTGTAATCATGCACCTGCACATACAAAACAAGGATTCATACATACTTGGTGCATATATGCTTGATGAAATGAAGAAGCCACTTTGACCTTTCGTATCTGTTGTACAGCTGTTGCTTTTCCGCCACTTCTCGAAGTAGGCTCTCCAGCATCAAATCCAGCAAACTCACCAGAATTTCCAAAGAGTAATTGATTTGCAAAGATGTTCTCAAGAGGTATTCCAAGATGCAATGCTACAGGCTTCAAAAGAAAAAAGTTGGCAGTTTTCAGAAAAATGTTAAGGCAAATGAGAAATTATTAACTTTATGACTGTAATGCACATATTGTAGCATTGAAACAATCACACACACAGTTTTACCTTCTTGGCTGCAAATATAATTACTGAAAAGTGAAAAACCATATATTATGACATGCCAAAAATAATTAATATTGTGGATAAAGGAAGGATAGAATGAGTGATGGCTCACCCTTGAACGAGTAGCATTTCATTATGGTCTAATCTCATAGTTTTAACCTATGCTGTGACTCTATCATGGTGCAAAGTCAACACTATAAGAAACTCAAAGAACAAATACACAATAGCACATCATGTGCAGGTGTAAACAACCTTCCATATAGAAAAGATTTGAAATAACAGCCACATTGGAGCAATTCTCTATCACAACCTAAAAGTAGATAGCTGGAGTAATTTTCTATCAATTACAAGCACATAATTGGAGCAATCCTCAAACACCAGTTTAAAGCAGATCGCAATTATAGATGCCTACTTTATACAGGACATTAAAAGGCATATTTTAGCCAATGAGTTTGCACAAGGAGAGAAGAAAATGGAGAATTAGAGACACAATTGAAGAACAAGGAAAATAATATGAAAAGTTTTTGTGTTGAATCAGATAAAATATAAGTTTACCTTTTAAACTGAAACTATATTTAATTGGTTAGATGTGGCTCCCAGGACTAAAATCAATAGGAAGAATGTTTAATATCATGTCAAGCATAATGACAGGATTCTAGTTTTTATACAAAAAAAAATGTTGCCAAGTATGATCATACCAACTTCCAGAAGCAGGTTATTCTATTAGTCTGTTACAATGTTCTTGAAGAGTACAAGTCAAGCAGCATACATTGATCATTTGACGGAATCCTCCTGATATAAGATACACATCAATGCCTTTGTCCATCAGTTTCTTGATCAATTCAGCAATGCCAGGTGAAATTCTGCACAGCAAATGAAATGGCAAAAACACAGCTAAGGGATTGTTTCCATTAGCACAAAAATTAGTAGATGATTGCAAATGTATATACATGCATCAATAAAGTTATGCAGTCATTTTCCCTAAGTGTCTAACCAAACAACTAATCAACAAAAATACAATCCAAGTCAAATCCGTCATAATTAACAGGTTGCCTTCTGAAATAAATCATCTTGGGCAAGATCAACAACTCAATTTACAAACATTGACTAGGAACAGCTGCATTGATAATTGAGTAAAGCATATGCATGCAGAAGTGCTAACTGAACTAGCAGACATTGTCTGAGCAAACAAAAAAGAAGCAACATGATATTCTCATCCTGTGACTTTAAACCTATATAATTTCTTGAAACAGTTCACCATCTGTTTCCCAGTCAAAGTTTGACTTTGTGATCTCACAAGAAGCCTTTTAGTGAAATAAAACATCTGCAGAAAATTCTCAAAGGCAAGAGTTTAAGGAATATGAAAAAATAATCTAACAATTTCACCTTTGATGAAGTTAAATTGAAAACGCAGGCTTTGAATTGATTTTTAACATAGAGTGTTTTCGATCAAACTGGTTGAATAACCCCGTTTTAACAATATCAAAGTTACCTTGGAGGTCTCTTCTCCAGGAAATCTTGGACTTGCTTCAATGAAGGGTTGAATAAAGAAAGTCTAGCAGCAAGAGCTTCCTCAAATGGTACTGAGCCACTCATAGCCCTGAATCATCACAAATAAGAAGCAAAGAAAATAACTTTATTTATTGGTGAATTTGAACCTACTTGATGACGAAAGGGGGGAAAAATGGAAATGACCTTGTAGTCCACTCTGCAACAGCTTTGCCTGCACCACAGAAGTCAGCAAGTTCATCAATACCCTCATCCAAGCAAACGGTGCTGTCCACATCAAAGCATACAGCACCAGCGCTATGCCAGATTTTGAGCACCTCTGTATGGCATCAGGACAATTTTATATATGTTAAAAGAGCATATTAAAATTGTCCACTCCTGAACGTCAAAGAGGTTCTGAGGAACAACCTTCAGAAGGTATAGCATTAGCGAACTGTGTAGTAGAGATGGTCTTTGCAGATTGCAGAGATGCAGCCATAATGAAAAAAGACTTTAAGCCTCTCCTTGAAGTTAAAGGATGCTTAGGTGATAATTTTGGTATCCTCAAAGAGTTGACTCGAAGGAGAGGAGACGAACGGCAGTTGTAGGTCAAACAAATTGAGTGGACGGGAGCACTAATCAATGCAGCCATCGAGCAAACCGAGGCTAAAGATAAATAGCATATGTAAGGGCAAAAAAGAAAGTGAACACATAGAAATAAATAGCAATATTAAACATCCTAACTTTACCAAAATACAAGATCTAATGATTGCATCAAGATGAATAAGAAATCAATATTAACCGAAAGGAAGTAATCCAAAACCGCTGGAAATTGTGATCTTTAACTCTCAAAGTGCATGAAAATGCCGAAAAGAAGGACAAAACGAAGCGAATCAACTAGAAGAACAAGATAAGACAGGGACTGAGATAACAATATAACAAAAATGATTGAAGCAGTAAAGAAATGGCAAACAAATAGAGATTCCTCCTAAATAATCCATGATACCAGAAAAGAAAATTCTTTTTATTCGATGGTTAGCCGACCAACTTCACGAGATCGACAAGCTTTTACTACTTATTTGTCAATCCTACAGATGGATTCGCAGGAAACCTAGACCGAACATGCATCGAATAGCTTCCCTAAAAGCAGAAGTTAAGGACGAAAGCATTTGTTTCAAAATTTAACCTTTTATCTTACGAAAAGCAAAATCAGAAACCGAATGCTTTAGATCGGATGATCTAGTCGTTCATTCAAGCAGCAGCAGCAGCGACAGCAACAACGACGCCGATGGCAAAAATAGACTCAGAACCAGTCGGATCGAATGGATCTTTACCCGAGGGAGAGAGCGGTAGAGAAAAACCAGAGGAGGAATCGCCGGGGGAGGATCGGTGGATCGGCGTGGAGGATCGACGGACGAGAGGGAAGAGAAGCGGAGGAAACGCGCCGAAATACTTTCGATACTTCTTTCCTAAACTTGGCTTACCTACTTCTCCAAAAGGGGACCCATTAAAGTGAAATAATACGACAGGCATTAAAAATAGTAAAGCAATGGGTCAACAATCCAACCAAACAAAATCCGCGCCCAACCCGGAGAGCCAACCGGCAATACCATCAATTCTATGGATTAATTGGTTAAAGTATTCGATAAAAACTCAAAAAATACCTTTAACATTTAAAATTATCAATTTAATATCTTATTATTATATGAACATAGATTGGACAGAGAGAGGGGGGGGATTATAAAGAAAAGAATACTATTTATAAAAATTAAAAAATATAGATAAATACATAGAGGATCTACCTTTTGTCCATTTATTCATTCCATCCGCCTTATCAAGTCCAACCATGAGCAATTTATCATGATAATTAATATAAAAAAATTATGGGAACCGACAATTCAATAAACTGAATATTAATGTCAACTAAATAAATAAATAAATAAAATCCAACCATGAACAATTTAAGCATAATTCTAAACATAAATTAGAGGAATATTTTTTTAAAAAATAATGTCGACACTTGAAACAAGCCATCAATCATCCAACGACATCAATCAAGGAGAGTAACATCAATAAAGTTGAATGTTACCATCCAACAAATCAAAATTTTATTAGAAAATTTAATATGCTTGCAAAAGGAAGACCCAGAAATGGCTAACAGACTAAAGTTGCAACAGAATCAAATCAACGGAAACAAGGGACCTGGCGATCACTGATCCTAGAGTTTCACCTGCAGGTGAAAATAGATTATAACTAAGAAATTTACATGTTCGCACCCTGTGAATCCAACCGAAGTGCAGGTTACATTTTCGGCGATTCGGGTATGAAGGCTGCAGATGCAAATCATCTACCTGAAAGAAGGATAGAAAATAGTTCAAACACGTTGCTTCCATTAACTGCTCGAGTAATAAATATATGAGTCAAGATTCGGAAGAGCGAAGATACCTCCTACAAATAGTTAGTGTTGTAATCCAGATTATAGAGCATCTCTCTGCGTGTCTCTGCCCCGAGTCTGTACTTAAATGTTTGGGCGAGAGATTGTACTTTTTCATCACTATCGAAATCTAATTCCCGAGAGCAGCGTCTTCGTAGCTTCTTTAGCGATTCCTTTGAAGGAGTAAAACCTGCCTCGATCTGGAAGTACAAAATTCCAAATCTTTAACAGGTTGAAATGGGAATGAACATTGATCAGTAGGGTTCACTAAGGGACCATACCATCTTGTCGATGACTGAGAGAGCAGCTTTTGGATCCCGATTGACAAGGTGAGCATCGACAAGCAATGAGTACGTCATTGCGTTTGGTTTCACGTCCAAGCTCACCAAATGCTTAAAGACTTCGCAAGCTTCATCAGTCTGCCATCAATTATGGTTGAATTTATCACAGAGAAGTGTAACATGATAATCATAGTGTTATGAAAGTAGATAATGATAAATGAGCCCCAGGCTATGCCAGTGAAACCTTTTTGAGCTTTCCAAAAGCAGACAGTAAAGCATTATAAGAATGTATGTTGGGAGTCAATCCAATCTTGTCACTGATGGCTCCAAAAGTCTCATATGCTCGATCAAGATCCCATATGTTTGCACAACCCAATATCACACAGTTCAGAGCGGCAACAGACTTGAAAGGGGGATCTGCTTGACTCAAATTCTCCAGCTGAATATACACCTGTAATAAATAATTCACATGAATAAGAATATTGGAAATTCACAATAAACATTTACACCCACAGATGATACAGAGACAAGTTTGGGAGAGGTTAAAATATCCAAAATGATCCAACATTAATAGCCTGCCGTTGCCCCTTGACACATTAGAAAAGAAAATTATCCAGAGAATAGAAAGAATATGCTATTGCATTATTGGTTGTTCTGTTGCTCCCTAAAAAATTGAATATTCTACTGATTTATAACTTGCCTCCAATGAGGGCTACCATAAAACTTAAGATAATTGCCATCGGATACAACTTACAAAAACTTTTATGTCAAGATTCAGTTCCCTAAACTCCTAAATGTACACTCGACACAAAAAGAAAAACACTAGAGCCACCACTGAATGATATACATATATATAATTAAGCAGTAAATGTCACAAATAATCACTTCTGCTTCCATACCGAATCCAATGTAGAGAAACCATTCTTGCAGCAAGCAACCACAACCGGGTATAAAGATGAAAAAGGAGAAAATAGTTCCTGATCAGTGTCTTCAGAATTTCCATACACAGTTTCAAATTCGTTGAGAGTAGAAAAGGCACGTTGCAGCTGTCCCAATGATGCATGTGCATATATCTTTGCAATATATGCTTCAGGACTCGGGGCCCTCTTTTGACGCAATGAGCGTCGCAGAATTGACCAAGCAGCTTCTAAAAGTGTAGAGTCGAATTTTCTTCCCGCAGTGGTGAATGCTGAGATGGCTAAACCTTCCTCTGCAGAAAGAAGAACTGGTGGTCTAGCATTCTCACCACGAGCAATCCATCGAGCCAGAAACTCCAAGGCAAAATATGCCAATTTACTATGATCTGCTTGCAAAGCTACATCTGCAATATGGTTACACAAATTCCAGCTTGGGCATAAGGCTTTGTTTTGGTCTGTTGTCTGAAAGAACACCAATCAGAAAAACCAAATCAAAACAAACCACAGAAAGCTAAAATTAAAAGAGAAGTTAATATAACAACGGTATCTGGATAGCAATAAACAGAAATCCATTGCAGGTAATGGAGACATATGCCACAGTGTATTATACATTAAAAATAGTTTTTACTGCACAAAGATTGACTGAGTACCTTGCATCTCTCAATAATGGATGCTAGGGTGTCCAGCTTCCCAGCTTTAACACAACTCCGTACACAATCCATAAAGACACTTGATGATATCATATAACCAGATTTTATAGTTAAATCCATATACTTCAATGCAGAATCTATCTGATTTGTTAGAATCAAAAGGCCAATTACCAAATTGTACGATTCATCATCTGGCATAGTGCCTGTCTGTAGCATCCTGAAGCCAATCAATAAACAATAATATCAAAAGGTAAAATCAAAGCAAACAAATGGCAAAATTACATTAAACTACTAGTACCTAACATCCATATGTCCCCTAGGGTACAAGGAAAGCTTTATAAAGAAGTTCAGAAAGGCATTAATTACTTTCCATTCTGAGAAAAAAAGGAATTCTGTACAATCTTATAAGCCATATTATTACTAATTTTAACTATCCAGCTCAGAACTCATGCTATGCATAGCAGTTTGTTAATATTATCTTCAGCCATAACATCAATCCTCATCTACGTATACACATCAGTTTTCATGTGAGCCAAGATATGATGTCATACAATTCAGAAGTATGTATATAAGAAGTCAAATGATATAGATATAGGAAATTAAACTAAAAGAAGAGAAGAGTAGTATTTCAGAAACAATGCCAAAAGCATAGTCTGACACTTCGAAGTTCAAAATGCACAATCAATCAGAAAATGACAAGAAAAATCACTATGATTATAGTAAAACATAGAGTACTTTTTAATATTTTTTTCTGTTATCCAATTGACTGGTGTATAAAAGAAAATGGTTCAAGATTCTTCTAAAATTCCACAGTTAATATCAGTACACATGATATATGCATGTAGCATTTTCATTGAGGGAATCAACTCAGAAACTAGTTCTTTTTAGAGTGTAGACAATTCTTTCCATCTAGGGCAAGTAACTATTCACATTAAAGAAATAGTAACTCATCTTGTAATTTCATCTCATCAAACACTAGTTGGTTCATCAAAGGCAACATTGTAGCTCAGGTTCCACGACACCTAGGCTAGAAAATGTGAATAACACTTATACTTTTCCAAGCATAATCCCCACATGTCAACGTGTACAATAAATCAGGAACACAACAATAAAGATCATTGTAATAGAAGTAAAACAAAGAAGCTAGTGAACCTAAATGTAAACCTAACAACATCATCAAATTCTGAACCTTAACTTCCCATTATACAGGACAAAAAAAGTGGTACATACAAGAAATGGTGTAAAGATATAATTGTTTGCCTTAGATCATGAATGATCTGCTCAATCCACTGTGACATTGAGAATCCAAGTGTTTGATATGGCCTTCAGGAAGGAAGGTTAGAAAGGAGACTGGCAGATTTCTTTAAAACTCTGAATTCGACAACTAATATGCAGTATATTCCAGATTCACAGCAAACAATTTGTAACTTATGGCTATTTGATGCAGAAATGCAAGAACAGTGGGGAAGAGGGAAAAGGAAAGAAAAGAGGAGTTTGAGTCATACCTACATTCTGATATAGAAGAGCTCTAGGAGTGTGTCTGATTGTGCAAGGATCCAAGACAGATACCTATTTCCTATAGGTATGCTTCAACCGTGATATGCATTCACATTTATGTAGATGATATCTTGATAACATCCAAAGACACCCAAAGGAGTCAATAATATAATTCACTCATTACAACAAGAATGCATTTGTTTGAGATCTTGGTCATGCATACTACTTCCTTGGCATCAGACTACTTCCACATTCTGCAGAGTGTCTTTGACTCTCGTGTCTCAAACAAAATATATTGTCGGGCTACTTCAATTCACAAAAATGAATGAAACACGAAATATATAGTCTTTGACTCTCCTCCATTTCAATGCGTGCTAGATCATGGTATTCATAAAATGGCATCAAAACCAACCATGGGCTAATCCTTGCTCAGAGACTTGCCATTATCATGAGAAAATATGAGAAATGTAGAAAGATAAAGACCACATGCTTAACTCATCTACAACTAGAGATGATGACTTGATGATTGGAGATGTCTTAATTCTCTTTCAAGTGATCGGACTAAGGCAAACACACCCATTGAATTCCCCCTCCTTCCTAGTTATAGGTGTCCTCTCTCCATCTTCTAAGAAGATATTGTTTCTCTTCTCTAACAAATCAAGGAGATTTAGCATTTTGCTCCTCCATTCCAATGAGGTTAGTTAGCATCGCTTGTGGTGTTCAGTCCTTGATGTTGATAAAAATTAGTATTGAAAGAGTTAACAGCTTCCTTGGAAACCTACTAACATTAATTGCCACAGTTCACAAAGCATCATGAACCGCCGATAAAAATGGTTGGTGATGCAACGCAGCTCAATGCAAATTGTTTCAAAGAGATAAAAAGAATGCCATCTCCTTACCGGTCCGCCAACTTCTGTGCAGCCTCATTCTCCCGCGCTTGAAACATAGCCTTGAGGACCAAGTTATACGACGCAGTGTTTGGTGCAATTTGGTAATCCTGCATTTGAGCAACCAAATCCAAGAGTTCACCGGCTGACGCCCCCATCATCAGATTAGCCCTGAGATAGTGATTGAAGAGATGCACGTCGGGCTTATTGGGCTTTCCACTGGCATCCAGCGAGCGGATCCAGGACTCAAACAGCTGCTTGAGATCGGACCAGCGCTGCGACGTCATCCAGTCAGCGAACAGATCCATCAGGCTGGAGAGGTCGACAGTCTGTGAATAAGCCATCATCAGGGCGGAGGCGGCAGACCCCACTGGGACGAGTGCTTGACCTCCTAGAAGAGGTCCGATTCCGACGCTGGTGTTTGGGCTGCGCCAATTCTCCTGGTAGAAGGGGCTCCCGATGGAGGGGTTGGGGGGCAGGGGGGCGTCGGCGGCGTCGGGAGTCGGCGCCTCCTGAGGCTGGGGCACCTGGAAGAGGGAGGGGAAGGTGGAGATGACGCGGACGACGGAGCCGGTGGCCCGGGGCAGGGACTTGGGGAGGAGCCCGCGGGAGCGGTGGAGGATCACGGCCGCCATTGGCTTATGGGCAGAGTGCTCGGCGAGGGTTAGGGTTTTTTAACGGCTTGGCTTCACTGAGATCAAGAAGTTGAGTTAGTTAAGAAATTAAGACGGTTTTGACTCGGACCAGACCATGACTCTGAGCCCGGTTTAATGCATATATATATATACATGTATTTAAGGGGAAATACTCTTTAAAAAAGTATTTTTAATTATGTTTTACACCAAAAAAAGGTTCCAACTCTTATACAAAATTAAATTAAAATTAAAGTTTAATTTAATGTCAAAAAATAATTCATAAAAATAGTTTCGAAGATAATTAAAGTTTAATTATGACTATGATTTATGAAGTATCTATTGTACTTATACATAATCTTATCCTGAAAGATGGTTTCTCTAATTAGCCATAGAAAGACAAAAGTAATAACAAAGAGTCATAGAAAGATGATTTCTCAAATTAGCGAACAAGTTCCAGTACATAATAGAAAGACAAGGTGAGCATCCAGCTGCATCAAAAGAGTGGAGGCTTCATCCATTAGGCCACTGATATCATGCTTGAAAGGAATTTCAATCTAATTCACTAATTTTCATTTGCTCGCGCAAAAGAACATGCAGGAAATTTGACACTTGATCGACATTAGTAAACTGCCCATGGTATGGAGCGTGTGTAGTGTAGTTCTCACTTTGTCTTTGCTCCTTCCTGTTGTTTTTG
Organism: Hedychium gardnerianum; assembly: GCA_038050645.1. Lineage (NCBI taxonomy): Eukaryota > Viridiplantae > Streptophyta > Magnoliopsida > Zingiberales > Zingiberaceae > Hedychium > Hedychium gardnerianum. The sequence continues at coordinate 811,287 of JBBUKS010000029.1, forward strand.
TGAATATCCTTTTTGATTCTTTGGAGAACTAGTGATTCTGCTCCTTTAGAGGTGATCGTTTGCCCGGCTCTTGCGACTCATTTTTCTTTACAAGAGCAATATGAATATTGTCTTCCATTAAGCCAGAGTTGAGCAGGTGCTTCCTATCAGATTCTTTGACAGTATTCTCGTATGTAGCTTTCAGCATGATGCTCTCCCAGTTCCTTGTCAATCTTTCATCACCATGAGAGATCATGACTAACATGTCACTGACCTCTGACATTTCTTGGATCAACTCATTCTTTTGTAAGGAGAGCTTTCCGTTTGCATCGTGAAGGATCTCTATATTGTTCTTGAGTTTTCCAAATTGATCCGCCAAGTTTCCTTTCTCAATCTCTGACTGATGTAGCTCGTTCTGTAATTTCGCACACTGCTTCTCATATTCCACACCTTGCATCGATAGATTATCTCTAAGTTGTTTTATGTAATTTCTTAACTCCAAGGACACTAGTTCTTCAGCATTCAAGTTCGACTGCAGAGTAATGATTTCCTCTTCCTGTTCAGTAAACAATAGGGTCTTCAAGTGACACTCTTGCTCTTTCAGTACAAAAGATCTGGTGATTAACTCCAGATCATCTGAAAGCTTTTGGATCTGAACTTGCTTCTCGTCAAGTTGGCAACTGGTAGCATCAAGAAAACACAAGAAATCTTCCTTAAGTAAAAGAAAATGGTGCTGAAGACTATCAATAAACTTCTCGCAATCTTTCACGACACAGAGAAACTTGGCTCGCTCTTGCTCAAGATTTATCAAATCCGTCATCTTTTTCAATATGAACTTCTCTTCTATCATACTGAGTGTCTTTTGAGTTTCTCCGAGTCTAATGTTCATGCCCTTTGCAAGTTCAAAAAGATTCTCTTTTTCAGATAATTTCTCAACTTGTTGTGTAAACAGAATCAACATTTCAAACTCTTTTCTCAGATTATCTTCTTTGAGTGAACATACATTTTGCTGAAGCTCTTCTATTATCTGGTCTTTCTCTATTTTCAATTTGAGAATTTCTTCCCTCACTTGCTTGAATTCCTTTTCCGCTATCATCTTGTCAGCAACTGCGACATCCAAACTGTTTCTAATCACCGTGATGTCACCTCTATAAGTATTCAGTGCAGCTTCATAATCAAACTTGTCTTCCTCCATCCTATTGATAGCCAGATTTTTTTGCTGCAGTTCAAACTTCATCTTACTGAGCTCAGTTGTTTTTTCATTAACAGCACAATTTGCTCTACCCAGGTCATCTAAGGCTCTTTTAAGGTCATCTCGGATAGAAGATTCTGTCTTAGAAGCTTGTTCTTTTATGCTATCAATATTATTATACGACTCTTCAAGCATCTCTTTGCATGTATCAAGCTCTTTCTCCAGGATACTATATTTTTTCACAACATTCTCTAGGTGATTGCCCCTTATCTGAAATGATTCAATTCTATCATGTTCTGCCAGAGTCGCAACATGCGCTTCAGCTTGGGCCTGTATAAGATCAGCATTCTTTCTCTCTAATTGGTAGGTCAGACCCTCAATTGTTTCTCTAGCTTTTACACTATGCTGTGCCATCTCGAGTTTCAGGTGTTCAATAGCTGAGCAAGACTCAAAATATTTTGATTCAACTATCATACGCACTGTGGATATCTCTTCGTTATCTAATTTCTGTAGCATTAAGGAAGTCTGACAGGCTTCTAGTTCAGAAACCAGGTTCAACAGCTCCTTATCTTTGGAAATTAACCGACTAAAACAATCATCCAAATCTTTTTCTAGCTTCACCATCTGGGTTCTCCATTCAGTTTCCCTGTCTCTCAGCTTCTCAGAGCAACCCTTGTGGGCATGCTCCAAAGCTTTAAATTTTTTCTTGAGAACCTTCAGTGCAGTAGTATCAATTTCATTTATTTGAGAATCTTGGTATTCTCTCACAGATGCCTGCAGCTCCTGATTTTCATGTTCTAGTTGAGTTCTTCTGAATTCCATTTCCTTAATGACTGCAGTCTTACTTGTCAAAGATATCCTTAAGGAAGCAATTTCCTCGTCTTGTTTTGCTGTCAAAGACTCTATTATAGATCTAGCTTCTTCATATTCAGACAACATGTTGTCGTATCTTGATTTTGATTCAGAAATCTGAACTTCAAGGAACTTCCTTCTGCTCTCCTCGTGGGCCAATGCTTGGTTGCACATCTTCAAATTCGAATGCAGTTCATCAATAACTACTGCTTGAGAATCCAGGTTTGTTTGCAAAGTTTGGATCCCATTTACTAAAGTTGATCTCTCTGACTCCCACCCTTTCTTTGAAACCCTAAACTCTGTTTGAAGCTTCTCATGTGCTTCTTCAAGATGGCTAAATTGTTCAGTCTTCCACTTGAGCTTGTTTTCAACATCAAATTTCTCCTCCTCTAATTTAGCCAGCATTTCTTCTACTCTCCTTACTTCTTTAGGAGCTTGAGTCCTGAGCTTTGCATCGTCACACTTCTTTTGAGATGAAATTGCAAGACCCTTGAGCCCATCAATCTCTGTTCTATAGGAGCATATCGTCCTCTCTTGTTTTTCCGTTTTTGTGTTTGCTTCATCCAAAGCCAGAGCAAGCTCACTATTCCTTGCTTCCAGATCCATCAACTTCATCTTAATACTGATCTTCAGATTCTCGTTTACAAGATTTGAATGCTTAAGTGCAGCCTCTTTCTCCGTGAATCTAGACTGAAGATCTTCGTACAATTCTTTTGACAAGGATAGCTCCTCAATCTTTTCATCGATCTCCTTAGATTGCTTCTCAATCCGCAGCTTTGCTTCTTGAAGTCGATCAAATTGCACTTCATGAGCTTGCCTCAAACTCCCATACAGTTCAAACTTTTCCTGGTAATCTTCTTTAAGAGTCTTCATTTCAGACCTCAAATCATCCAACTCTCTACACACTTCTTCCATCTCTAGGACAACTATGCTGCTTACTCACTGAAATACCACAAAGATATTTAAAGAAACATTTTCTTATCACAACAAGAATCCAATAGAGAGAACAAAAACATCACAAAGATATTAAAGAAGCATTTTCTGAACTTTATCAATCGGATCAAGAGTAAAACAACTCACAATCCTGAGACTAATAAATCAGAATATAGAATGGTTGCTAATCAGCTTAGCACCCATAAAAAGGTTGTAGACCAATTGAAATGCGCATTTAAAAAATGAGAAAAGAGTAGTTAAACAAACTGCCAGAAAAAACTCAGTAGAAAACCGAAGAGATTAACCAGATGATAAACAAAGCACAAGAATCAGAGTAGATGCCCTCCATAATGACACAATCAAATTCTCCCAGTTGCTTACTCGGATTGAAAATAATTAGAATAGATTTTTTTAACAACAACAAAAAAAAAATCCATTCCACTGTTTACCTGAAGGTTAACGTAGAGGGTTGAAATTAACTTATACACCATGATAAACATATTTGGTTGCAATTCCTTTACTTCCATTTCCATTCGAACTGGGAGAAAATCCTAATCTTGGAATTTGGAGGAAATTAATTCTTTTCCTACTTTCTTATCATCTCTACTAAAGAACACTCAAACACAAAATGATAAAACTTTTCTCTACCTTGACGTGAGAGCATGACAAAGAGTTCAAAAGTCTAGAACAGTTGTGAAATATTTGATAATTAACTTATACTCGAAAGAAATAACCCGTTGCCTGAGTTGCCACAAGAATCAACGAAAGGAAGGAGTGGAGCTAGGGAGGAACTCTGATGCGCTAGTGTTGGCTGCTTAGCTGATAAATACTAATTACCAGGTGCTTCAACGCATGTAGGTGTTAGGGTTAGCTAAAATGCCACCTTTTCTCATTTCACCAAAACAGATCAGGAAAAATGCTCAGCGGAAGGAACTCAAAAAATTATATCAAAAGAACTATAAAGGAAAGACAAAGCAGAAATAGGAAGATCTAGAGAACAGCAAGACAAGTAGCTCTAGAACTCCACTGTTGACGCAGACCTTGAAAAGATCCGGCCTTTAGAACCAAACAAACTTACCCGCACTTAAATTAACAGCAGAAGATAAGAAAATAATAAATTGGATTCGCAACAGAAAGAGATGCGAGTGGGAGATGGAGAGTGTCTAAGCTTCCATACCGGCCGTCGCCGCGTCGTCTAAGAGCTGTCGGACTTGAAGAAAGCGGGAGCCGCGGGCGCTACACTTTGATCCCTGATCGATCGCTCGATCTATCTTGCTCTGGGGGAAGCGTGCTGAGATTTGGGCGGGCGATCCGGAATTTGACCAGTTCAAATTAGGGCATCGTGGTTGGGAATCGGAAGGTACGGCTCGTTAACGTGCAATAAGATTCGTGAAGACGGAAAAGAGAAGGATCGTTCGGTTGTTGGAGATCTGTCTCAAATTATATCA
>JBBUKS010000029.1:822707-855187 GCA_038050645.1 Hedychium gardnerianum
TATTAAAAAAAATAGAGTTTAAAGAGGAAGAGGGGAGGGGTATAAGGGTCATTTGAAGGGGGGACAAGAGGAGGGGGGGGAAGCAATTTACATTTTCGTATATTGTGATGATTGGCTTAGGAAAAAAAGTAGTGTAGTTTAATCTTCTCATGTTTTCATTGTGTCTCCGTTTTTTCCCCGAACAAACTATTATTTAAATATCTTCGGTACTTTCTCCTACTTTTATCATCTCCACTATTTTCTGCCCATGTAATCAGGGTTAATACTATGGCTGGAATCCCAGCTAAATGATTCTAACAACAGTAGACCATAAAGCTTGATTTGGCACGGCAAGAAATTAAACAAACCGTCATGATTTTTGGATGAATTAAATTGTCTAAATTATGCCATTTAAATCGAGAAAATTACTTCAACACAACTTAACATTCTAAAAGTTGTAATTTTAATGTCACATGATTTTTTTTTTTTTTGCATAGTCATTTTTAAGATTAAAAAAATCACGTCCAAGTAAATCTTGTTTTCAAATTTGTTAATTCTTACAACCCACCATCTCAGGAAAAATCTTTGAACTTTCACACAAGCAACATTCGAGGAATAAATCAAAATTTACTCTAACATAACCAAAGCACATTTAAGTGCATATCAGCAAATATGATATATTGATATGTTATGGTTTACATTCAAAATATTCCATCTTCCTACTTGTCTATAATAGCAAATTAATGATTTTGAGTCATTCATATCAAGGAAGAGGCCAAGATCATCATTCATAAGAGAAACAAGTTACACTCACCTTCACATAATATCTATAGGTAAAGGGTTCAACGTGACTAATCCTTTACTTCTTTCAATTAGCTTATTGACTTCCCTCTCTTTTCTATTCCTTAAATTCACAACGTATAAACTCAAAAACGCATGCTAATAGTCAAAGAGAAGAGCTTTGGCAAAAAGAGTAAGATTAGCGATCTAGAAGACTAATTGTGCATGCTCTAACTATGCCCCCAAACCCACCATGCTTCCCACATCAAAATCGTAACGAAATAGTATACAAATCATATGACGAAATTATCATCAAACTTCTACCTAACAGATGCATCGGATGAAAAAAAAAATAGCACGAGGCGATGAAAATTGGTAACAAGATCGCTTACGCCATTGTGCTCGTTGTAATTGAAAGCAAGGGATCTACCACCAACGAGGACGAGGAGAGCGGCGCACCACTTCACGAGGTTTAGGGTATGCTATTTGGGCAAGACTGGGGACGACTAGTTTTTATATAGTAGCTATTAGGCACATCTTGACCGTCGATTTAATGAACTTCTTCGCTGATTAAATCAACGATTGGATGTGCGTTGGATCCATATCTTTAAGCGGAACACAAGAAAGAGATCAATTTGGACGGCGGAGATGACGCTTCGCTTTCCATTCTCTATCTGCTCCCCTCTCCCACCCTCCCTCGCTTCGTCTCTCCGCCGCCGTTTCTCCGCCTCTTCTCCGCCCCCCGCCGCCGCCGCCGCCCTTTCCTTCTCTCCGCCGCCTACATCCCCCTCAGCCGAGAATCTAAACCCTCTCTTCCTCCGTCCCCTGTCCTTCGCTGCCTCCCGCTCCGACCTCCTCGACTTCCGCCGCTGGGCCGAATCCCTCGCCCTCGCTGCTGCCCCCCGCCTCATCTCCGACGGAGGACCAGGGGAAGACCTCCTCCGCCGCGAACTCGCGTGGATGCTCGAGGATGCCGCAGCTGACCCCGGCGTCGGCGCGGTCCGGCTCAGGGTCGAGCTGGAGGAGCTCTACCGCCTGTGGAGGGAGAGGATCGAGGAGAGGCGGCCGCTTCAGTACATCGTCGGGTGCGAGCACTGGAGGGACTTGGTCTTGGCGGTGAAAGAGGGGGTTTTGATACCGAGGCCGGAGACGGAGATGGTGGTGGATCTGGTCGCCGAGGTGGAGGGCTTCGAGCATGGCTTGTGGGCCGATCTAGGGACCGGGACTGGAGCCATTTCTGTCGGAATTGGGAGGATGCTGCGTGAGGGAGGGAGAGTCTTCGCAACGGATCTGAGTCCTATTGCGTTGGAGATTGCAAGGCTCAATGTGGCGAGGTATGGATTAAAGGTTAGTTCTTCTTCTTCTTCTTCTCTTCTTCGTCTTCTTCTCTGAGATTTTTTACAGAACACGCTGCGTTCTCCTTTTCATGTAGGATAAAATTGAGTTACGGCAAGGTTCCTGGTTCGAACCTCTGCGAGATGTCGAAGGCAAACTTACAGGTCTGGTCAGCAACCCTCCCTACATTCCCAGTTGCAATATTCCTGGTCTACAAGCAGAAGTTGGTCAGCATGAACCAGAGCTTGCCCTAGATGGAGGCGCAGATGGCACGGATCATCTCCTTCATCTGTGCCATGGCTCTGCTTCTGCTCTCAAATCCGGCGGCTTCTTTGCTTTCGAGGTAACACGTTCGCAGTAGTTCATGCTTCCCTTTAATCCCAACTCATCCGCATTGCTGATTTCCTGAAGTTAATTGCAGACGAATGGCGACGAGCAAACGAAGTTGATTGCAGATTTGATGACGACGAGGTGGGCGAAGCTCTTCCACAGCGTGAAGATCGTGCCGGACTTTGCAGGAATCGAGAGGTTTGTGACTGGATTTCGCAGATGAGCAGTTCTTGAGATTCTCAGCCTCCGGAACTACTGTGTGAAGGAGCCTGATAGAATGATCATCAATGTCGTTCCAATAGCGTTGTGAATCAATCTCGATATTTATTTTGTGTTTAAAAATATCTAATTCATAATGCTGATGTTCTTAATCATTAGATTTAAGAAAATCTAATTAGATTTTAGCACGTTTCATAATGCTGGTGTTCTTAATCATTAATGTAATCCAAGAAAAATCACTGCTTTTATTTCAAACTTACCAAATTAAACCGTTGGAGTGGGGTCCACGAAAGAAGTAAAAAATCTAAATGTACTTAGGGTGCGCACCCATGGAGTTGCCGTTGAAGCTTAGAACCTTCTGGCGGTGGGTCCTCCGTTTCCCATTGGCTGTATTGGCACACGTGTAAATAATAGAAAATGGTAATTTCTCTTCTTTTTTTTGCCTTTTTTTTTGTTTTGCAATATAATGCCCTTTCCTGCGCGGCGGCTGTGTGCGCGAGGGAGCCAGTGTCGGAGGCCGTTCGATCATTGGGAACCAAAACCCTAGCCATCTCCTGCTCTGCTGCTCCCCTCCCGATCTCAGATTTGGATCGCTCTATCTCTTTGCTCGGGAGAAGAGAAGAGATGAACATTTTCAAGAAGAAGACTTCGCCCAAAGGCAAGGATTAAAAATACTTTCTTGATCTGCAATTGCATCCCCCTCCCCGTTTCTCTAGATTTCATGTGTTTCGGTTTGTTTTGATCTGATAGCGGTGTGGTGCATTTCTTCTTCCTCATAAAAAGAATGAATTTGCTATCGCATTTGTTTTTTCCCACCAAAATTGTGCCAATAGGCACTCTAATTTGCACTCCTGTGCTATGTTTGAGGATCGGGATGGAGGTGGGGGATCAAAAGTAATTGATGTGTTCTTGTTGTTTTCGTTTTTTTTTATTTGCTGTTTTTCTCTTTGATACTACTTCAGTGCATGAGAAAATTTTGGACCTTCCTCTTTAATCGTACTTATTTTCTTCATCGCAGATGCTCTCAGAACGAGTAAAAGAGAAATGGCAGTCGCCACAAGAGGTATACCATTTTATTCAGATTCTTAAGGTTGTATTCCGGGAGTTTTTAACTGTATTTGCTCATCATTGGAAAAGGTTGTTATTTGCGTTGTAGCTTAGGTTATATCAGAATTCAGAGTCAGGAAGTGTGTATCCAGCACAGTTACATTAATGTTTCTGCAAATTATGAGTTTCTATAAGAACAAATGTTAGTGGCGATTCTGATCCTATTATCTTGTTTTCAGGTGTTGAACGAGAGATTGCTTCCCTGCAGTTAGAGGTTTTGGTGTTCATCAGTACAGCTCACTTTAATTAATTATTTTTTATTTCCTTTGTCATACTAATTGTTACTTACAAATGAATGAAAACAGGAGAGAAAACTAGTTGCCGAAATCAAGAAGACTGCACAAACTGGGAATGAGGAAAGTTTTGTTTTGCACATGTTTTTCTTATTCATTGTTATCACATGCTTTTTGCTCCAACAATGTTCTTCATTGTTCAGGAATGCACCCATCATTATTGAGTTCTATAATAACATGATCTTCTTATCGTGCATGTACTTTTCTGCACTTGGTGAATATTACACAACTTGATTTGGTATTTACTCTTTCAGGCTGCCACCCGGATTTTAGCTCGTCAGCTTGTTCGTCTAAGGCAGCAAATTACTAATCTGCAAGGCAGTCGTGCTCAGATAAGAGGCATAGCAACACACACTCAGGTCAAGAAGTTTTGATCAACTTGAGTTATGGAAATGTTATTGCTCGGATTTGGATTTGAACGTGGAAAATTGATATTTAACCTTTTCAGGCAATGTATGCAAGCACCTCAATTTCCACTGGAATGAAAGGTGCAAGCAAGGCAATGGCTGCTATGAACAAGGTGATGAGAATTTTAGAAAAAACTGTAGGATGTTGGCCCAGTTATTCTGACATGCTGGTATGTAAACTATACTTTTCAGCAAATGGAACCAGGGAAGCAGGCAAAACTGATGAAAGAATTCCAGAAGCAATCCTCACAGATGGACATGACAGTATTGTTCCTGAACTCTAGTCCCCCTTGAGCTTTCAACTTTTACATTGATCATAATTTTGGTGTTAAAAGATGAATTTGTTTTTTACATGAATGGATTCATCAAATCCATGTTGTCAAGTTAGTTACCAGCTGTAGGATTGGTTTGTAACTTCAGTTGATTATGTTTAGCTGTTCCAATGAATATATTTGCTTAACTATATGTGACTCTAGGAGTTGCTCAGTAAAAATAGCTGAAAAGTGAGCATCTTTTTTTGGTTTATGGGATTTCGATACCTATTTGTAGGTTTATACTTAGAGAACTATTCTGTCAATATCTTGGGTCCACATTTTTCTTTCTTCTTTTTTATTTTATGCATCAGTAACATGGGAGTAATATATATCTGATTATCCCAATTTCATCTGTCCTTAATTATTTCCACTTGGATAGGTGGTAATCAGTCCCTCCTGCAATATACTACTCCCAAAGTTTCCCACACTAACAAAATGAAAATGCAAAATATAGGTGCAGAAATCAGGGTTGTCCATTTTTTTTTTTGGGGCTCAAACCATGATCAAACTTAAAGAAAAATTATGTTTGGCTGAGTTTTTGGACCAAATTGGTTCAATTTGGTTTAAATTGATAGAAATAGGTTTTTTTTTTGGTTTCATTTGTAAACCAAACAAAGCCAAACAATCAAAATTATCCCTTGTAAATACTAATATCTATACATATATTTGTCATTTTTAAATTTTATTTTGAATAAATTTAGAGGATTTATCTGTAAATTTTACAATACCATAACTCAATTTAATGAATTTTAAGGTTATAATTTATTTCCATGTGCTGTATGCATGTGTTTGATTTCCATGAGTTAAAATTTTTACTAAAACTTGGCCAGCTTGAAATGATGTCAGAGGCCATTGATGAAACTTTGGACAAAGATGAAGCAGAAGAAGAAACAGAAGAGTTGACGAACCAGGTAAGTACAATTTTTGCTTAGTTATAGCATAGATGCATTGCCAGCTAAAATTGATGGCAACTTCTTGGAGGAACCAAAACTATCTTCTTTGGATTTCAGTTTCCTTTTTATAATTCACATTTCTTATTCCATGCTCCCATCATTTAATGCTTCTAGGTGCTTGATGAAATTGGTGTTGATGTTGCTTCACAGGTACACCGTTAGCATGCCTGTGTAGTCTGCTATTTTAAATATTAACTTCATACTCGTCATCCTGGATTTATTTAATTACTCAATGCTAGCTCAACATTACTGTTCTTTGACATTTCTTTTCCAGCTATCTTCGGCTCCCAAAGGCCGGATTGCCGTCAACAGCAAGAGAGCTGCTGTCACAAGGTATTTTAGATGGTTGTTAGTGAACAACTCCATTACATGACAACTTAAATTATGCTATTCTGTTTGTAGAATGTTTTTCACTTTTATGCCTTGTAGTCAAGATTAGAGACAAACTGTTGCAAATCACAATGATGATCTATATAATAATTCTACTCCATGGTTGCTGTCTCTAATAAATACCTCAATTTCCTACTGCAGTATTGTCATTTGATTAGTCATTACAGTTTATCAGTTCATAATCCCAAGCTATGTTAGTCCTAAATTAATTTAGATCTGGTTGTATGGTTCTTATCCTCCTATTGAACTCTGAACCTATGCATAAAAATGGATTGGAACCAAGAAAACTCTGTCACTACTGTTTATTAGTTGAACCAGTGGGTCCATTAATCAAATTACAAATCGAACTGTAAAAGCTCCAGATTACTCGTTCATTGGTTCAACTTTTTTATTCAAACTGAGAATTGACTTAGACAAGCTAACTAATTAGTAGAACCGATCCTCATTAATCGGCCAATTGTATAACTATTACAATACTTTTAATTTTTTAGTTATAAAAATTATATTATAAATTAACCAACGTAAATATATATAATTTACTAGAACTTAAAATATACATATTGATGAAAAAAGACACCTTTATTCATCTAATATTAGAGTCGTAACTAGAATAGTTGGATAAATGCATAGGATTTTCTCTGTTTCCTTTTTTTTTCAAAAAATTGTTACTGGTTATTGTTATGTCAAATTTATAGAAAATCTTTACCCATCTACTATTAGAGTAGATGAATGAGTACTTTGGAAAATGAGACTGTTTAGGAACTCAGTTCTGGTTTTCCCGGTTTGACAAACTACTCAGGTCCAATTTTCATAATTGTTTCCTTACTCTCTTGCTCTAAGCCACCATTTTATTCCTTTGATTTCAGGAATGTAGCTCAAGATAATTCTCGAGTTGATGATCTTGAGAAGCGAATGGCATCACTGCGGCGTCTCTAGTCAGGCAAAGCAAAATATATTGTTACTGGTCTGATGGGTTGTTGTTTCTATGAAGGTTGCAAGAAAAACTGTCTGATATACTTACCTTTCTATTGGATTGGTGTTTTTTTGTGAAGCCTGCAAAAAAAAAAGAAGAAAAAAGAGTCTAATATTGTGGAAGTATTTTTGTGAAACTTTTAGTATTTTGATAGTAAATCTCGATTTATCTGTTTTTACAATTTTTCCCCCTCTATTACTCTTGATGTCAATAATAATGTGGCTTTGGTATAAAGCACATTGTAATTAAGCTACTACAGATTGAGTTTCTAGTAGATGAATATTGTGTTTTGTTTATTTCATATCTTGATAATGATTCTTAAGTAATTGTTTTATCTAATTGGTATTTTGTTTTTTATATCGACAATGTTTTGAATAATTGTATACTGATAATCTTGAGTATGGAGATGGAATTCTCATTAATGTTGACTTGATCATAATTATTATATTTTTTGGAAAAAATCATTATGATAAATGTAAAAATATTTTTTTTAAAAAAATAAGTTTTGGTGTATAAATCATAAATTAACAACAATATAAAAAATGAGTGCCTCAAACATGGTTGTATTATTATGCAAGATGGTGCAAATAGGTTGTATCTGAGCTCAGTGGACCCTTTTGTAGTCGTGTTGAGCCGGACATGATGTAGCTGAAATGGGTGATTTGAGTGGATCCCAACTCAAGCTCTCGCTCATAGACCAATTTAATTTGTAAAATAAAAAATATATTATAAAAGAAAATATTAATAATAAAAAAATTATCGACCGCTAAAGTAAATTAAAAAATATTAATAAAAATTTATCTAAATTATTATTATTTTTAAATAGGTTTTTCACAGAAGAATTTTTTTTTACGGTATATCACACAATTAAAATTTAAACATTAATTTTTTTTAATTATTTATTAAAAGATTTAATCATAACCATGACATCATTGTCCTGAGACAAACAAAATATATTACATATCGATACATAGATAATTTAACCTGATTTACCTTAGTCATGCTTCATCCATTCTGGTCCTATATAGGCGATCCTTTACATCTAACCAATCTTCGAGGCATATGTATATCTCAATCTTCTCATTCTTTAGACAACTTTTATTGTTGAATAAAAGAATCTACTATAAACACAAGAGCATTAGAAACATCAAGAGCTATCAAGATTAAGGCAGAGTAGATAAAAGTACATCTTTTTCCCCCATCAAATCTGAACAAGAGCATTTTTTTAATTTATTTTAAAGCTGGAAATAACAAATGACAAATCAAATACCAGTTTAAATCTCAAAAAAAAAAAAGTTTTTATTATCAGACTATGATTGTAGAATTCCATCCAAAGATTGAAGTGATGTAGCATCTCTACTATGTTAACATACATACAATTGCCAGAAGATCAGCATTCTGATCATCCCTGTAAAGTTCTAAAGGATATTCATTTAGTATGTGAAAAATAAATTATTGTCAATTATCTTTGCAATTCCTCGAATAAGATGAAGACAACCTCGATTGAGCTGGTTGTAAGAAATCAAATGCAGACGGCCCAATGGCTCTTCTGGTAGCTGTTGGGGAATCTGTTATCAAAGGCTCATAAACACTGCTCTTGAATTTATTCCGCGATGCCAATGAGCCAACATCCTTCTCTATTGACTTGAGCTGCGAGTCAAGGTCTCGTATCGAGAATGTGGCTACACGAGATCGCTCTGCCTGCTGAAGTATGTTAATTGCACTTGATCTGTATGTATATCTGAAGTACTTGAGAGCCAGCACCGGACCCATTCCAACCACACTAATAAGCTGGAACCAGGGAATATTAGCACGAGGTTGGAAATAGTAGTTTGCGAAGATGACAGATACTCACAACTAAAGTTATCCAGTATGATGGTTGTCTACAGAGGCGGAACATGATAGTGTACAGTCCTGCTGATGGTATAGCACTGATCATTAAGTTGAGGGCATAGAAACACAAGAAGTTGCCCCAGATAGCAAGGTGATGGAAGACGGTGAAGGAACTGGAAGATTCAACAATACATTAATTGAGAGATTCGACAAGGATTTTTAAATGAGAACTACTAGTACAATATCGATGTAAATGCTTACTTCATTTCAATTGTCACTACAAAAGCCTGCAGCCAAATACAACCTGAGAGGGCAACCATTGATAGCTCTTCCATCTCACTTTTCTCATTGGCATATGCGTGTACAGTTATTAAGAAAACAACAAGAGCCTGATATTATGAAAATATTAGCAACTACATGAGTTAATTGTGCGAATTGACTCAAGAATGCACAGAATTGGATAAGAATTCTGAAGATTAAATTAGGAGCTACAACCTCATCTCGATCAAGAAAAAACAGTAGATGTGAAGATTACACTAACTATTTCTGCAATGATGAAAGCTTGTAAACAAGAAAATGTTGACATGATAGGAATGTTATGTCACATCAATACAAACTGCAGATGTGGTTGCATGAAATACAAATAGCTGTTAAAAGTCAGTTTCGTAGAGAGAAAAATTCAACAGTTGAAGCTAGGAACATAAAATATAACATATATGGTTTAGAAACAATAGGACAAGGAAAAAATTTAATTTCAAGTAAAAAATTCTCATGCATAGAAACTTGTATACAAGTAGACACAGATATATAAACAGTTATTTATCTCATGGTAGTAGACACCTGGAATTTTGAAACTCAAAATGGTCCAATGTATATCTCGACACTTGCAATTTGTAAAATCAAAAGGGGTATAGTGAAGCAACAAACTAATCCACTTACATGATATAATGATCGACCAAACCATCCAGCAAATGTGCTTGGGTTTAAGAGCCTAGACACAAAAAAGACAGTCACAAATAACTCAATGGAAAGCAAGAATGAGACAGGAGTTTAACTGTATTGATACAAAAGCCTGAAGGAGCTGCTGAAAGGATTAAGAAATTAAACCAGTTGAATTTGGACACAAACAAGTTCCACTAACCTTCCAGCTTGACAATAAAATAAAATTTGGGGGTTCTGCATTACTGTCTTTTCTGTGAGGTCTTTGTCAAGAACAACTGTTAGAACAGGTACGCTAGTGTAAAATACATTATAAGCCATAAGGCTAATAGAGTTGAATAAGCTGGTCCCAGAGACACCTGAGAAAAAAGAAAAGCTGCAAGCAACACAAGTTACTGATGGTAGAAAAGCTTTAAAAAAAATTGAGTAGTCAATAAGATAATTTAACTGTTACAGATTTCTTATAATATACCATAATAAAACAGAAACCAACAGGAAAGGGGACCAGAACATACAATATCTGTATAAAACATATCAGCAATGACTTGTAAAAGGAGTATTGTGAGAGAAACGCCGTCCGGTTGTAAGAGTAGCGCCCATGAACAAGAATCAACCTTTTAAGGAACCTAAATTCTGACACACCATACCAAAGTTGCATAGTTAACATAATGTAGCAGTTCCAAGGAAGAAGTAATAAGGCAAATGCTGGCAACTTTCATGTAAATTTTCAATATGTAAATGAAGAATACTTTGTCAGTCAAACATTCAGATTTAGAGAAAGGATATATAATTGCTAATAAAATGGAGCTGTGCAACTTAGAATTAACAAGTGATCTGGATAGATATTAATCTGCTCAAACCGAAAAAAACACAGCTTGGTAAAATACCATGATGTAAACACTTACTATTGACCTGTGGCTGAAAAGTTTTCTAAACTTTTCTAAAGTAAAGCCATTTTTTGTTCTCGCCATTCTAAATCTTAGGGTTATTCCTCTACCATGTAAACACTTGTTGGCATGTCACATCTGGTAATTCAAGATGTGGAACTCTTGGTGTTTGTGGTCTTTTAGATATGTTTATCCTCTCAAGAATTGGCATATTCAAAGTCTCTCAAACATCACAGCGACTTTCAGCCCACACATACTCTGTTACCCAAGCAAAAAATCTAATTCCTTCACTGACATTTCATGGGAAAATCAATGTAGTTCATATAGAAGTTCAAATGTCCCTTCGGATATGATTCACAAATGTCAGCACCTTGGTAGTAAATGAAACCTTAGTAGTTTGAAATGATATGCCTAGCATCTCCATTACTAACCATGGTTATTGGATGATTAATATTCTAATGATAATAGTGGAAGTGGAAAGAAATTTTTGAATAAAATAACTGATCTACCTTGGTACTATAGATTCAGCAAAACCAAGGTTTAGGATCTTATTCTGATGCCTGGTTGGGGTGGTTGGCAGTAGTGGGATTATTTCGATGCCCATATGTCACAGCAAGTTGGTGTTGACTGACATCGATCAAGGTGAGGGGGAAGAAAACAAAGAAGAAGAGGATGCAGTGGACAAAGAAGGGAAGAATAAAGAGGAAGAAGACAAAGAAGATCACCCTCAAGGAAGCAAAACAAAGAAGAGAACTTCCTTAGTCTAATCCATTGAACAAGTTAGCCGTAGGTTTGGATTTATTGAAGCAGATTGGCATTAGCCCTTCTCGTTCACATTGCTTATACATTCAACCTTCCTCACGAATAATGCAGACGATGAATCCCTGAAATATGGTCCCAATCATAATTTTAATGATCCCTGTCATATCCACATCTTTCAACAGGGTTTCAGTATTGGCACACACATAGAACAAACCATCTCACTCATATAGGGAAAGATGAAACAAAATTCAAACTATGAACAAAATAGCCACAAAAAAAAAGTGTCAACCAAGAATGTCACGGAGGATAAACTATATAAATTTCTCAAATAATTGCAATCAGTAAAATACAGATAAATAGAAAGAGAATTAAACTAGCAACTCACTTCCGATGCTATAATCAGCTGCCCTTGCAGCTTGCAGCCCTTCACGACCACTAATCCCGACGCCAATATCAGCATTTTGTATCATCCTCACATCATTTCCACCATCACCAATTGCTAGAGTCCGGTAATCACATGACTTAAGCAGCTCAACAAGCTTTAAGAAAAAGGAATAAACTTTTATCATTTAGGTGTAATCCAGAGATTTGGCCAGTTTACAAGTGACTAAATAGAACACTCCAGTAATATTCAACAAAGAAATCACTCGTGATTCTTTTTAACTGAATTTAGGATTGATTTAACTAGTTTTAGAGTCAGAATGCTTTCTCCAACTTGCAAACCATTAAGCTTGACCAAACTTTTATTTAAACTCATCAGCTTGTTAGGAAAAAATTCATTGTTAAAATCAAAATCTCAGAATGAGTTCACAATTTTTTCAATGAAAATGAGATGATTTCTAAGTCTGTAGGAGTTACATCAAGAATTTACTACAGATTTACCGTGACAAACTTAAGAACATATATAGAGATTAACCAATTATATAGGTGTGATGACTGGACGTGATCACACAGCAATCAGTTGCATTTGGGAGTAAAGATTGTCTATTCAACTCACAATAAGAATCTCCTTTGACACCACATCTTGTTAGTTGTTATACTGGTTCTTGATAAACTTGCAAGACAAAATTTCATAAATAAATCTTAATGTTTTCTTTTATACTTGAAGAAACTCTTCTTACACCAACTTTACAACTGAAACACTAGTAGTTGGACAGTTAAATATTTCAATGATTCACAAGATTTACACCAACATGGAAATATGTCAAACTGAATTTCTAAGCATCATCAACAAAAGGTAACCTGGGCCTTCTGGGAAGGTGTCACCCGACAGCAGATTGCTGTTCTTGAAAGAATTGCCAATTCAGTGAATACAGATCTATACTGTTTCAAAATGATCTCAAGGGCCCAACCATCCACAACAAAAGCTAAGTCCTGTTAAATTAGCTGTTGGATCAGATGCCAATGTATTCAATAACCAAATATTTGTCAATGTTTAATGAAGACATGCAGGTATATTGTCTAATTTGACAGAAGAGACAATTCATACGCGATCAAATGAGTTAATAATTGAATCTAAACTAACAGTAAATCATACCATAAGCAATGATGCAGGAGAAATTCAATAAAGAAAATGTAAAATAAAACTTGCTGAAATATTTGAAGCCACCTAGATTTATATGTTCTTCATAAAGTGCATGCAAAGTAACATTCTGATTAAGTGCATTCACGCATACATGAGTCATGGAAAATGAATTTGTAGATTCTCAACAAAAACATTTGGTAGTCTGAATGATTTAGACTTTGGAGTATGTTCATGTATGATCTATCTACTCTTAGTGTCAGCAAATGCGAGACTGAGAGCCTGAATTGGAAGATTGTCAATCTGATAGTAGTATAATTCATGGTTTTGATGGTTGTAGTAATGATCAGCCACGGCAACGTTAAAAATCTAATGGAGAATAGCATGTTAAAAAACTGAGTAGCATTAAGAAGAGAAACAACCAAACAGGTGATGTAGAAGACTGGATAGAAAGACAAAAGCACAAGCTAGAAGCCTGAAACAATGAATAAAAGTAGAAGTGATCAGTACACATCTGAAACAATAAAAAGAGTAATCCTTTTCTTAATGATTTTTGGTATCAGAAAATAACTTACTCATCTTTGCCAATGAGTAAATAACCAGGTAAAAGAAGCCATTAAGATTTGTTTTTATAGTTTCTTTTCTATTTTGTTCCAATATGACAAGAACCAAGCTTATTGCCCTTGTGTATGCCAAATTTTTTATTTACATATATTCTATAAAATTTGATCTCTGTTATTTCTTTGATTGATTGAATTGATCAAACTGTTTCTCTCAGACCAATAGTCTCACTTGTTCTCTGAAAACTGGCCTCTGTTATTTCCTTGTTTCGAATTGATCATACAATTAATTTCTCAGCCAATAGTCTCCAGATTAAACCAAACCACACAGAATGCTAACCTTTATTTCAGGAATCTCATAGTATCAGCACAACCAGGACTAAACTAAACTAAACTAAACACAAGTTAGATAATATTAAGCAATAGTACACAAATAATCTTTAATTGGATGCAGAGCCTTCTGGACCTTACATAATTAGAGAGACTGAATCTTTACATCTAACTATCATTTGTTTAACAATAGGATAGGATAACAGACTAGAAGGATGATAATGCAGCCTGCATATATATCTATACTCCTAGAAGGTTCATTTTTACTGTGCATTGTTCAATGTGAGTTTTCAGTCAGAAAGGAGCACAAAGGGCAGCCGGTGCACGAAGCTCCCGCCAATGCGGGGTCCGGGGAAGGGTACGCAGCCTTATCCTGCTTTGCAAGAGGCTATTTCCGAGACTCAAACCCGTGACCTCCCAGTTACATGGCAACAACCATTGCGCCAAGGCTCCCCTTCAGAAAGGAGCACAATGACCATAAAATACAAGAACAAGAAAATGGAGATTCAAATCAAGAAAACAAGGTTTTAAAAGGCATATGCAAGTGGTGTGCAATTGACTCGCTGCATAGCACATAAAAGGGAGATGCTGTTGGTATTAAAAATATTAAGATTGTTTACATTGATATATATATATAAACTTCCACAACAATAGCATTCTTTTTTCTTATTTCTCTCTTTTGTGGGTAACTTCCACAACAATAAGATTCCAGCGTTGGTGTTTAATGCCATCCCTTGTCCAATTCCAGCAATGGTGTTTCATGATGTCACATGATTCTTTTGTCTCAAGAGCATGTTTTGATGCTTCTTTTCTTGCTACAGGACAGACATAAGCACAATATTTTTGCAGTGGCAATATTTTTTGTGCTTATGAGGTGATTGCATCTTCCCAGCTAATGCTATGCCAATCGTAAAACAAGATGACTACTAACATTTTTTTATCACAAACGAGCTATTGAAAGATATGAAATATATGACTTTTCTCTACCGCCAATAATAATTTTCAAATTCTAAGATTGATTTTTTACTTTCATCTACAAACATATCCTGAAATTTTTGCAATTTTTGAAAATTGAAATTTTTTATTTTTATTTTTTTTTCTTTTAGTTTAAAATGAAAATCTAAAAAGTTCTTTTTCTCAACAATATCTATGCAGCGTGAAGTATTTCATTGGCATAAAGGTTCTGTTCAATGGGAGACACTGATGCCTTAATTAAAATATGTATTTAATATACTTGAGAAAGTTACTATGCTAAAAGCTAAGCTATTTAAACTCCTACGCATAATGTTAGACTGATGCTAAGTATTGGGGATAGTTGGAAAATTAACCTAACAGTCACTAGACTTGTCATCTCATTTGTTGTGAATGTGATCAAGCAATTTCTGGGACTTTATGTCATGATCATTGGGCAACAAGAATGTTTCAAGAAAAGGCCCAATATATCGTGATCATAGCCATCTCAAGTTGTAAGATACAAATTTGCATATTAGGTAGGTTCATCCATGGACAAGCAATCCACATCAAGCTATTATGTTATTCTGGAGATAAAATCTAATATACTGGAAGACCAAAAAGCAAGTTCTAGTGGCCAGATCAGAAGGCAAAATACAAGATTTTGACTCCAGCCACATATTTGCTCATTTGGCGCAAATTGTTGATCACTAAGTTGATACAACTCTTACTGAGTAGATGTATGACAGTCAAGCTGAACCTTGCCTCCGTTCCAATATCTCATGAGAGAGCAAAACATACAAATATCAATTGCCACCTTGTTAAAGAAAAAGTTGCAAGCCAAGGAGATCACCACATCATGTATTAGCTCCAATCTTCAACTAGAAGGATTAAATCTTTTTGGAGGTCCTAGAATTGAACAAATTTATAACAAGATAGATTTTACAATATTCTTGAACAAGTTTGAGGTGAGTGTTAGAGAACTAATAGTAAATAGACAAGGATCTACTTATAAATATACAAACCATAAGGATGTAATAGTAAAGATGATAATAGGATAATAACTAGGTAGAGGGGACTACCTAAGGGGGATGCCATAATAATTCCCCTTTACCAGACAACTAATTTAATCCCTAGCTTCTCTAACGATTCATTATTTACACATGAAGAGTTTCTGAGAGAGTTGCAAGACACTAAGCATAGTTGATTGCAGTGATCAACAAGCCATACTAAACTTGAAGGTAGTTAGAAAATATGGTTTACATGTCAAACCATTCATGAGCAAACTTAAGCCAGTGATTGTTCGGGCATCATCAAGGCAAAACTATATTACCAAATAATATGTTGACAATAGAAGTAAATCCACTCTAGCTTCAAGCCAAAAAAAACAATAGCTCTTATGGAATTAGTTGAGGAAACAATTTCTGACGCAATTGCTTAAAAACAACAAAATATGATGTATTGCCATTTGACGCCTCTGGATAAAGATGGATGTTCATAAAATTGTTCACATGGTATTACGTAAAGCCTAACACAATACTGATTCAATTATTTATCTTCCCAGACTTGGCAGCAAAAAATTTCAAATGATATAGTTATTGTGAACTTAAACTGCAAATAAAAATCAATGACTAGCTGATTTTATAGATCATATAATAGAAAAGATCAGGTCACAAAGGAGTAGTACCTTGGGTTCCGAAGATGTTATCCTCATTGTAAGTAAGACTCTCTCTAAACTTCTTAAAACTTCATCTTCAGTTTTACCATTAATAAACAAAAGTTGTCCTCTGGGTTCTGATGATAGTAAAATGTATTTAGTGGTGAGGTCATAAAGTAATATGTAGAACTGTAAATGAAGTGAAAAATATTCCCCTCCCAAGAAACACTAAAAAGTCAGACCACCTACCGTTATATAAAGAGACGGAAGGAAGAATACTAGTTTTATTGAGGATCAAACTATGAGTCAAACATTTAAAGGCTAAAAAAGAGTAAGGCCAATGTAAAAGAAGAGATAGCTGAAGACTAATTCCATCAATATTCTCAGAAGAATCAAGTCAAACATAGCTTCAGTTTGGTTCAGATTATTATGGGTTACTTAGGACTCTGTTAGATAAGAATAAGCTTGGTAATTGTTTGAATGCGCATTTGTCACGAGTTTTGGCCAATCTTGTTTCCTTTTTATAACTTTCAGAGACTTCACATTGGAATATCTCTTAAACAACATAAGAATATCCAATCACTCATCTTAAATCAAGTTTAGAATCTAATCTGAACTTTATTTAATAATTGCATAAAATTTTCTTCCTCAAACGATCTTCCTTTGCACCTTTTGTGCATTTGTAACAGAAGAATGACAACTTAGCACAAAATAAATCTACCAGCGATTTGATGTTATCTTCGCTTTTTTCTCATAAAATTTATTTGAAATAGAGTACATGTGGTGTCCTAAAATAGATTAGGACAATCATTTTTTGTTCAACACAATCTTTTAAATGTTTTTTTCATCCAGAACCTTGTTCATTGTAAGAAAGTGTGATTCAAGTAGGTCAGAACTGAGACAATGTTTAAACAGCTATCTGAGATCCTCATAGAATTTTGGCTTGCCCAAGCTAGGATATGCAAACACTTAATAAACCAAAGTTGCAAGGAAGTGAAGGAAAGACACAAAAATGAGGGAACAAAGCACCACTTGCATTGCTAATAATTAATAACTTTGACAAAAGAGTTGGCTCTGACTTCTAGTTCTTTCTTATTTTGGTGTATCTTCTGTTTTCATTGGATTTAAAATCACCTATTAGATAGTAGATTCATGAACATTATAGAAACCTTCAAAATAAAATATGTACACCTGAACTAAATAACCTGTTACTTCTACCCTATCTTTGAATCATCTACCTCTTTGTCCTCCCTTCTAAAGAGCAGATCATTCGGTCATACTGTTTCTCATGCTGTTGCAGAGGACAAAACCACCAACTCACTGTGATTTATGAACATAGAAGTTAGAACCGGATCCCACCACCATAAGGAGTATGGCATCAGTTTCTGCATTACATGATTCAAGATCCTTGTTTAAGACAGAACAACCAACTCACTGTGCTTTATGAACATAGAAGTTAGAAACCGATCCCACCACCATAAGGAGTATGGCATTCTGCAATACATGATTCAAGATCCTTGTTTAAGGTATCCTTTTCAATCTAATTGGTTAAGGTTAAGTTTGGTGATTCTAATTGGTACCATCACCTTTTCCATTTACAGAAACACCAACCAACTATAAGCCCATTCCATAGTAAGTGCTCACTTGAAAAACTGAATGTGAAAAAATAAGGACACCCTTTCTTTGTTTTCTTCCAAGACAAAGAATTGCTGATCACTTATTGCTCCCAATATTAATCAGCCCAATTGCAGATGAAAGAACTGGTCAAATCGTATTAAAAGTGGACAACAAGTAAAAGAAAATTATTACTGGGCAGATCATATTATTCTTTCCCTTCCACTTTTGCACATTTTCCCACAAGAAGAAAAAGGAAAAGACAACTTGTTTATTTTCTTTCCATTCCTTTCACTTTTCCATTAATCCATTTTTCTTCCCTCACTTTTTTTTCAACCATTAAGTAACCAGTGTAAAAGTATTACTCTAATATAGGTTGCAGATACAATCTAAGGCACTCAACAAAAGTTTTAACATTGCTGGTTCAGAACACAATAATCGGATTGAACCAATCAGTCGGGCCAGAAAAAATCAGAACTCGGTCCGATCTTGTCCAGTTATAGAACAGGATCAGATATGCATCCAATTGGGGAAAAAAATCCAATTGAACTGGCTGGTAACCGGGAGGAACCAGTCCGTTTAGTCATTCTTCCAAAAAAATTCAAAATATTCATTTATCGGCTCTAATGTGAGATAGTAAAATATTAGATGCATAGATGTGATAGTTGTAAACTTTTAATACTTGAGATGTATGGTTTACAACTTCTATTAGGTGTTTAAAAAATTAAGCACATAATTTTGAAAATTTCAGACTTAAGTTTTTTTTATCAATACTTATGTTTTTGATTATCTCTGTGATGGCCGGTCCCAAGCCCGGATAAAGAAGGAGGATTACGTTAGGTTGTCAGTCAGCGTTAAACTAAGACAAATGTTCAATGAATGGATCTATTAATTAAACTTATGTTGTTGATTATAGTAAACTACAGATATATTTAGGATTTTGCCAATGGTTATGCAATTAGAAAAGTTCATTAGAGCTGGTCTCACCAATTAGCTTGTTTGTGTCAGTTCTCAATTTGCTATGCATTTTGACCATTTGACCCATAATTTGACTTGGCAACATTAAGCCAAAGCTTTTCCAGTTCGATTTCCAGTCCGGTCTTTATATCTAAGGTTAAGAAAACATCCCTTTAATAATCCCCACCACAGCTAAGGGGATATTTGTATTTAATTATACAGTATTTTGGGAATTCTGTCGACTACCAAGCATAACTCTCCTTTCTTGGGCCTGGAACAGAACACATCAAATGCTAAGGATCAACAGATAGAATTCAACCAAGAAAGTTGCAATTTTAGCCACATGGATTCAATACTTGGATAGCCAACTACTGAGGTTACACTTCTTCCCATCCTAGTAATTGAATACCTTACAAAATTCCAAGGGGAAAATGTTTGCATAAGTACAGGAAGTTCCTTCAGCACCCACAACAATGAACAAGTTCTCAAAGATAGATACCTACCCAGCACACCCAGTTGACTTAATAATTCCTAGCCATGCAGCATAAGCCCTTTGTTCCACATACATCTATAAAAAGATTGAATAGCCAGTATGGAGCAACTGTCATTCTGCATCTAACATATGGAAATCTTAGTGAAAGTACTCTGCCAGGTGAAATTTCATGCAACACACATGCAGAACACAGACACAAAGAGTCTAGTGAGGCCATACAAGATACCACATCTTCTGATTCTTCATAGATGCTACACACCCTCATCAGGTGATTATAGATACTACACACCCACATTAGGTTGATGTAGATATTGCATACCTTCATCAGGTCAACATAGATATCACATACCCTTATTTGCCCAAAAGAAAAAAGTAATAAAAAATCTATGCACCTGAGGAAATGAAGTTGCATAAAAGAGCAATTTGGATGGCTGTTTTCTGTTTGTCACCAGTTAGCATCCAAAAATTGATTCCGGCCTTCCTTAGTGTTTCAATTGTTTCAGGCACGCCATCCTAAATGTAAAAAGGCGAAAATTTGATATAAAATACCATTAGTACATCGTGTCATGTATATGAAAGAGAGACCAAGAAAATTCAAAGATACAGAAAAAAATGCTAATAATTATCTAAAGAATAAACCTGCAATTGGTCTTCAACTGCAGTAACACCAATAACCTCAAGGTCATGCTCTAATCTTTGGCAAACTTCATCCAGCTTCCACTAAACAGAGAGGAAGCAAGACACTTAGATTCCTGAATGTCATGAAAATTTAACAAAATACCACTATGACCTACTTCTCTATTAACTAATGTACTTCTGGCCTCCTTAAATGCTTGTGACCAATCTTTATACTCATCATCTTTCAACTCACGCCATCCCAAACAAAGAGTTCGCAGACCCAATTGAGCATATTGATCCACAGCATCAACAAAAGGCCTAATCTGCTGCCCTGAAATAGTTTTAATGGCATTCAATTAACGTGTTATACACTAAAGAAAAATCTGTTAAGTTCTTGAAAACATTGGATGTTCAAATACTTCAGAAACAATAATAAGGAAATCAGTCAACCTTCACAAGATAATTTTTTTTCATATTTCAATCAGTCAACCTTCACAAGATAAAAAGTTTTCATATTTGTTATGAGCAATAGTAGAAATGATCCAACTACAAAAAAATGTGTAGTAAGGTCTGCATGTAAACTAATAAGTTATTTACTAAGTGAAAGAAAGCTCCACCAATGAAGCAAGGAATATGGAAGAAAAGACTTCTGTTCCTAGCTTTCTTTTTGAGGAAAACAATGACATGTCTTTTGCAGACAACTTAGAATCAAATTATAAGTTATTTACTGAAATAAGTGAACGAAAGTTGCACCAAGGAGGCAAGGAATATGGAAGAAGAGACTTCTATTCCTAGCTTTCTTTTTGTGGAAAATCACGTGTTTTTACAGACAACTTAAAACTAAATTAATTAGTCAGATACAGCATCCAACATGGTATATTGTTCAAAAGACGAACTACTCCAATGAATCGCATTGTAACAAAAAAACAAATATTCAATATGAAAATAGCGACCAGTCATGTTGCTGAAGTCCAACATGGAAAAACTTCAAATTTAACAATAAAAAGCTACCATTGCAGAGATAGAAAGATGAGGAAGAAGAGTGGTGCAGGAGGTGGAGAGATAAGAGTAAGAAAAGGAGAACCAAAGGAATCAAGAGACGACCCAAATGACAAGGAAAATACAACAGAGGTGGAAGACAGACAAAAACTAAAGAGATAGGAAAGAAAAGGTATTAGCAAACTCCTCTTTTGATTGGTTAGAACATGTATTAATTGGCCTGGATTGGTCATGACTCCAAGTCTAAACCAGTATGAACTGGTCCATAAAACTTCCATGATATCTGATGCAAGGCACAAATATATACCGGATAGTTACTACCCATTCCAATCAAATATCTAAAACCATAGCATAGAATACATATGATTCTGATGAAATTTAAAAATATATAAAAAATAAACACTCTCTAAGGACTCTGGATTCAACGAGGCTAGCTATCCAGATACATATGATAATGATATACAAATGACAGTATGAATGAAACACAACCGGCTACATAATGACTTGTCAAGTAGGCAAACCGTGACAATAATAGTAAATTACCAGCATATGCTAAAGGAAGGATAGCTTCATCTGCACCCTTGGACAAGAGAAGGATCTTCCCATCCTCAGAATCCTTAACAACCACTGACATTCTTTTGCGATCAGAAGTGAACTCTAGAGTATCTAGTATCTCATAGTGGATCAGTTTGCCATTAAAATTGATCTCTGCCAACAAAATAATTTGTCAAAAAAAGGCTATTGTCTGGAAAGAGACGAAAAGAACTGGAACAGAATAATCCCAGACAAATGTGAAACAACTGGATGAGAAACAGTGATGATGAGCACACTGAGAGAGCAACAGACACCAAGATCATCATTGGTGCAAATGCTATTAATTAACAGATTTGCCTGACACCATCAAGCATAAACCTTCCTAAGCAGGCTAACTTACCAAGACTGTTCCCATTTTTACTTATGAGAACCATATGCAATCTAGCAGCAGCATTAACAAGTGCATCCTCATCCTGAGATTGAGCTTTATACAAGATATTCCCACTCATGCTACACAAGAAGATAGAATTCTTTAGGATTCTACAGTATATAGATAACAATTAAAGAACCACAAACAAATTCAAATGTGGGTCAAAAACCTTCTGACAGGGACAACTGTATTGCAGATTGTCATGATTGTAAGAAATCTGATTACATCAGGAACATTATTGATGACAGCATTCAACAGTTCGACATCTATCTAAACAAAAAGATTATCAGATACAAGAATAGTAAAATTTCTCACATAGGAGTGTGATAGAGTAATATCAGTAACATACATGTAATAGATAGTTAGTTTCAAGGTTAACCATCAAAAGAATCAGCATAACTAGCTGCATAGTGAAATTGTATGACAAGCAGAAAAGAATATGTGATTAGTCTTCTGCAAAACAATTCTTACTATTATATCCTTGTTTATAAGAAAAGCAACAAATATCTTAACTACAATGAGATTCAAGTAACCAGATTGGCTAGTTTTATTATATAGACATCAATATACCATTCCTCCTCAGGGCTTCAACAACCAGCACCAACAACTTCTCAATCTTAAGGAAGATATAAGAACCATGGCCCAAGCTTCACCAACCAATTCTTTGTCAGTTTAAATTCTCCAGCACAACCACAGCTTTTCTTAGTATAGCACAAAAAATAAACCATGTAATGTTCTACCATCCCCAGCAAGCCAACCAAACATTCTTTTACTGACTATTTTAGTGCCCTTTGATTATGTGATCCTTGAACAATCAAGCAAACATTTCTCAGAACAGGCCTTCTTGTAATCTGAGTTAAAAATTGCACCACTCCTGTCAATATAATCTCAAGAACAATAGTTCTTTCACAGTGGCGCAGAGTAGAGAGTGATGTCAGTCAATTTATGTTTAAAAGCAATGTACCAATTAATTCCTAAGAACACATGTTCATTGAAGTTTGAAGGGTTTCTCTTCACATTAAAGAATTAATGAATTTAGTGTCATGTTATCTGCTAATACTTGGTCTACCCATCTTCTTTGCACACATCACACAATCTTCACCTATCCATTCTATACCGGTGTCAAATTCTGACACTTGAACATAGACTCTAAGTGAAGACCCAATATCTCTATTGACTCGAGTGTAAAAACTTATAGAAGCACAGTTGATGAACACTTGGATGTACACATCTGATGCATACTTGTTCCTAAATTTGATTAACATAGGATCACATGTCCTCTCTACCACTACCACTTATCCTCAGCTTCATTCCCTATCCATGTAATATTACCTTAATTTTAATTCCCAATCAGTTGCAGTTCACTCCTACCCCCTTCTCCTCTCTTTGTTCTCCACAACAAAAATGCCAATGCTGATAGATACCTAAGCTCCAATGCAAGAAGCATGTTACGCATAATGAGTTTAATCCCGCATTGCAATTTTCTAATATGTGATTAGGCTTGGAAGCTATATAAAGATTCCAACAAGATTACATTAGAAAACCTCATTTCTTAACACAAGTCTGGAAAATTACACTGCTAACAAACTAAAGCATGTTACTGCTTTCCGTTTTAGGGATCCATGACTATTTCACTAATAGGCTGAAATGATGTTTTAGAAAGTCCTCCAAAGTTCTGAGAAAAACACGAGAGAAAAAAATGTGAAATTTTTGAAAAATGGTATTCGTACCATGTCATCCATATCAAATACACATTTTTTATTGTGTTTCTACATGCATGAGAACACTGATAAAATCAAAAATATTTACCAAATAGCATTAACTGAAATAGTTGAGTCACAAAATAACCTTTCAAAGCATCTCCACTCTCATGTCCATAAAAAGTACCATTGATACAGCATCTTCTAAAACTCATCTTATTCTCTGTAAGTGTCCCTGTCTTGTCAGTTAAAATATATTCAACCTGTCCAAGATCTTCACTTATCGCTGTGCTGAAAGAAATAAACCATTAGTGCCAACAGACAAAAATCGTTCCACACTTATGAACAAGGTAGGAGTGCAACACTACACCTACTTCGCTGCATGAGGAGCAGTCATCGTTTCATGATCATACATTTCCTCATCCCAGTCAATAAACTTTGCATATATACTTTTCACTAGATCAAGAGACACCTACAAAATAGAGAAACCACAGAGATGCTAGCTGAAAACAAGGAGGTATAAAGTATTGCATATAATATAGAATTTGTTAACTTACAAAAAGGGTTGAAGTGAGAAAATTGCTTCATATTTACAGAGATTCTGGAGGATTTATTTCAGTTATACTTCCACATTGCTTAGTTTTTATTCATGAGAACATGAATTCTTATTGAAAATGAATATATTTCAGTTACAGTAGTTATATTAACAAAGAACACTAAGGTTGAAAAGTATTTATCCTAACAGAAATATTGAAAACGAAGTTCAGGGTCTAACAAACAAAATAATTCCCATATGCATATAACATACCTTAAGAGAAATAGGTATCATAATGGAACATAAGAGCTCAAAACGTAGGGGAATGACCAAGAGTTCGTACCATGGACCATCCTCAGGATACTTGGCATACCATTGCTACATTAATCCAGAAACAAATTATTAGTTACAAAAACCAAGGAAAAATATAAAAGCAATAGTGCAGCCAAGCAAACAATCTATAGTCACCAGTTAAATATAAATCTAATTCATCGTACATTAATCAACTAGCTTAATCAAGTAAACATTGAAATATTTTAATCACCATATTTGGACTAATCAAAAACATCTAATACACACAGAGTTACATAAACTACAGAAGAAAAGAAGATATAAATCTTAATTTGATGGATGAACACTGTTACCTTCTGCAGCTTCATCGAAATTGAGTCAAAATGATATAATAGCTGCTACGGCATTTATACTATACTGGTGGATAGGCAAGCTCATATTAAGTTCTTGCATTTATATGCCTAGATGAATTGTTGAGTATAAAAAGCTATATTTTACAACTGAGAAGACTAATGTATACACCCTTTCACTAAAATACATATCAAGGAGGCAAATGCATGTGGATACAAAAGAAACTTTCTAAAGAATGACTTCCACTGCAAAAATGTTCTGACAAACATTTCGAATTTCCAATCCTACAAAACTAGACAGAACTCACCTAAAGCAAATAAGTCCCCTTGGCACTGATAACAATTATCACAATGTTAACTTTCATTATTATATTAAAGTTCATAGCCTACCGTGACATGTGGCAAGGGGAGGCCACAGGCTTCCTATATTTAAAAAAAAATGAAAAAATATGGGTAAGAAAAAATTAAATATGTTCTTTCCTTTTTAAATTTTTTTATCAAAATAATTTACCATACTTGAATAAAAAATGGAAATTTTAATATATATATTTTCATTATAATAAATGAAAAATAAACATATTTTTTGGTTCAAACCAAAAAACAAAACTGAAGCAGATTAGAAATTCAATTCAGTTTAGTTCTTTAAATCATATTTGTTTGGTTTGGCCAGGGTTGATGGAATCATAATAAAATTTCATTTTCATTTTCATTTTCTTCATTACAAATCAAACCAAATTAAAAATTCAAATTAGCTTTTTTACCAATAAAATATATCTTCCATAGAGATATATTTTGAATAATTGAACATATATACAGTATATGTTGCAGACTGATAATTTTATTTATTATATTGTTTTTAATATAAAATTTTATCAGTGAAAAATTAAATCCAAACAATAACATTTAACAATTTTAATGCTTGAATGCAAATTTAATAGAAATCAAACTAAATTGATCATGATTGAATTTGGTTTAGTTTGGTTAATAAAAATAAACATTAAAAAACTTGGTTTACTTTGCTTTGATTTGATTTGAACTGAATGAATAATCCTATGCATATATGGTATAATATATTACTAATATGTATTTTATATAATTATACTAAGAGTATTCATTGGATATAAATTGAATCAAATTGACACGATTAGACCAAATTAAATTTATTATATTAATTTTATAAACTCAAATCAATTTGGCATATAAGTAGAATTCAAACTAAGATGAATTATCAATTTGATTCAGTTTAATTTTAGTTTAACTGATTTTACATCCAAATATTATAATTTATAAATATTTATTTGCAACACAAATATATTTATAAATTACAAACAAGCCAAAAATTGAATCAAAACTACAAGATGTCCAAAACAGACTGAACGGATTCTGTCAAAAAAATTAATTGAGGAAATGATTTGATTTGGGGTGTTTATTTGACTAAGACAATACAAAATTGAACTAGAATAGATCAAGTTTGTTCATTTAGTGTAAAATTGAAGGAAATAAAAATAATAATTAAATAGAATTGAAAGTGTACTGAAATTATCAATTTGGTTCTGTTAGTTTGGGTTAAATGAAATTTTAATATTTTAAATTTCAAGTTAAATATTAAATTGAAATGAGAGATATAACCAAATTTAATTCTTAATGTCAACCAACCCAAATCAAAGCAAATTGATTTGGTTAGTTAACTATCATTGTTGCACCTACAAGCTCTTTCCTCTTAATCTCTTATGTCACACCATCCTCTCACAAATCTAAACCCATCCTTGCAACATTCATTATCGCCCCACTATCGTCACTCGTAACACCCATTATTGTGTTGCCTCCTCCCGTATGCAACCTACCAACCATCATCATTCACATACGCATTGACCATCACTGCCTCTATGTGTAGCCTAGCCAACTTCATCCTTTACCTGTATGAATGTTGCCATTGCCTACTTACGAGTCACCACGGCCTACATGTGCATCTTTTAACAATCACCAACTCACTCTCATCGCATTCATCATCCCCCTTGCACACAAGAGTCATCATCACTTGTTAATCCCCAAATTGTAGCCTAGTCATCATTGTGTTTAGGTTCTCCTACGTGCACTCTAGTTATCACTATCCTTCACTTCACCCGCATAACAATTGTCACTCCCTTCACACACAAGCGCCATCATCACTTACGGCATCACCCATGCATAGTCTGGCCATAGCAATCCTTTGTCTGCGTGTGGGTCGTCATATGCACAAGCTCCTTTTTTGTGGTGTGGATCACACCCACCCCTGACTCCCTCAACCCTACCAATGACTCCCATCTCTCCCTCTCCACCTCACTCCTTTCCATTCATGATCCTACCCTCATCTGCTGCAAGGAAATCAGCAACCCATGAATTGCCCAAGTACTCATGCTAGTGATGTTTTAAGCTCAGCCTACTTCCATTTCACTTTCTCAATGAATAATGAGAAATATCAAGGAGAATTTCATTCAGCAACAAATCATCAAGTCAGACATGAATTAGGGTAATAGACTGCTAAAAGAATACATGGAATTCATTTTTTTTTAAAAAAAATCACAGTTAATAATAATATCAAGCATACTTGTAAGAGATTATGATAACACACCACTTATGTCAGCAGGGTGTCTATACAAGCAACTACATGGATGACAGTTGGTGGTTAACCAGAAGAATGCAATAATCATAAATAAATTTTCACAAGATAGCTGAGTCCTTCAAATTTGGTTTTTAGACAATATAATAAATAGTAATAAATAAAAAAGAAAAGTACCTTGCGGGCTTCAGTGTCCTTCCAAATGTTGCCAGCAAAACCAAGGACAATTACCACAACAATTTGGAATAAAAAAATAGCTCCAGTCAACTTATCTATCATTGCATCAACAGCCGTAAGTTTTGGCTCAGGTACACCCCTACTCATTCCCAATTTGGTTTCATTGCCTGTAAAAAGATGAAGGAACAGATTACCATTTATTGTATTGAGCTGCAACCATGCTAATCAATACACAACAATCAATACATGGAAAGGTAGAAAGAATACTGAACTGAACACCAATTATAATCTAAGAATTCTTTCATTCAAAGGATAATTATAAGCTCTGACAAAAATGAGGAAAACTAAAAATGACCACATAGAAGAAAATCATAATTATTCCCAGCTACTGGGATGAATCTATAACGTCCTATATTCTAGAGTTCTAAGAATTTGAACATGTTTCTATTTGTACATACGGCTGTAAAAGATATTCACAAGCTTCAATGAAAATTACAAATAAAAAAATAAAATAGAATGCTCTATAAATGAGAGAAAGATAGACTTTTTTTACCAAAAATTAACTGATGGAAAAGGAGAAGACAGAAAGTTCCAACCACAAGTTTTTCATTTAAAATTTAAAATAATGAGCTCAAATTATGCACTAAATATGTGGACTCATTCTACAATAACATTATGATGTCAACTTATGATTATTGATGTAGGTATCTGTTCCTTCTATGATAAAGTATCATTTTATATTAAAAAAAATATTTTAAAATTTTAAGATAAACAAATAAAGAGAACAAAAAAAATCCCAAGAATTTCTGTCTAGCCTGTATAAACTGCAACTCCACAAGCCCATTCAGTATTCCTCAAATAGCACGACTGTAGAAGTGTGTTGTCGATGGTTAATGGACACAAGTCATTATCAATGAAGGGAGGAAACAATCGCATATTTGAGTCAAATCTTCTGATGTCTTTGTCAGGATTGGGACATTCAATCACACCCTGTTCATTTAAGAGGGAAAAGAACTAAGAATATATGGAGAATCTTCATCAAAACACTAATGAAACATAGTACCTTGATTTTATGCAACTGTTCAGGTGTTAATCCAATACAAGATGACGGAAGAACCCTTGTCTTTAGATCAGTCTCACCATCTAAAGCAGCGGTCTTGTGAGATAATCAGATAAGCATGGGTTAGGTATTGACTACATATAACATCATATCATCATATAGTAACTAATTACATATAGAAAACAGTAGTTGCCTGTAACTACATTTCAATAAAATTTAGTCAATTAAAAGTTGCAATAAGAAGATTCCACTGCTTGAGCTGCGTTGTTATTCATTACCTACAAAATATTTATTAGTTCACTAAATATCTTGGAATAAACATTAGTATAACATCACTGCAGATTAGTGGCAAGGAGCATCAACTTCTCTAAGTGAGAAACTGTGAGTAACTTAAGCAATGAACCAACACTACTTGCATATCCTTACACACTGATGCATAAACAGAGATACTTGCAGACATTCCTTAACACATGGATTCAACTGTCGGTCAGTGTGTTCAGATTAGTGTTGACAGGTAAGGTATGTTGGTTCAGTACAAGGTTGAAAATCTCAAACTATGCCAGAGTTTTGAACTTTGACTGGAACAATACTATTTTGGTTTTGTACCATTATTTGGATGTATAGTGTTGATCGAAAATTGTGAGGAAGAAGAGAACACAACTATATATCTAATTTTAGACTTTGTGTTCCATTTAGAAATGATATCTTTAACATTATATTGTGTTGACACAAGGTAAAATAAAAACATAAACTATTTCAATTCGTCTTCAGACAATTGTAGCATGTCGGGGGTGTCGAATTCAATATGACTCGATACTCATCGACATCATTTACACAACAACACAAACAAAATTTACATATACCAAATAGTATTGAGTTTCAGTATTTTATCACAATGATAAATTTTGACTGTGCCACCCAGTATAGTCCGAAATTTCAAACCAAGGGTCGGTATGAAAATTCCACTAAAATGTTGCGCTCAGAAACTATATGTTCTTTTGACATTAAAATTAATTAACTAAATTAAATAAGCTCATAAGTTTTGTTATTGTCATTTTACTTATGTGGCAATCAATATCTATGACAATAAGGAGTTTTGTTATTGTCAACATTCTGATGCATTCATGGCTTTGGCCACAAGCCACCAAAAACAATAGATAACATCGTGGCCTATAAATAACTAAAATGGTGTACAAGTTCCAGATGGACAAAGCAAAAAAGTGATGAATTAGATGACCAAATACTTGCAGCCAGCTCCCTAGTTAATTAATGCATAAAATGGAACTATTATGTTTCATGTCGCACTAAGTCTAATTAACACTAATAAATACTTAGTTGATTACCTCCACATAACAGATGCCTTGTGGTTCAGATGTCCCAATCAAAACAAGATCACAAGGGACTTCATCATTCTCTCGCAGCCACACTATATTACCAACATGAATATCCTGTGCTTGAATCTGTAACGGAATGAAGAAGGTAATAAAGCAACATATATCCATTTGCTGGAACTATTGGACAAATACAAGTACACTATAAGCTGCAAATTGTCCAATCGACTTGATGCTAATAAAAAATTCATTTCCATTGATATCAAGAAAGAATTTTCAGTAATAAAGATGGTCCTTAACATGGCAAATATGTAGGTCTTCAAGAAATGTTGAAAACTTAGCACTTGCATTCCAGCATTTGTGAGCAACACAGAAACATTAGATACTACCTACTGAATACTCAATAGGAAGTTTTTTTTTTTTGTTCCCACGGGGCGGGCAGATGGTCATTGGGGGCGTTGCCACCAAGAGGTTATAACTGCAAAAGGTTTCATCTGAGCTTGGACTATACCACAAACCAATAAATTACAGCGGTATAAAATAGACAGACCTCACAATGTGTTTCATCCTAGACTCCTGAATTTCTTTCCTTTTCTCTCCTCTTCCATCTCCAACTAATTGCCCACTAGAGCACTTACCAATCCAATCATTGGCAGGTTATACTATGCTAATGAAGCAAAGAGGAGACTGCTAACCTCATTTACATAGTACCGCTTAGTAATTCTCAGATATCTAATTATTTTATAACATTAGCCTTTCCACATTCGACACCTCCAAACTCAAGCTATGATTAAATATCAAAAGTAACATCCTAGTCTCCAATATTCCAAAATGATACCAGGTTTGACTAGCCCAAACATTTGGATCCGACTACACTATGACACTGCTAGTGGAAACACAACAACTTGAGTTTGTTACTTTCAAAAACCATAAATCAGCAGAAGAGGATCAAGAAAATTACGGAGTAATGCCAAAAAAAGAGAAAGAGAGACAAATATAACGATATAATAAAACGTTGACAAAGCAATCTAGAAAAGCATACCATTATTTGAGACAAACCTAAATGGCTTAGGTCTAGTTTGGTATCCAAATTTATAGTCCCAAAAATATTGTTCATGAGACAAGTAGCCCTAGGATCTTTGCAAAAAAAAAAGATGAACTAAAAAAATGCAGAAAAAAGTAACAAGTTATGAAATTGAAAGATTTTGGAGTATAATTACCACACTTAAACATACAAGTAATGTAAATAATAATTAGAAAAGAAAATACTAAATCATGAGATTTTGTCATCATACCTAAGATGAATTGAAGAAAACTCTTAAGTTAAAAGTTCTAGAAGATTCTATAAATAAACATAAGGTTGAAAAATAACAGAGAACAAAAAAGTTCTGTATCAACCACAAGGAGTTCAACCAAATGTCCAAAAAAAATCTAAAAAGAAGTTTACGGTATATGAAATTTGTCCAACCAAAAGATGCCTAGCTCGCTATACCAAAATGAGCAAACCTCATTCTAAATTAAAGATGAAACAAAAGAAACAAATAAAATGTTATAATCCTTAACAGACATGATCCCATAAGAAGATTGAGTAAAAACAAAAAAATATAGAGAGCATTTCAAGGAAAAAAAACTTGGAGATAAGATTAATGGAAACAGAACAACTAATGGAACAAATCGTACTTCCAGATGCAGCAAAGTCAGTTGCAAAAACAAAATTATAATAAAATCAGTTTAAAAAGAATCTATACATGTTTCCGAATTCCATCCTTTACAACCCATACTTCCTTCTCGTTTGCTTGCTTGTCAGAAAGATACCTATTGTAGTCATCCCATGCCTCTTTTGTTGCTGAGACAGCAAATATAATGATAAGTGGGCCCCATGTGCTTGCAGGATTCACAGGAGTGATTAGTGACCACAACTGGAGGCAGGCAATAAGCAAAAAGTACTGATTCATGAACCTCCTGAAAACATCATCAATATAAGACAGATATCCAAGAAACATTAACTAATAATCCATTCCTAATGGCTAAATAGAAAATCATAGCATTTCCTCTTACTGTACAAGACCTTTAATACTAAATCAAAGTTTCTTACAATATAACTGTGGTAGCAATGAATCAAAACAAGCCTCTAATACTTCAATATGAAGGTTTGTTATCTTGAAAAAAAAAATTAAACAATAATTGAACACTATTAGTATTAGCCCTAAGAGTCAATTATGAGATGATTAGGCTTATTGGGTTAATGATTATGGATTGACTTATTGGGTT
>JBBUKS010000029.1:859863-872036 GCA_038050645.1 Hedychium gardnerianum
TTAAAGTTGACTTGTCTCTTCTGTTTATTTTCTATCAAAAATGGTGAAAAATGCTGGAAACTTTGCCCTAGTGTTTGTTTGAATTCCTGGTTCCTTTCTGTAGAACTTTGATCGTATTTTTTTTATAAAAAAAATTCAGTAATCAAAAATTCTCCCGGTTAGAGTTTAGAGTTATGTTCCAAGATATTTTTATATATTTATGAATAATTATTTAATAAAAATAAATACTTATCGTTAATTATTTATTTTTCTATACATATATGATTAATGATAAAATTCTACAAATTAATAATTATATTAATCTAAAAATTACCCTAGATCAGATAGATATCTAGAGAAGACATAGATATCTAGATCAACGTTGAGTATGATTAGATTAAGATAAATTGAAAAATGGATTTCTAAATTATACTTGGGGGTATCTTGAGTTTAGAAATACACTGGACACAATCCGCTTGAAAAAAACCCACATATTGAGCATCATTGATCATTTTTTTTATGAATGAGTGTAACTAATCTTTTGACTTGAGACCTTTATTTATTCTATGTGTGGAGTTATATACTTTGATGTCGTTAAAAGCAGTCTTTAATCAGATTGTGATTAATATGATTGTTGGGTATATGACAAAGCGTAGAGAGATCAAGAAGAATCTATTATATCTTGGAAATTAAATAAAATAATTAATTTAGTTATAATACATAATGCACCAATTAATTGGGATATAGATTAGATGAAAGATTGAATTACACAGTAATCAATTCTTGATGGTTTATAGTTTATGATTATTATTTTATCACGTTGGGTGATTAAAAACTGTTGTTAGATTGTTATTTTAGTTTATGTATGAATTTATATTGTCTTCATGTACAGAACCTAGAGAGTCACACTCATAGCATGCAGACATGAACATTATTTATAATTAATTATTTTAGTGGATACTAAAATTAATCAATTTATTATTTTTGAATAAAAAATAATTGGATTATTAATTAATTCTGAAATATCAAAAGCTAGAATGTATCAAGATCAAATATATAGCCACTTCTCCAACTCCAATTCTCCCTTAGAGAATTTGGATAGCTACAATTATGATGATCCTTGGAGAGTTAAAAAGTCATACGTCTTCATCATTTTTGGAGGTTATAAAAGTAGCCACCATTGGAAGATTTGAAAGAGAGAACTCTTTCTCCATCTTT
Source organism: Hedychium gardnerianum (assembly GCA_038050645.1). Classification (NCBI taxonomy): domain Eukaryota; kingdom Viridiplantae; phylum Streptophyta; class Magnoliopsida; order Zingiberales; family Zingiberaceae; genus Hedychium; species Hedychium gardnerianum. The sequence goes on from JBBUKS010000029.1 coordinate 861,061, forward strand.
TGACAATCTACTTCTTTTCTCCTTGGAGATATATTTTTTTTCATCAAAAGAGATTCATAGTGTTTCCAAAATTTAATCGATCCAAAAGGCTAGCACCTAACAGATCATGTCGGGTTCATGATCTAGTGCGCATGAATGCCGCTAGAGGAATTACACGTGAGACTCTCATTTGATTGTGTTTTTGTTCACGTTCAAGGATTATAAGGTATGTTTTCATTTTATGTTATTTTGTTTAAAACTATATGTACCACGAAATAATTCATGTTATATGAGAAAAATCTAATTTATTTATAAATATTTCCGTTCTGATTCCAACAAACTATAACATTCTCTATTAAGAATATTTAGCATTTGTTTTTTTAATAAAAAGAGTTTCTTGTTTCAGTTGTTTAATTAGTATTTTTTCTTCAAATTATGATTAGTTTCACTTTGCATTCTGTGATTTAAAAATTGTTTATTTGGAAAGTGAGTTAGTTTAGTGCATATGTTTGGCCACAAGTTAGGAAGGGCTTTTAATTAGGAAGAATTAACTCCCAATTTTGACATTATTATGAGTGAAAAATGAGGTTTCACTTGCACTTATTTGGGAGTTAATGGTTGTCAAATGCCCTAATTGGATTTTTTTTTAATCCTTTTGGTTTTAAATTTGAGGTTCATTTTAAGGTTTGAATTGAATCTATTGCATCAAATTCATATCAATGTTAATCCTTTAATAAAATAATCCTTAGATTTATTAACATAAAATTTATGTCGTATCAATAAAATCTCTCTTCTCCGACATATCAAATCTAAATTAGACGTACATATTTTTAAAAAATAACGTTGATTGTTAAGTAAGGAGTTGCTTATGAATTTATGTAGAATCGGACTGTTCACCTCCAAAACTAATTGAATTGAAGGCTCATATACTTGAATTATAAAAAATAAAATAAAACCTCTCATCTAGAACCACCCGAGAACCCTAGATATCACCATATAAGATTATCTAAAAAACCTAAAATAGAGTCGTATAGCAATGCATATATCAACGTTAATTGCCTCCTCGAACAGACTAACACTAGATAAACTTCCTAATCTTGTCATATCCACCATGGCCAGTCAACATTCAACACGTACGCTGATCACGTTGGGCCCTCTGCCAACCTGTCCATGCAACATCATGCACGGACATTCCTATCTAAGCCCAGACCAACGGTCAATGGCCTCCACATAACGACCGGCAAAACACCTGTTCATATTCAATTATTCTAAATCGATCGATCTCTCTGTTTTTATAATAATCAACAAATTTATTAATTTCGTTTCATCTTTTTCCTCCCAATCTTGGAATCTTGGATCAAGACAACAGAGCCACAGAAAGCAGCAGCTGCAGCAGTCTGATGCCTAAAGAAAAAGAGGCTCCTCTTCCATTTGCTTGCTGTGGTGACATCAATGAAATGCCTCATCGACGCACACACTTCGAGCCATACGCAACAGACTGAAGAAACAGAGATCGAGATATCGCCCGCAGCTTTACTGCACCCAAATCTCGCAAGGAAGGACGTGACATTTCGTGGAGAAGGAATGGCGTGCACTTTGAGCCATTTCGCTGGAAAACTCGTGCCCTGTCTTGTCTATTTTTTGATCTCTGCATCAGTCTTACTCCATAAATCCACACACACGAAGAAAATATCAAGGGGGGAAGAAGATGAGGAAATACAGAACAGATCTCGTATCGAATTTCAAGGGTTAAATATCAAGTCTCCGCACTTGCATTTCCAACTCAGAGGCTTGTAATTGGAGCTGACGTCGCCCCTCAGATCGGAGGCCGAGGCCATGGCCATGTTCAGTGCTCGAGGGATTACAGGCACTTGAATTGCCTCGCAGTGGCTGCATCCTCTGCACCTTCTTTCGCACATTGGAGGCCTCGATCCAATCAAAGCTCTCGCCTTTTGATCTCTAACACCCTGCCAATCGATCATAGACAAAGTTAATAATTACATAAAGCTATTGGTATATATAGTATTTTCTGAGTGATTCAAGGAGTCACGCTTGCGATTTCCAGAAGCCTGAACGACGATCTCCCTGCAAACAAAGCCAAGCTTATTAAAACTTTAGAGAAGGGTTCGATTTAAGAAGATCAGCTTACCTTCAACTGAATGGTCGAATGCAGTGGAACCCAAAAGAAGTATGAATAAAAGAAGAGAGTTGATCGGGTGGAGAAGAAGTCCCATTCGGAGAGAAGCCAGGGGAGTTAATTGTTGAGTGTGTTCACTGCTTGTTCTAGGATTTATAACGAGAAGAAAGAGGTGGAGCCAGCCAGGTATTGAGTGCATTGATGAGCAAGGGAAATGCGAGCCAGAGTAGCATAGAAAAAAAAAGGACGAGAGTTACAAGCAAAGCCAGGGAAAGTTGAAAGAACAAATGTCGCAAAAGAAGAAAATGTAATCCCGAGCCTGATGAAAGCAGATCGGTAAAGGGCATGGATTCCCTGCCTGCGCGCTGCAAAGGAGAGGGATCATCGGGTATGTGCGTTGGGATTCTAATTCTCGGAACGAGACGCTGCTGCTGCTGCTGCTGCTAATGCTGCTGCTGTGTATGCGTTTGGTTTTTTGTTTTCACTCGGGCATTTTTTCAAACAGTTGAATGTCAAAATTTTGATACTGCGAGCTCGTGCTCGACTGTGCACGCTTGTCGTTGGGTGCGTGCAGCGGCAGCAGGTTTGGTCCCGCCAATTCCACACGCAAGCAAGCAAAAAAAAAAAAAAAGTTATCGAAAGAATAATAAAAAAATAAAAAAATAAATGATATTATTACAAAATTTGTGAGCATCATCTTAAAAGATTCAAAATACTAAATTACAAAAGATATAAATTAACAATAATATCATAAATATCAAAAATTTAAAAAAATTATTAAAAATTAATGAAATTTGACTACACAAATTATGTACAAGGTGTTGCTGTACTATATGATGGGATTCAAAGTTCTCTACACTATCAAATTTAGATCCATAAGCATAAATATTAATTTTAATTTAAAGTTATTCAGAATTCTATATATTTATCAACGTAATAGGATGAAACTGATGGAGAAAAGTAAAAATATTTTGAAAATATATTACTTGATTTGGATAGTTAAATAAATTTTAATTATTATGAAAATTATAATACTTATAAATCATAATTGAATATATATATATATATATTTATCAAATTTATGTTATAATAATTATGAATTATAATAATATAATATAAATATTTATTTTAATAAATATTATATTATATTAATTAAATTTTATAACTATTATAAATTATATAATAAATATGATTCATAATTATTATAATTATATTTAAATTATTATATTATAAAATTATGTATTTTATTTCAATAAAAAAACTGTTTTATCAAAGATATTAAGTGTTTTTTATTAGAATAAATCACCTTTATCTAGTACATGTTTACATAAGGATTTGATATAGATTTGAAAGTTAAATCTTGACTATTAGTTAGGATTATGTTCTCTTTCAGATATTGATCATTGTTCGGGTTAGTTAGACTAGTCATTTTGAGATGGATTGACGAAAATATTAAAAATGAGCATTTTACCTTTTTACTGCGGTAAAAATTTAATATAGTCAAAGAAAATCGTGAGATTGAGATTTGAGAGAGAAGGAGAGAGAGAGATTAATAATGATTCATGATAGGTCGATTCAAAGGAAAAGGTTGCAAAAGGTGCTCTTTATTGGAAGAAGACATTCACTAAATAGATGAGATGATTTAAAGCGACTCAAGTGTCGTAGCACATCAAGACACCTAATGGGAGAAAAAGTAGATGATTTTCATCTATGATTAAGTGGCATCATGGATTCGATTGGATTAGACTAGACGACGTTGATCAAATGAATTTGGTGTGCAAGATCACTCTAGTCTCTAGGAATAATAAAATCATCTTCGATCATAAATATCAAATTTAATATAATTTTCATATTAAAATAATATAATTTTAATCCTAAATATAATTTTAATTTCAACTCATCCATATCATATCACATAAAAAAAAATTGTTAAAATATTTTATTTATCTTATTTATAATTTAATTATCAACTTATATTTTAATTTATTAATATTTTTATATGATAATTAAAATATTTTACTATTTTTTATTTAAAACAATAGTTAATTAAAAATTATTATTTTGATAATTAAAATTTTGACTAGTAATAGATGTCACTATTAGCAATATTTTGATTTAATTTAACGTTCCTTATATTTTTAAGTTTTTATTAATAATATTTTGATTTAATATTATTATTATTTTTATTTTATATGTCAGTGTAATGAATAATATATTTTACATTTATGCATATTAAATTTTTTAATATTTTATTATATTTTTATTTATGAAATTAGTGATATAATTTATAATTATAATTATAATTAAAATATATTAAATAAAATTAAAAATAATAATTTTAATAAATTAAATCTTTACAAATATATATAATAAAATTAAAATATACTACTAAATACACTTAATTTAATTTTATAATAAATAATTAATATTCCTACTAATAGAAAAAATAATAATTATTATAAATTAATTATATTTTATTTTATTAATTATATAATAATATAATAAAATTAAAAAATTAAAATTCCTCTCCCCACCAAACATGGTGTAATGAATAATACAATATTAAATATGATGTTATACTATTCTCATATCATTTTTGATGTATAAATTAGAGAGTTTTGATGTTATTTTTACATCAAATATGATATTTGATGTATGAATTAGAGATGCTCTAAGTAATTCATAAAATCCATAGCTCGACGACGATACGAGTGATCATATATAGTGTCATTCATTAAAAAATAAATAAATAATAATGAATTAAATAATATTAAATTTAAGATGATTGATTTAATTATATATAAAAAAAATATTGATCGTTATTATAATTCAGAAATTTAATATTCTATGATTAGATATCCTATTCAGTGAAAAAATAACTTAATATTTTTTCACTACATCATAACCCAGAGCTATAAGTGTCATTCACTCTGGCAAAAGACGAAACGCTCGCTCCCAGCGCCTCCGCCAGTTCGTTCCAAGACCAATACGGAGGAGGTAAATCACGAGGACTAATCTAGCTAACCCGAATAATGATCAATATATGGGAGAGGACAGAAACCTGACTATAAATGTCATTCACGCATGCACAATGAAGATAAATATATAACAATTAATAACACAAGTTGTAAGAGATGTAAAATAGTTTCGACAATCGACTACAGACTTCAGGCAATCGACTACAGGCATTTGAAGTCGTAAAATTATTATTTTTAAAAAGCATTAACTTTATTTCTCAAAAGATGTATTTATTTTCCCATTTTATTTTTTCTCTCAATTATTATAATACTACAATCAAATAATAACATCACTTTGATATTAAATTTTAAACATTACAATAGTATATTTCAAAAATCAATATCATTTTAGTTCTACATAAATCTTAAAATCAACATCATTATGATGTTGCATTTTGAAAATCAACACCACAATAATATTGATTTTTGAAATATAGTATCATAATAATATTGTTCTTTGAAATTCAATACCACAATGATGTTATTCTTTGAATGTAGCATCATAATGATAATGTTCTTTAAAATCAAATACTATAGTTGTATTATTCTTTAAATATAATACCATCGTGGTTAGCGAGAGAAATAAATTAAAAATAATAAATATATCTTTTGAGAAATTTGAAAGTTAAATGCATAAATTTCATAATTTTAAATGCGCCGTCTTGGGTCAATTGTAATTTAAAACTATTCATTTCTACTCCTTCAAATGATATTCATTGCTAAGTTCCCTTAATATTAGGTGATAGAGCAAATTTTTACAATGTATGAATATATCACTAGAATTCTTTTGAAACGATCTAGACAACAAACTACTTAGTTAAATCTTTCTCAACTTGGATTCCTCCTAAGTTGATTCAAATATGGATTCATTATTAGGCATTTCATAGACAATCCAAACAATGTGATAGAGGTTAATTTCTAGTGGACACATACCCTCGAGGGAAAAAAAAATCTTTCACTCCCTAACCATTTAACGATCAACTATAGCCTTTATGATTTACTTCTCTTCACGTAACCTAGGAACGGATTATGAGAAATACTTGAGATGAATATAATCATTTTTTTTACTACAATAATCCAAACACCAAATGCCAAGTTGAAATGACTCACCACCCTATTGTCCTCCTAGGTCAATCCAAGAAAATCTACATTGTTAATAAAGACCTTATAGTACCGCATGGATAATAATATTATTTCGAGATAATCCATTGAATTATTATACATTCAGCCGTCCATTTTGAACTAGAATCGTATGAGCATCCATATTCATATTAATATATGAGTATTATAATATCTAAATAATATTAAAAATCAATGTGAATTAGTGTTATAACACTCACACATTAACAACGTTGAATTCAACAAATTTTATATTAAAAAAAAAGAAAAGAAAATTTAAATATAAAAAATAAAAATTAATAAATGAATAGTGAAACTCATAAATAATAAATATTAATATTAAAATGAATTGAATATGTGCTAATAAAAGGGAAGTTTTAATATAATAAATACGTGACATGTTATTTGAAAATATGATATATATTAATATTCAAATAAATACAAATTTCTTAATTAATTTGTCTAAAACGGGTCAATTATGATTCTGACCGATTGAATCAGATAATCAATCCATTGACTCGGCTACGATTCTAAATCAGGTCTAGATCCATTCATGCTCCTGGATGAGCATGACGATTTTGAAACAACCGTTCCAGAGATATTCTTCTACTCCATGGCCGCAAGCATATAAAGTTGTTTTCTTGTTCGTTTTTATTCTATCCTGCATTTGTTCAGTAATTTTTTTCTTGCCCCTGGCATGGTGCAGCAGCATTGCAGGATATTTTTTTTTTAATAAAATAAAAAATCTCAGAAATTGACTGGTGGATGTTAATTCGTTTGTTTGTATTTTTGGATTTACCGATGGATGAATGACAATGGGTAAGATAAAAGATAGAAATTATCTTACCGGTTAATCGAGAAAAGAGAATAGAGAAGAAGATAAGAAGAAAATCAAAAAAAAAAAACCGCTTAATATAGGAAGCAATCGGGAAAATATCAGGTGGTGAGAAAGTCAAGGGAAAAAATTAGAGGTGGAAGTCAAACAAAAGCTATCAATAATTTTTGGTTTTTAGAGCTCTTGACTATCAATAATTTTGGATATTTGGAACTTTTGATATCAATACTCTACAAAAAAAAAAAAAACAAGATTACCGACGAAATATTTCATCGATATTTTATCGGTTTAAGGGTTTATCGATGGAATTACGACGATATTTGGTCAGTCACTGTATATCTCATCGTAGACGAGGTTTTCCAACGGAATATTATATTAATTCCGTCACAAATATTCCCGACGAAAATTTCCGTCAAAAAAATTACCGACGAAAATTTTCGTCGGGAATTTGGGGTCGAGCCCTAATTTTTCTACATGATTTCCCGACGGAAATTTATTTCCGTCGGGAAATCCATATAATTCCCAACGGAAATCAAATTCCGTCAGGAATTAATTTAAATTTAATTTTTTAAAATATTAATTCTTGACGGAATTTGATTTCCGTCGGGAATTAATTCGAATTAATTCCCGACGGAATTTAATTTCCGTCGGGAATTAATTCGGATTAATTCCCGACGGAATTTAATTTCCGTCGGGAAATCCATATAATTCTCGACGGAAGTTGATTTTCGTCGGGAATTAATTCGATTTTAATTTTTTTATTTAAAATATTAATTCCCGACGGAAATTAAATTCCGTCGGGAATTAATTCGAATTTAATTATTTTTTTTTGAAAAATATTATTTCCCGACGGAATTTAAATTCCGTCGGTAATTATATGGATTTCTCGACGGAATTTATTTCCATCGGTAGTTTATTCGAAATTATATATATTTTTTAATTATTAAATTCGAAATCAAATATTTATTTTTTAAAAAATATTAGATTTCCCGACGGAAAATAATTTCAGTCAGTAATTATCGACGGAAATTATTTTCCGTCGGGAAATCCAAATTTTTTTTGTATTTATTTTTTTAAAACCGACGGAATATGAATTCCGTCAGTATATTCCGACGGAATAAATATTCCGTCGGAATTTACCGACGGAATAAATATTCCGTCGGTAATCTCGTCACTATTTTGGGATTTTCTTGTAGTGATAATTTTTTATTTTTGGGACTCTTACTATCAATAACCTCCGGTTTATGAGACTTTTGGTTACTAGTAACTCCCGGTTTCTAGGACTCCCTGCTACCAGTGGCTTCCGACTCCTGAGATTCCCGGCTTCCCACAACCTCCGGTTTTTGAGACTTCCGGCTACCAATAACTCTCAGCTTCTGGGACTTTGGATACCAATAAACCCGGCTCTTGGGACTCTCGGCTACTAGTAGACTCCCGGCTTCTCCCTACTCTCTTGATGTCTCATGATCCTTCAGATTCCGTAAAACTCTTTGCACAACTTGTAATCGATAATCATTGTCAGCGGAGGACGTGGACGACGTAGTCGTTACCTTAATGAGAATGTGGGAAGCATGAGAGTAAATAGCTAATAAATGGGATAAATGCCATGGGAGATGCGGAAGAGAGAGGGAGGACATAGATCCCCGCGTTGAGAAATTTTATAGAAGTCTGTCTGCCCCACAGGTAAAGGTATGCGCATATACACTTTCACAAACCCTGATTATTGTTCATCTTCTTCGTTCCACCTCAACTGACTTGACCATTGGAGTAATTATGCCGGAGAGTTCCTAACTGTCATTCAAACCGTTCCTTTCCAACCTCTCTCAGGTGGACGTATGCTGGCCGCTCCCCTCACTCCTCTTGTTGCCCGAAAATTAACGACAACGTTAATATTGACGTCAACTCACTGATGGCTCACTCGTCGACGTTCTTAGATAAGATCTATTTGCCAAAGAAATATAAAAAACTTTGTTAATAGTAGAAGATGATTTCTCTTATAACTTAAACCCGAGTTTATATATATTTCAGACTAAGATTAAAGAAATAAAAGAAATCTTATATGAATTTCAATTCTAATGAAAAAATATCTTATTAAAAAAAAATCTTAATAAAAAAAATTAATAAGATACTGATATAAACAAATCCTAACACATAAATATCAAAAATATTAAAATTATTAAAAATAGCAAAGAAATCCTAAAAAATGTCTAAATGGTAAAATTTGGATTCAAAACTTGATGATCACGGGTTCCCTAATAATAAATATAAATCTTTAAATTCTATACGCGTGAATACTGACGGAGATATTAGATCGATCCAACATCGACGAACCAAGAGAGATCATTCACCTCTAGATCCCAATGCCCGGACACCTGCATTATAAAAAAAAACTATTTTTTTTCTTAATTTCCCTGATGCTAAACATGGACTCCAGCTGCTTAAGATTGTAGTTAGCAAATTAAGTCCACGACAGTGCAACGTATCCAGACAATTCCCCTCATATATTACATTTGAAACTGAAACTGAAATTATTAGTCACAGTACAACCTCATGATCTAACAATGCTTTCAAGAGTGGCCAGATCAACAATGTATAGAACTTGAACATGAAATCCAGAGCTTGCGCTTCGATAACTTAGGGATTGAGGCGATAGAGGCTGTGATGATCACCTCCCATGAATTGCCCTTCCATACACAAGGTAGCAGCATTATGGGGGTACTGAAAGCCCTCCATCACCATGAGTTGCATGTCCTCTGATGGCTTCCAATGCCTCTTCCTTTGGTTTATAAACCAGTTATTGATTTGCTTCTGATCAAGGCCCGTCGACTCGGCCAGGGCAATCTTCTCAGTTTCCTGCATTTTGCAAACAACATTATCTTCTGCCGGGCAACAAGAACTAGAGATGAATGGACTGGACTAACTCGTACCGACGGATACGGCCACTTGTAGTGCAACTCCCACCATTTGAGTAGTTTCTGCCGGGCTTCCTTTGGCAACTTCCCTTTCTTCTTCTTCTTGGAGAGCTCTTGCCTAAGGCTGCTTAAGTAGCCACTGTATTTTTTCAGAAGGTGGAGTTTCAGCTCTTTGTCCTCGGCGCGCGGATCCATCTTTAGTCCATCGGCTTCTCCATTGCTTGGATCAAGGTCCTCTTCCGAGGATGCAACAGCTTCCTCTTGCTCCTCTGCATGTTTTGATTAGACGAGCAGTTAACAAAATTGCCTCTACACAAAATATACACAAATTTTGTAATGGACTTGGAAGAAGATACAAGCAAAGCAAGTTAGCATGCAAGCCAACAAAACTAATTAAGTTCTATCATCATTGTGATTAATTTTAAGATAATTCATCTACTGTAGATTTATGAAGGAATTTACTAGATCATTAGGATAATCATTTTTGCTAAAATAATGATGCCGAACTGAATAGCGATTATTCTGTAGGCTAGTTTGAACCGAACAGAAAAATTTCAAAATCCTTTTCTAAGTTTAACTAAATAAAATTGATTCAAAATAAAACTAATACCCTAACACCAACTAAACACATATTTAAATAGTCTCAAAATTCTAACGATGCAAAAAGATAATAATAATCTTAATAAAATGGACTAAATTATTCAAAGTCTCTTAAAAGATTTTAAATAATATTTTTTTAGCTAAAGACTGGTTTACACCCAATAACGAATATGGATCATTGAACGAGTAAAAGTTATATGATTCAATTCGGGTCAAAAATTATAATCTCTCAAAATTCGGATTCTCTACATCAAATATGTTTAGCGGAAGCATGTAGGATGAATATGGTTTTCTAATCTCGACTTCTATAGCAGCATTGCAAATGAAACTGTAACTTTTGTAAAAGAAAGAAAGCAAAAGAAGAAGGATTACTAAAA
>JBBUKS010000029.1:890201-903492 GCA_038050645.1 Hedychium gardnerianum
GCAACAATAAAACAAGATAAAATTTATTTAAATATAGATGATGATATAGTAGGAGATAGAGCTCAATGGCGTAAAAGGATCCATATAGCCGACCCCACATAGTTAAATAAGGCTCGGTTGTTGTTGTTGAGGCTAGTGAGGTGAATGTGTGGGGTTCAACTCGCCCAAATTGCAAGTGGTTCAGCTGAAGCTAGGCTTGTTGGGTTTGGGTCAAGTGTTGGATAGAATTGGGGGATTTAGTTAAGGGGATGAATATACTGGAGAATTACGCCTAGAGTTCTTTGGGTTATATGGATCGAGGTGAAGTTGACCATTTCACTAACCATCAATTTATTGGATAAGTGCATACTTGTTCCCACAAAAATAATATGTAAAATTTAGATACTTTACCATGATGAGACACACGACTGTTTTTTAGTTCTGATATTTTTCAAAAGGATCTGCATGAATGATTATGATTATGATTATACTGCAATATTTGTAAACATATCATGTTGTTTTTATGCTAGTAAACTCTCTGAAGATAATTTTAGTTTGTCTACCGCGGTAGTAAGTGATTATGCCTTCGTGCACTATGTGGTTAGCTCTGTGCATTGTATATTTATCTGTTCCGTAAATACATACATATTCCAAATTCAACCATATGATAAAAGAGAATCATTCATTACACTATGTTACAAATATTTTAAACTATTATCAAAATTATATATCAAAGGATTTAGTTTAGTTTTTCTTGTTGTAAAGATTTGCTCTTGTAGGTGTACAGCATATTTTTCATGCTCTGGACGACCGAAAGACAACCCTCGTCTACTTCATTGTCTAACCACCGCTATCACCCATTTATATGCTAAATTCCTACCATCAATAGCATAAGCAGGCATCATCCCACCAATTTTGAAGGCCCTTGGCCACCCCCACAAACGATAAGAGAAAATTAGGGTTGAATTGAATGAAAACCGGGGAGGGAAATAGGTGGAATGAAGATGGGATCCTGGCAAATCAGTTAAAGAAAAATAACCATCGACCAAAAAAATGCCAAAAATGACCAGAAAATAGCAAACGAGATCGAGGAAACCCCCGATCCGAGACACTCGGTGGGCGGCGCACAATGGGTTCGATCGCTACAGTCTATTTCAGTGAGAACGAATGAGAAGAGGGCTAAGTACGCACAGTTTGCTAGCGGTAGCGTCGTCGTTAGTGGCTTGAACGGCGACGGTGTTGCTGCCGGCGCTGAGGGGATCGACTCCCCGGCCATGTCTTCTCTCCATCGTCCGCCGCTCCCGTCGCTCCCGTCGCCTCGCCTTGGTTTCGGTTTTGGTTCTCGCATATGTGCGGGTTTCATTGAGGTCCGCGTCTCCTTGTCGGGTTTGACCCGCGATTGTCGGATTTAGCGTCGGGTTGATCCGTGCAACTTAACAAAAAATATTAAATAATCAATTCGATTTTATAACAATCTTATAATTTAATAGAATGATTAAAATTGGGCAAAAATACAAGGACGCATCAAATTGAGAGAAAAATCATATTGCAGGTAGTTGGTATTAAGATGATGATTTTAATTTTTATCATAGAAATATTATATTAGTTTCATTTAGATTGATGAAAATTTATAGGAGACTGAAATCAATATGTTTAAAATTAATCGATATAAATTAAATATTTAATATTAATTAAAAAAATATCATATTAGCATAGAATCTCAATTTGATTTATCATTCCGTTGAGACTTTCGACTTGACCAGATTATCTAACTCATTCTATCGATCAAGTTGATCATAACTTGATCGTGCCAAACTTGTCCCAAACTTGTCCGATTGACTAATTGATTGAACTTATACCTACCAATCACTTTGTCCATTTCACTCAACTAGCCCATTCAATTCACCCAACCCATTCAAAATATGTATTTTTAAATGCCGTACAAAGTAAAAAAAACAAAAAAAAAATAATAATTAAATAGAGAAAATTAAATATTCTTCTAAAATTCAGTGAGTAAAAACTAAAAGAATTATTGAGAAATAACAATTCAATAAGTAGTATTCCAACTTTATTTTTAACCAAATGTAGGAATATTTATTCTGCTAACAAATTTAAACTAACAGATTATAAAAACTTAATGAGTGTCATAAAAAATTATAAATTTCAAACTAACAAATGACGATCTTAAAATGGTATCTAGAATTGAATTGACTAAAAAAAATGAGAGACCGACAATTTTACAAGGAATAAATTTCAAAAACTTGCATATTGTTGGGCAATCTGACTAGGAAGATTATTAGCGGAATTAAAGGAAATAATTTGAATTGAAATTACATAATTAAAAATCAAACATAACTATTAAGATGACTTTGTTGCGACTGAATCGAATAGAATGTACAAGTGTCGAGTGCAACTTGAGTGGGTTGCCAAGTGCAGCCCAAGTGGATTGCCGAGTACCGTGGGCTTTCAAGTAGTCGGGAGTTGAGTCTAGATGCTAGGAGAAGAAGTGAGTGCTTAGGAGCAAAAGCTGAATACTCAAAAAGTAACCCCCAAGTCTGAGTGATTGAGTCTCAATCCGTGCCAAGTGGGACGAGTGTTGAATCACTCAAGAGCTCTAAAGCCCGAGTGAGCCGACTGATGCCGAGCCCGATTGGAATTGACATAATTTCTGTAAAATAAATTCATCTCATTTGACAGTACTTCAAGATTACGATAAACACCTATTTCTTAAAATACAATTATAAAATCACGATCACAACCTTACCCAAGTTGTTCGTGGCTAACCAAATTTGTATTTAAACACTATCACAAAAGAGCTGCTAAGCTGGTTGCTCAACAAAGAGGATGAGAACGAGGGGGAATGGGTGTATCTTCTCTATGGTGGCTGGATTTTCATCTGTTAAGTCCCTTTTTTTTGTTAAGTCCCTTTTTTTTTGCTCGAGTCCGTAGCCTCCTTATACAGAGGTTTCGATCCTCAATTGCATTAAATAATCGAGTAATGACTATTAATGCCCGGAGCCATAATAACAACTACTGATCATCAATGATCAATCGTTTATGTCCGAGCGGATTCCCTATTAACATCTGATTGTTTTAGATCTGATTCATTAATGTGTTCATTACACACATGAGCAAGGCTAAGAGAAAAATTAATCCAAATGGCAAAATATTGACTAATCCGCTTAGGCAATTTTTATCCTAACCAATCCGATATTTGATGCGTACAAATAACGTTCACACAAGAGTCAGAGGATTAGTACAATCCGAACCTGAATTTGCACCCTCTCTTGTCCATTTTCCATTCACATTTCCAATACATACCACATAAAATGTCAAAATACATACATAAAACTCACTATATAACAAATGCTCATAAACATCCATCCTTGCACCATACACATTATCACACAACATACACAAGCTTGATACATGGGAACTTTTCTAGTATGGGATGTGCACAATTTATATTTATAACAATGTTCATAAGCTTCTTATTCTACCCCAAAATAAGATGACCATAATATCATGAAACACTTGAATAAACCAACTCACCTAGAAGCATTTAATTAGCAAAGCCAAATTCCAGGTCTGCATCTTGATCTTGATCACTTGTCTTCGATGTTTTTATATCATCTTTGCCATTTTCTCTCTGAGAAAGATGCAACTTTATCAAGTCAGAAAACTAAAGTGTTCGAGGAGGGTGTGTCAAGGATATAAAATTAAAATAAATGATCTTTTTCATGAGCTTTTTGGATAAGTAGTCTATAGATTCAAATGCTAACTGTGTTAAAAATTAACTGATGTTTTAGGAGACTAATATGCAATAGGATTTGCCATCGACTCCAATGTTCAGAGAAGTAGTAGCTTACCTGCAGAAGTGTGAGGAGAATGAACGTCGTTGACCTTCGCATACTTATCATCTGGCTGGGCTTGTGATGCTGATCTTTGCATGCGTGGGGATGAACTCTGCTTGCCATAATTGATAGGCAAGGAATGTCGCTTTTTCTGCTGATTATCTTGCATATCGGGGCTGGACTTCTGAGATGTACTGGCATAGGCTTTAGCTCTTGCTGATGCAGTGGCTTGCATATAACCTGGAAGTGAGTTGCTACTACTAAGCCTAGGTTCCTGTTCAACATTATCAGTCTTTGCCATCCCGAATGAGTTGTGCTTCTTTGGAATTTTCACATCCTTGCTTATATTTTCCGTGTTACTTCTTATGCCTGAATCATTATTTGGACTAGATGATGGCTTTTTACCAATTAATTGCAGCTTTTGCCTATGTGTAGACATGTTATCATCCTTCTTTTTCTTTATAGAGTTCTCAGATATACCACTAGATGGGGTTCCATGTGGATCAGCTGCCAATTCGTAGTTTATTGGAGGTCCTTCAAGTGATCTACCTTGTTCTGTTGTGAGTTCCTGATGAGTCGCTGCATCTGATGTGGTTGGCTCAGCCGGATTATTATCTAACTGTATTAAGTTGATGGAAGCAATTGAGTGCGCACTCTCATCATCCTTGCCATCAGGTCTACCATTACCACTCAGACTGGGAAGTTCAAAAGCATTCTCTGCATCAGCAGCAATGCCATAATTCTTATTCTCCAAGGTTCTGATCTCAAGAACAATTTCCCCACCTTCCGTATCAGATCGGTCAGGTGAATCAAGCGTGGAGGAGATAGAAATCTCAGTGCCACACTCTGATGCTGCATTTTGAAGCTTTGAATCGCAAAATACTGAGGTTTTAGCCGAAATTTCTTCAGTATTATTATCTGCAAAAGGAATTGTGTGAATGGTCTGGTTTTCTGATTTTGATGAGGCAATTTGATAAGCAGAACTAACAGATAGGCCAACAGCTAACTTTGAACTCAACTCTTCAAACTTCGACTGAGCTGCAACAAATTCTGGGTTGCATGGTTTTCTTGAACTAATTGCAAATTTCATACCTCCATTCTCCAGAATTTCAGAGGATGCCTTTCCAGTATCATGGTTGAAGCTGCCTTTCCTAACAGGTGAAGTGTCACCTGTTAATCCTGAACTTCTATTTGCCTCTGCTTGTTTGTTACTGGCTATGCAATCCAACCTCTCATCATTAACAACCTTTGATTCAGTATAGTCCAGAATGTCCAAAATATCATTTTTGGGTTGCAATTTCTCTGCATCATCCTTCTGTAAATAGTTTGAATTATATTGAGCAGTTACAGAGGTACAAGACTGTAAGCCATCGACGTTTTCAATCATGAAGTCATGTTCGCCATCATCTGCCATTATCAATGTGCTTGTAGCCAACACTGGATCAGAAAAATCTGAGGAAACTGCATGAGGAATTGATTTCTTTGGTACGCTCTCAGCGACATCAATTCTCCCTTCTAGCAGCCTGTGGCCAATGTCAAATTTTTTTATAGGTTGTTGGTTTACTCCTGATGAAGTCACAGATGTCCATCTCTTCAACCACTTCCATACTGAATCAGACTCTGATGGACCCCATTTGATAAAGATTGTTTTTTTCCTAGGTGTAGTCTCCAAAAGCTAGACAAATTAAAAGATGCAAGTTCATTTATAGCACAACAGACTTAGAAATGTATCCACTATACGAAGAAAAAAAAAATTAATAGCCATACCTGACGAGCAAAGCCATTTTTAAGTAATTTATTAATCAGTGACTTGTCTGGTTTATTGAAAGAATCTCCCTCCTCCTGAGACATTAGAAAGTCAAAATTGTCCCAGCTAAGGCTTAAAACACGAGTTTCTTGTTACAGCATATTAGTTAGTTTGTAAAAATAATTGGAACTAAAGCATTGTAAAGATCGAAAGGTCATGTGTCATAACGAGATTTCATCTTGTTATTGAACTCTAAGAAAGGCCCAAGCCATGGAAATATTTCAGGTCATTTAAAGATATGCTAGCTATGCACTTACACTGAGTAGAATTTTCTTTGGTATCTTAAAATGATAAATTAACCATGAATGAAACCCCAAGAAAAAATTTGTGTTGCCTGAGCACTTTTGAATTAAAAGAAGATATGTCAATCTAAATACTAATTGCACTCATCAAATTGAGAAATGAAAGCTACATAAACAAAGTTGTGCAAATATTTGATACATTTTTGATTTTTCTGGTACTTATAAAGGTTTCATCATATGTAACATAGTAACATTAAGTAAAACTTGATGGATATCTGATACCGACCTGGAAATTCCCATTATTGGCTGACCTTAACTTCTCAACCAATTGACGAGTAATACGAGCCCTTACTAGCGCTTGCATTCTGATGATGGCCTGAATACACCGTAAAGTTCCAATAGCCTGCTTCCTAACCAGATATCCACGTACAATTGCTTGCAACTTGACAATGCACTTGAGTTTGTGTAGTTCTTCCCGGGCCTAAAATTATCAAGAAAATTAAGATAAGCAAGACGTAAATGATAGAATCGTGTAGGCTAAGAAATAAGTTAAGAACGTACCAAATATCCCCTTATAGATGCCTGAAAGATAACTACAATAGATTCACTGAGAGCAGGACCAAATGGAGTTGCAGTTCTGTTAGAAAGGGCTGAAGTAGCTTCAGTATTTGATATCTCTGATGGCAATTGAGAAGTTTTGGTTTGCTTTTCTTGTTCCTGGACCGCTTTTGGGAGAGAAAAAATTGGAGATTGGAGATTAGCAGTAGGAAGTTCTTGGCTTTCCTTACTGGAGCAAACAGATATGGGTTCTGAGATCACTGTGTTGCTTAGCACACGATGCTTAGACGATCTCTTTCGGAAACTCCATCTACGCTTGTCTGCTGAAGTTGTAGCCTGCCAATAACCAATAATTTTAAACAATGGCAAAGAGAATTTTGAAGGCTCTGATAAAAAAAAACAAAAAAACTTGAAGGCCAACAAAACTCAATGCAAACAAGAAACAAGAAGAAAAAAGAAGAAGATTGGAGCTTGTAAAATATCCTGATGTCAACAATCTCATGAACATAAAAGCACTGACAGAAGATGTTTTTGTCAATCCCTAATAGTTGGAACTTACTTTCACTGTTGTTGGTTGACATCAAGCCTTCTATGCCTTTTTATTCTTTTGGTGAAATCCTCAAGAAAGTTTTTGATGAAATCTGGTTTTTGTTTAATTGCATAGGGAGGAAAGGGTACATTCTATGAAGATTAAAAAAGATGTAGAACCACATTTCCATCAGGGATATAGTAGAGATGAACCATATAATCTACCTAGCAACATATAGCGAGCTCAGTACTAGAGACTATTGGCAAAAATGGCCAAGTAGTTTAACCTGTCTAGCCTCTGACTATTATCTTACTCCCTATTTTTCACGGATTGAGATTCTATGAATAAGCAGATACGAACAATTTCCATTCCCAACTTTTCTTGTTTACACAAGTATCAACTTTGTCCAATACATCAGATATAAGACTGCTTAATAAAGATTTATTGAGAAATATCTATGATTAACGGAGTAAAGATCATTCGAATTAAGAAAAACGTTCCTTTCCGACAGCTACCAAGCAACCAATTTTCCAGATAAATGGCATACAAAACATCCAAAAGTAAGAATCACGATGCAAAACAGACACATTTATCGAATAACCCAAAGATCAGGTCAATAATGCAACAAATAATTCGGTCGCAAAAATGACATTTGCGAGTTCCAGGGAAACGGATCTGATCCAAGACGCCAACTACCAGCAAAGATCCCTCACGAATCCACACCCTTCCCATTCTCAACTCCAACAATACGGACGCGAGATCCGCAAGGACAATGACAATCGACGGTGTCAAAAAAAGAAACAGAATGAAGTGTACCTCTTCCGGCAAGAGATCGTCATTTTCGACGGCGTCCCCTCCGCCTCCACCGCAGCCCATGATCTTGAAGCATGAGCCTGCCGGCTTGCCCATCGCTTCCGCCTCTCGTCCCCCGCTCTTCCTCCGAACGATTTCGTGCTTTCTTCCTGCGCTTGGTGTCTCACAAGTGTGTGTTGAGTTCGATCGCAGCAAGAAGCAGCTGTGCTTCTGTTAATTTAAATTCCGCCGGAAACCGACGCATCCAATCCGGTTAAATCCCGCAGCTGACGTCCGCTTTGGTTGACCTACCCAACCCTTTCTCCGCCGCCTTAGTCCACCCGATTCGTGGGACCATTAGTTGGTATTTCACGTGACGTGATGGTGCGGTGTCAGTTAAGATCGGTGACCTTCGAACTGTTCCGAGAACAGGGTGGTAACCGCACCGCTACAGTACGCCGCAGGCCTTGGGACTTGGGAGTCTGCCTCAGGCCTGGAAGCCGAGGCGGTGATTATAACGGACGACTGTATCGAGTTATATTTAGCAGCCTGTGCCGGTTTGTCATCGTGTATTGTACCCGTTCCCACAAACTGTCATCGTAATTTTGCATGCCGTGTCTGCATTGTCCCTGTTACGAGATAAAAATAAAAATAAATAAGTAAATGAGTTAAGTCCATTTAAATCATTCAAATTTAAAATAAATGAAATCATTAAAATAATTATTCAAATTTAATTTTTTTTCATGAACTTGAGTTTTAAATTTGATTTATTTAGATATTATTGAATTTTTATGAGAGCTTGTTTGACTTTTTAAAATTTTTATAATTTTAAATATATTTAATTGGTTAGTAAATTTACTGTTACAAGTTTGTTTATTCGATTAAAAATTATTAATAAATATGATTTATAAATTTTATTTATAAATAATATTTATAAATAATATTTATAAATAATTTATAATTTTTGGTATGAATATCGAAGATTAAAGATTAAAGAGCTGAATATCAAGTTTATTCTTTTTAGTTTAATAAATTATTTAAAATTTATTTATTTAATTAATTATATATATATATTAAATAAATATAAATAAAATATTATTAAATCAAAAATAAAATTTACTCATGAAAATTCAATTCACTTATCCTAACCATATGGCAACCTAATTGACTTTGGAATAATAATATAATAATTAGATTTTCTAATAAATAATTAAAGAATCTAATATTTAAATTTTAATTATGGATTAATTATTTTTTTATGATAACTTAATTAGCATTTAGTTAAAATCAAATCGATTGAATAGAATTTATTAAAATTGAGCTGCCAATGTATAAGTCAAATATTAAATGTATCCACGACCAAAATATAGATGATTGAAAACTCTAGAAAAAATATTAATTGCTTTATCATTTGGTATGTGTGGGGAGGTAGTGACAGCTGGCCTAAGCCATGATGCTTGGGGAAGAAGGAAAGAAAAAAAGGCAAAGTAAGTCCCATTAGGCGACAAGAAGCATCTCCACACCCGGCGGCGATCAGCGACATTTCGATGGGGATATTTAACGCGATCAAAATTTATTTTTTTATTTTCTTCCATTAATAATTTTTTTTTCTCGTTTTTATTTATATATATCATACTATAAATCAGTACTAAAGATCTTAATACTGATTTATAGTGTGGTGTTAGTTTATATTGGTGTTCATTTATATAAATTAGCGTTGATTTATAAAAATCAACATCAAGTCCAAATTATAATACAAATTAATATCAAAATAATATTCATTTATATAAATCAATATCAAAATTATACGACAGACTAACGTCAAAGTCTTTCATATTGATTTATAATATGATACTGGCATCAAAATGATGATTGGTAAAAATCAGCATCAAGTCAATATCATAATATAAATCAATATCAATACCACCTTGGTAGTATTGGTTTGTAATGTGATGCTAGTATCAAGATGGTCTTAATTCGTGCTAATTTATACAAACTAGCATCGATTTATAGTATGATGCTAGTTGGTATTAGTATTGGTTTTTATAAATCAGTATCAAGCTAGTATTATATATAAATCAGTACCACCTTGATGTTAGTTTCAACAAACTAGCATCATCTTACATGCAAATTAGATAAGAGAGTTATTGCATGCAGATGAAAGAGGGGAAAAAAAAATATTTTAGTTGCGTCAGATTGTCCACATCGGATGTCACCCACCGCCGCCCATATAAGGATGTACGAGATATCATTTCTATATATACTCTCTTCTCTCTCCTTTAATTTGCATACAAGATAATATTGGTTTGTAGAAACTAACACCAAGATGATACTGATTTGTAATATGATGTTGACTTGGTGCTAATTATAGAAACTAATACAAACCAACACAACACTACAAACTAGCACCAAGGTCCTTGATGTTGGTTTGCATTGTGGTGTTAGCTTGGTACTGGTTTCTCGGTGCTTGTTTGTAGTGTGGTACTGGTTTGTACTGATACTGGTTTGTACTGATACTGATTTCTATAAATCAATACCACCTTGGTGTCAACACCACACTACAAACTAGCACCAAAGTCCTTGGTGTTGGTTTGTATTGCGGTATTGGCTTGGTGCTGATTTCTACAAATTAGCATCATCTTAGTGCCAACACCGCACTACAAACCAACACCATGGACTTTGATGTTAGTTTGTACAAATCAGTACCACATGGTGCTGGTCTATATAAACCAGCATCATCGTGATGTTCTATATAAATCAATATCACCTTGGGTTGGTCTATATAAATCAGCATTAACATTTTTGGTGTTTGTTTGTATTATGGTATTGGCTTGGTGCTGGTTTATACAAATCAGCATCATCTTAATTCTGGTCTGTACAAATCAGCAACACACTACAAACCAGCACCAAGGTCCTTAGTACTGGTTTGTAGTGTGATGTTGATTTCTACAAATCAGCACCAAGATCCTTGGTATTGGTTTGTAATGTGGTGCTAGTTTCTACAAATTAATACTATTTTGCATGCAAATCAAAGGAGAGAGAAGAGAGTTATTGTATGCAAATGAGAGAATTTTTTTTTAAAAAAATGAATTTTGATGCGTTAGATCATCCACATCGAATGTCGCTTATCATTGCCCATATAAGAGTATGTAAGCTATTATTCTTGTATATATAGCATGATTTTATTCTATTTACCTTTGGTGAGCGGTGGATGAAAAAAAATTAAGTTTTTGATTGTGTCAGTAAAATTTTGTTTTAGATTTAGAGATTGAATTATAATATTAAATAAAAAAATTAAATCGAAAAAAAAATTAAATGTGCACAGAGAATGTGTATGATAAAATTTATAAGATATCAAAACTCTTAATATATATAATCTGTACACCCATGACAACCGACCACTATGGGCGGACACTTCGAATCATTTTGTTTGGTTTATTTTTTTTTAAACTCTCAGTTATGTTAATGCGATTTTGTCTTTAGATTTTAGGGATTATATTATAATATTAAGTAAAAAAAATTAAATCAAAAAAAAAATAGATATACACAAAATTTGTAAGATAAAATATACAGGATATTATTTTTCTATATATATATATATATATATATATTATAATTTAGATATTTAAATTTACGCAGAGTATAATTTAGTAGTAAAATATTTAAAGAATAAATAAGAAAATATAATTTAAATTTTAAATAAGACGAATATCTTAAAAAATATAATTTGAATTTTAAATATGACGAATATTTGGAGGCCGGCCTTTAATGTCAAATACACAGAAATGGAGGGAGTGGTAGTTTCAAATCAAAATCTCCCTTTTACAAAATGCATCGAGTATACGGGAAAAGGTCTTGTTTTTGAGCTTCTGCCCTCTCTGTCCTATTAAATACATAGTTCCTGAGAGCATAGTTTATAAATTCCTGATCTTAGATCGCATATAATCATATGATCCTACGATTTTAAACATAAAATTAATTTTAAATCGTACGGGATTATTTTTTATAATAAAATCAGAACCGAATCAATAGGATCGCAACAGGATTGACAGAATCAATAAAAGTTTTAAAAAATCATAATTTTTTACCTATAAATTTTTAAAATCTTTTTAAAGACTCAAAAGATTTTTATTTTTTTAATTATTTTTTAAATTTTCATCGTTTGCAAAATTAGGGTTAAGATTTTGTGATTATATAAACATCTATTTAGTTTTTTTTTGTTAATTTTTTATCAATTATATTCTACCATTTTTTTTCTAAAATGATAAATTTTTTAATGTCTATTGCCTGATATTTTGCGGAATCAACAGATCAATAGAAGATTGTTTCCGACGTTTGTATTTGAATCAAAGATTTCAATAGCTTCCGCTATATTAGCTGCTTTATTGGCCTTTAAACTGGTCACTGTTCGGGCTAGTTAGACTAGTCCTCGTGATTTACCTCCTCCGTGTTGATCCTGGGATGGACTGGCGAGGGCATTGGGGGCGAGCGTTTCGCCTTTTGCCACAATTGTTGGCCTTTAAACTGAATAATCTTGTGAACCAAATGAATATTTTTGAAGTTGAATGTGATTATTGTTATTGTATTATTAGAAATATTTTATATTCTTTCATATTTGAAAATATAAATATTATTAATTATTATTATGCTAAATAATAATTAAATTACTAATTAATTTAAATTTATACATATAATAATATCATATGTGATCTTGAATATTGATGATCTCTTCATATGCAAAGAATTCTCGACGTGAAAACACAGAGACAAATGATTGATCTTTGAATAGGAAAAAGAATGAATTTGCAGAGTCCCAAATGAATTGGCTTATTCGAAAAAAGTCTTGTTCTTTGAAAAATCTATCTGGTGTCCGGTACTGCATGATTCCCCTCTTCAAAAACTCCTCCTAAAATAAAACTATCTATATTAATAATTTTATATATATAATTTTAAATATATATAAAATTATTAATATATTTAAAAAAAAATTATAGAATCATACGATTTTACGATTCAATCCGATCTTGATTCCAAATCGATCCGCATAAAATCACAATTCTATAAACTATGCTGAATATATTTTTCTCTGTTTACTTATAAATAAACATATAGATGTAACGTTAATCAAATTTAATTCATTTTCTTATCCACTAAAAAATGGACGAAACCATCTTTTAATCCATCGCATTTTAATGACAGCAAGTCGCAAACCGAGTGTGGCCTTGCTATCATACGACGAGGTCAGGGGCGAGACACAACATTATCGTGAGGTAACAAGCGACGCAAGGTCGCAACCGTGGTGTATCACCCCACGACCTCACGGGCGACGAGCGAGGCGCAAGCTCACCGAACTCACACCTCACCTGCAACCTTGTGGCGAGGCTGTGACCATGAATTCACAATCTCACCACGGGAATTCTGACAGCGAAGAGGTGGTCGCGACGCCACAGCAGTTGTCACACAAGGTTCACCCTTCGTCTTTCCGTTCCCTTCCACGATGAATTCCTTTCTCTTCTCGATTCGTGCCCAT
>JBBUKS010000029.1:913352-936854 GCA_038050645.1 Hedychium gardnerianum
ATTTGGTTGTGGATCAAAGAAGTTGTTATGTAACTTCTTGACATGGATGATATAAAAGTGCATTGTTATAAAAAAAAACAGATAATTGTTTTTTTTAATATAATATTTTAAGGGGAAAAAATGAAGGGCATTCCAAATTATACAAATCATGAAGGACATTTCATTTTTTTAAAAAGCAAAAAACAGGGTTAAAAGAGCTTCTCATCAATATTTTATCTAAAATATTCTTTATTAAAAATTATTATAATTTATTAAATATTATTATAACAACTATCGAGTAATTATTATAATATTATTTTTTATTTTCAGAGTTATTATAAAAATTATGATTAACTGCTACAAAATGTTTATAACATGTAGAAGTTACTAAATAGATTTTATAATTATTTTAAAGTAATTTTGATAAATTTAAATAATTTTAATTAAGTTGGTAAAAGGTATTTTCATATAATATTATTTCGAGTTTAAAATTTAAGGTTCAAAATTTTTAAGATTTAGGATTTAATGATAGCGTATAGAAATTATTTGATAATTGCTACAATATATAGAAATTATTCGATAATTGTTATATCATGTATAATCTATTCAATAGTTGCTACAATGTGAAAAATTAATTAGGTGTTTAGAATTTAAATTTTTGGGTTTAAAATTTTTAGATTTAGGATTTAGTTTCAATGTATAAAAGTTAGTTAGTAATTGATATAATATATAGAAACTATTTAGTAACTATTGTAGCACGTAAAAATTACTAAAAATTAATTATTTATTAAAATTTTAGATTCTAAATTATAAATTCTGAATAATATTATATTAAAAATATTCTTGATCAATTCAATTACAATTATTTTAAATTTATTAAAATTATTTAAAAATTATTATAGTAGCTATCTATTAAGTAACTGTAATGTGTAAAATTACTAAGTAATTATTATAATATTTTAATAATATTATATTAAATGTTACACAATGTAATAATTATCTAATAACTACACGCTATAATAATTATTTAGTAATTTTATATACTGTAGCAGCAGTTAGTTGCATCTACTGTAATAACATTTAAATCCGGTATTAATCATTATTCGAACTAGTTAAATTAGTCTTCGTAATTTACCTCTTTCGTGTTGGTCTTAGGACGGATTGACGGGGCACTAGGGACGAGCGTTTCGCCTTTATGCCACAATGTAATAACATTTTAAAAAAAAATTATTTAAATTAAATAACGTCGTATTAAAATGATTAATTTAATTTTATAAAAAATTTTTATCGATCATCAAAATAAATTAAAAAATATTAATAAAAATTTATTCAAATGATTAATATTTTTTAAACCTATTTTTTAATAAAGATTTTTTTTACAATATATCATAATTAAAATTAAATTTTTTTAATTATTTATTAAAAAATGTAATTATTATCTTATTATCTGGAATCATACTAATACTAAAAGTAGGATATAACGAAGTGTCTTTTTCTTTTTATTTATATATATATATATATATATACACGCTCTTTAAAACGGGCGGTGGAAAAAGCGCCTTTACGTGCAAATCAGGTGAAAGGTAAGGTGGATTATGGAAATTTGAATTCCTCGCCTCAACTATATAAGCCACCGAAACTGCCACTCCGCTACCAAACAAAGCTCACAGAGATCGAGAGAAAACGAAGCCGAAAGAATGTAGATATTTTGACTGATCTCTCTCTCCTTCCCCCTCGCATCTCGCTCTTCTCTTTCTTTTATCGAGGCACGATCCGCCCTCTCGGCTGGCGCGATGGCGTCTTCGCCGATCCTTCCTCGATCCGCTTCCTTCTCCCGAGTCGGATCCACTCCGAGATCGCCGTTTTTTCTTTCGTCGGCCGGCATCGTCGTCCCGGCCGTCATCTTCGGCGGGATCGGCAGCGGGTGCCGCAGCCGCCGCCTCGGCAGACCTATCTTCGTCAGGAGCGTGGCCAGCAACCGGGAGGTTAAGCATTCCGTCTCAGATGGTGGTAAAGGATTTGTCCTGGCTTCGATCTTTCTGGCTTAATTTTTGTTGTATCAGTTCCGATTAGCTTTTCCTTTCCCCCCCTTGTTTTGGTTCTTATACTACGACATTTTCTTTGATTGTGTGATTTGTTATGTGAGTTTTATAAACTGTTAAAATTTTCTTGTAGGTACCCCAAGTTTCGAGAAATCTATTGCATATGATGCCTCAACTATAGCATCAAATATAAAGTACCATGCTGATTTCACTCCCTCATTCTCTCGGGAGAGTTTTGATCTTCCAAAGGTTTACTTTGCTACTGCGCAAAGTGTTCGTGATGCACTAATAATAAATTGGAATGCGACTTATGAATACTATGAAAAGATGAATGTGAAACAGGCTTACTATCTTTCGATGGAGTTTCTTCAGGTTCAATGATTTCACAGGTAGTATTGTTTTAAGTTCAACTTATATTTCCTTACTAATTCTTTTTATTCCTTATTGAGAACTTTAGGGAAGAGCACTACTGAATGCAATTGGTAATTTGGAGCTAACTGGCCAATATGCAGAAGCATTGAGGCAACTAGGACACACTCTTGAGAATGTTGCGGAGAAGGTCAGACAATTTTGTATACTCTTCTTTTGTTTCTGAAGTCGATCTCGGTGGTCCTAAAGTGATTTGATCTCATATAAGGCCTGTATTTTCTCATTGAGTTCATACTGGCTATTATTATTATTTTTTTCCTATCATACATATGGCTGCATTTGCTGTCTTTACATAAATATTTGGGCTAATAAATGTGTATTATGTCTCTCTTCTTCGTACTTCATTATACCTTCACGACTTCTTAGCTCCGTGCAATAATCTTATGCAGGAACCAGATGCTGCACTTGGGAATGGAGGTCTAGGACGTCTAGCTTCGTGCTTTTTGGATTCCTTGGCAACTTTGAATTATCCTGCTTGGGGATATGGGCTTCGTTACAGATATGGTTTATTCAAACAGAATATCACAAAAGATGGACAGGAGGAAGTTGCAGAAAATTGGCTCGAGGTGTGTCTCCTAACCTTGGTCTTAAGTCATCTGATTTTTTGTTTCTGTTCATTATGGTTGTCATTTGATTTCATTCTACAATTTCATACAAATCTTCATGGCTTTCCACTGATAAAATATTTGTGCTACAGATGGGAAATCCCTGGGAAATTGTTCGAAATGACGTCTCGTATCGTATAAAATTTTATGGCAAGGTGGTCATTGGTTCAGATGGAAAGAAGCATTGGATTGGTGGGGAGAATATTGAAGTTATTGCCCATGATGTACCAATTCCTGGATACAAAACTACAACCACAATTAACTTGCGTCTCTGGTCAGCAAGAGTGCCATCCGAAAAATTTGATTTGGGAGCTTTTAATTCTGGAGAACATGCCAAGGCATCCAAGGCACATTCAGATGCTGAAAAGGTTTCTGCTTCATCATATCATTAACATAACTCTAAATTGTTACTTTTATAAAAGTAGCAATTTTAAATGCATAATCACAAAGTTTAGGATACTATTCAAGTAGTTCTTGGATGCATTTTTTTTAATCAAGAAGGTGAACTTTTCTTGAACCATTTATTCATGATATTTATTTTTAAGGCTATTTGATTACCTCCCTAAAAAGCTTCTATGTCCTTGATTTTTATAGTTTCTCCACCTTATCTTAGTTCATTATTAGTTATTACAACATTTTAATTGTGAAGGAACATGATGTATAGAGGATCAATCTTTAACTACAAATATGCATGTTCTCGTATAGCTGCAACAAATTTCAGAGTAGCAGTATGTGTTTATTGTTAATTACGTGGTGAATCACAGAAGCATAGGTGCCTATGTTATGTTTAGAGGGTTCTACATGTTTAGAGGTATTTGTCAAGATGTCTTTTTGTTAGTGCACAGGTCTCTGATGCATAATTTTGAAGATAACGATTCTTGATTTTGTAAGGATGTGTTATTCAATTCTTTCTTATGTTCCTATCCTTATTTTAAATGCTTTGGTTCTTACTCAGTTGATACTTTTAAATGATGCCTAGTACATTAAACGAGTATCCACTGATCAATACTCTGCCTGATGCAGATATGTTATATATTATATCCTGGAGATGATTCTGTAGAGGGAAAGATTCTGCGGTTAAAACAACAATATACACTTTGTTCAGCCTCTCTTCAGGATATTATTGTGCGCTTTGAGAAGCGCTCTGGAAGTTCCGTTAATTGGGAAGAATTTCCTAACAAGGTTGCAGTACAAATGAATGATACTCACCCTACTCTCTGCATTCCAGAATTAATGAGGATACTGATTGATGTAAAAGGTTTAAACTGGGATAAGGCTTGGAAAATCACTCAGAGGTATTTTCCTAGGTTTTCTTATAGTTCTGTAGATCATGATTTTTTTATATTTCTCCACTTCTAGAATTTTTCAGGAAGAATTGAGCCAAGCCTTTTTTATTAATAAAGGTTAGGCCAAACCAAAAGTTCTGAGCTTGATTGTTTTTAGCTTGGATTGAATATCAGATATTCCTTAAATTCTAAAGGTGCGGGGTAAGATTTGTTCAAAATTGTTTGATACGTAACTGGTTGGTACCAAGTGGTACCAGCCCATTCATTTAGCCAACGTAGTTTGGTTTTAATATTGTGCTTGCCCTGTATGGAGTATCAGTGTGGACTGGAATTTTAAACCTTGCTTGTAGTAACTTGGTCTTACATGCTAAAAGGAAGGCAAAAGTCATTTTTGAACCCCTTTATTGTGTTCCCTTGAAATAACTCTTAGCGTAAGCCATATTTCTTCGTCTCTTAGGTTACTTTAAAATTTTATGTTTTATAAATGCAAATTCCTGGTAGATAAATTCTTACATTTTTTTTTTAATTTCAGATGCTAAAGTTAATCACTGTTATTTCTCACTTCCGCTATCATGTGATCTAATTGTTGCTTGCTGCACCCTTTCTCTGTTAGATTCTAATTTCTACTTGCATTTTCTAGAACTGTCGCATATACAAACCATACAGTTCTTCCAGAAGCTTTAGAGAAGTGGAGTTTGGAGTTGATGCAGAAGTTACTTCCACGACATGTGGAGATCATAGAAAAGATAGATGATGAGGTACATGGTTTTGCTTATAATTTGATGTAGGATTTCACATTAGATAATCACCATTTACTTGTTTGTTTATTGATTCAAACAGTTGCTTAACAACATAATTTCGGAAAATGGAAAGGAAGATCTTGAGCTTTTGGAGAAGAAACTCAAAGATATGAGAATTTTGGACAATGTTGACTTTCCAGATCCAGTTCAGAAATTGTTCCACAAACCAAAGAAAGAGACCATAAAAGGGAGCCTAAAAAAGACCCTAGTAGAAGCTCCCCTTCAATCTGTAAAAAATCTTCTAGTGAAAAATTTCAGTGTTCTGGAAGAAGATTTGTCTGAAAAAGCTGAAACAGAGGAAGAAGATCCTGAAGATGGAGAACCAACATTTCTGAAATCTAATCCAAAGTTACCAAAGATAGTTCGCATGGCAAATCTCTGTGTTGTCGGTGGCCATGCAGTGAATGGAGTTGCTGAAATTCACAGTGACATAGTTAAAAAGGAAGTGTTCCACAGCTTCTATGAGGTAAATGTTACTTCAATTCTTACATGTTGCAAAATTGGCTAATTCAATGTAGTTCAATCTAATGTCACATGGTACAGATGATATACGAATAAGATAAATGGTGTAGTCAATCTAATGTATTATCATGTTGCAGTTATGGCCAGAAAAATTTCAGAATAAGACAAATGGTGTAACTCCTCGTCGCTGGATACGTTTTTGCAATCCTGAATTGAGTGGTGTATTAACTAAGTGGCTTGGTACAGATGAATGGGTTCTGAACACTGAGAAGCTAGCAGAACTTAGGAAGGTAACTAAGAGTCTGGCTGCTCCTTTGGCTTTGTTTCGTTCGAGCATCTGTTGGTCTTCAGTGACTTTATTATTACCTAGACATGTATTTTTAATGTTTCTACCAAATTTTTGTAATGAACAAGTCATCAATTAACTATTTTGAATCTGAGACAACTAGAGAAGTTAACTAGCCTTTATCTATACCATCATGCTCATCCCTTTTTATAGAATAAAATATGCATATGTGCATTAACTTTTTAACTAGCGTTATCATTTTCTTTGCATTCTCTAACATATGTATGCAAATCTTGACAGTTCTCTGATAATGAGGACCTCCATTTGGAATGGAGAGCTGTTAAAAGAAACAACAAAACTAAAGTCGCTTCATTTATAAAAGAAAAAACAGGATATATGGTCAGCCCAGATTCTATGTTTGATATTCAGGTTGTACATATATAAAAAAATTATCTGTAATTGCAAGTTTTTTTTTTTGAATGCTGAGATTCCAAGGCTTGCTTTATTTCTCATCAGGTGAAGCGGATTCATGAATATAAGCGTCAGCTATTGAATATCCTAGGAATTGTCTACCGCTATAAGAAAATGAAAGAAATGAGTGCAAAAGAGAGATTATCCAGTTTTGTACCTAGGGTATGTATATTTGGCGGGAAAGCTTTTTCTACATATGTTCAAGCCAAGAGAATAGTTAAGTTCATCACAGATGTTGGGTTCACAATAAATCATGATTCAGATATTGGAGATTTACTGAAGGTATGTTTAGCCAAAAGTCATGGTTGAATCCTAATCACAGTTCCCCCTTGCTATTAATTTTATACTCTTAAGAAAATATACTCTGGTTTTGTGCCAGCAACAATTTTATCTTTTATTTCCAGGTTGTCTTTGTTCCTGACTATAATGTCAGCGTTGCTGAGATGCTCATACCAGCCAGCGAGTTATCCCAACATATCAGGTAGCTCTAACAACCATTCAACAATATAAATGAACTTCATGCTGTGATCAATTGTCTTTCTACTCTTGCCACCAATTCCCCTACTCTTGCCACCAATTCCCCTATTATGTTGGTGAGTAATTATGAGCAGCACTGAATTAGAGATGCGAATTTTCTTGTTAACCTTTGTGGTCTCAAACATGGCATTTATTATTCAATTTTGTCAATGTCATAGCACTGCTGGCATGGAAGCAAGTGGAACCAGCAACATGAAGTTTGCAATGAATGGCTGCATCCTAATTGGAACTCTGGATGGAGCCAACGTTGAGATAAGGGAAGAAGTCGGAGAAGATAACTTCTTCCTCTTTGGTGCTCGCGCTCACCAAATCGCCGGTTTGAGGAAAGAAAGAGCAGAGGGAAAGGTAATTGTATTTTCTTCGTTGGAAAAGATTCAAAAAGATGCACCATGTTTTGAAAATTACCAAAGGGCCACCATGCACTTCCTTACATCCCTATTTTACAAAGGGAACCTGTTTTTTGAATTTTTTAAAAAATCATTAACAAAGTGTAAAATAGAGAATTTCCCATTCATTTTATCAAACTGCTAAAATTTTACCATATTTAACTAATTGAATAAGCTTATTTGCTCCATCCTGCTTATAGTTTTTACCGGACCCACGATTTGAGGAGGTAAAGAAATTTGTCCGGAGCGGTATATTTGGATCCTGTAACTACAACGAGCTTATGGGATCCTTGGAAGGGAATGAAGGATTTGGTCGTGCAGATTATTTTCTTGTCGGCAAGGACTTTCCAAGTTACCTTGAATGCCAAGAGAAAGTTGACGAAGCATTCCGTGATCAAAAGGTAATCAATCATCAATCTAACAGTTCTCAGCATTTAGTCAACTTCAAATATTGTCTGCTATGTTAATTGTTCCAAGCTGTTTCATTTATTTACAGAGATGGACAAAAATGTCAATCTTGAACACAGCCGGCTCCTTCAAGTTTAGCAGTGACCGGACGATTCACGAGTACGCAAAGGACATCTGGGACATCAAACCTGTTCTCTTGCCTTGAAAGAGAAGCTGAATCAACCGGAGTTCTTTGAAATAAGTCGACGCATTATCCTTTTCCAGCTTGCATGATCATGTTTGTTTCTTTGTTTGGAAAGGAGGCGTCATATCCTTACAAGAAAATGTTGAGGAAAT
This sequence comes from Hedychium gardnerianum, assembly GCA_038050645.1. Lineage (NCBI taxonomy): Eukaryota > Viridiplantae > Streptophyta > Magnoliopsida > Zingiberales > Zingiberaceae > Hedychium > Hedychium gardnerianum. The sequence continues at coordinate 921,380 of JBBUKS010000029.1, forward strand.
ATTTTTCCCAGTTTTCTGTTTCTGTTGTTGTTTGAAATAAGTCTACTCATTCAGTGGATAAAACTTGATTTTATTGTTGTTTATTTCTCAATGCATTTCCGTAGGTTTTTTTTTCCTTTCTATTTCTCAAATATACACTTAATAATTTAAGTGGGTTTACAATTTTAAAGAAAAAAAATATAAACATACTGAGGGATTTTTAAAAATGCAACAAATTTAATACAAATATAAAAGTTTTAGAGTCATGCATTTTGGACTAAAAAATTTAATCACTAGAAGTGTGATGTTAATTTGGTATAAACATGAAACATTTAAACTTATCAAACACTTTTATGTAAATTTAATACAAATATAGCTTTTATACTTGTTTTGGATTAAAAGTGTTTGATAAAAAGAGTGAGTTTGATTCAGCAAAAACCATTCAGCACGTTGATTTAAGCATACCAAGGGCGGAGGGATAATTTAGGAAATGTATACTATTCAATAAATATAAAAAAAATGCCTTTTTCAGTATTTGCTGAAAATATTTTATAGGCATATCAGAAAATTTGGAGGTGCATTATAAAATTTCCGATACCGAGATATTCTTCACCAGTCCACTACGCGAGGGAGGAAGGATGAATACCCCGCTGTAGGTTGCTGTCCGGGGGCATCATTCCTTGGACCAATCGACTCCTGCAAACCTTGGAAGGGGAAGGGGGACGAATCCGCGGGCTTGATCTCTCGAGGTCTCTTCCTCTAGCTCGATTGGGTAGTCGCCGACTTCCTTGTTATTTTCCTCTAGCTCGATTGGGTACTCTTTTCTGTATACGTTTTTTTTGCCTACAAACTTTTATGTTTGGTAATGGTTTAGACTGTTTCACAGGAAAGATGCGATTTTTTAATTAAATTTTCAGGTGGATTTTGCATGTTGAAGTTCGAAATGGGAAATTTTGCTGCGTAATGCTTTGTTAATCACTATTTCTTTGTTTGGTTATTTTCCTCGACTCTTATCATGATAGTGGATGACTACAGGAGCTTGGAAACGATGAAGTCGCATGGATTTGATTTCTTGGGAATTATATTGGCCTTATTTTGTTTTTGCACATTCGCGGATATTGGGGAACAGCCCCTTTCAAAAATTGCCATCCATAAGACTACATTGGCTTTGAATTTCTCAGCTCGGATCAGCGCCTCTCCTTTGGTTCTCGGGACTAAGGTGTGCCTTGTAAAGAACTTCTGAGTTTCCTGCGGCATTTGTATTTGATTTGTGTTATTACAGTTGTGCAAATGTTTCAGACAAGAAACAAATATTGTAACACACGGTCTTATCATTGCAAGAATGATCTTCTACTGAGAATGTGCTATAGAAAGAGCACATATTGTAGTCGACAGGTCTGGTTAAATTGACTAAGCCCTAACTTCCCCTTTGCTTCGACTGATGTCTTGGATACTTCTCCCACGAAGTAAACCCCAAAACACCAACTCAACAAGGAAGCTCATGTGTGATGAGGCCTATAGCTGACGGAACCCACAACTAGCAGCCATCCTTCATGGGACATGATCACCAATCATATGACATGTTAAATGACTTACATATTAAATGACATATCTCACCTTGCTTTAACGTGATATATTGCATCACATTAAATACTGTACTGGATGAGGATGGAAGAACACCCTTTCTTATACATGAATGAATGAGCTAACCATGCTAATTATCCAAAATAAGAGCTCCGAGATCAAATGGTTGGATCTGTATATATAGTTAGATAAATCGCCAGGGGAAGTAATATCTCAGAAACCTATGCATAACCTGCTTCAGTTGCCAACTCAGACTAACTTGAATGTCAAGATACATTCATCAAGGGGGCTCAATGATGAGATGGTACATGGAGTATAGGATGAATGATCCACCTAACATTTAGAGACTCTTAACACCTCTACGACCATCAGGACCTCAGTTCATGGCGCTTTGCCTTTCGTGCATATATTGTATTCAATTGTTCCTGTGGCAGTAGTTACATTGAGGTCACTAGGATGCCCCAATATCTTGAGAGGTTGATGGACCTAGTCGCCAGACTTGCAACAACTCTAATTATACCCTGTTGTGCCTATGAAAAATCCAGGGATGTTATGAACACATTGCCCGCTCTTCTGAGGGGCAATTTGAGCACAGTGATGAGAAGGAACTACATTTGAACCAGCGAGAAAGCCTCTCCGTCGAGATCAAGTGGAAGCTTCTGATGCTAACCACCACCACCTAGAGTAGGTAGAATTAATTCATATTGAAATATTCAATGATGAAAGTGAATTCTGGTAACTGGTATTTAATCAATGATTGTAACAGTTTAACTTTCAGATGGAGAGTTTGTTCAAGAAAAGACCAACAAATAACTTGTTGAATATTTACAGCTAAAATATCTTCATGTAGAGGTGCAATTACTCAGTAATGCTCACGTGTTCTGGATTAGCATCACACACACACACACACACACACACAATATGTTCATGAGTTACTGGATTAGTAGAAAATTTTATGCTGGAGGTATTTGTGTATCGTTGTGTATATATACCAGATAAAGTTGAGAACTAAAGTTGAGAACTCAAATATGTAGCTGTCTTAACTAGATCAGATTCAACCTGTCTGATCCACTTACAATACCATTAATGGTTTAGTGCATTTGAAACAATATGTTGCAAGTTCTCGCAAAATTCCTTCAAAGCTGTTGGCAATGCTTTCACTATTTAAACCTAATGCACAGAAGAAAATTACTTTGATGAATTGCCAGTACCATGAAATAAGTATTTGCACATTCAACTAATGACCAACAAGTTGCTATTCTTCTTGTTTGAAAACTGTAGAGCATATCATTTTTGAAGCAAGGAAATACTTGTTTCAGTATTTAGAAGGCTGACATCTTTATGATGTTACAGGGTCAATCAATTGAGTGGGTTACTGTCAAATACAGACACCCAGATCCATCAAATGATGACTGGATAGGGGTATTTTCTCCTGCGAATTTCAGGTAAAAACATTTTCTTTACATCTTGATTATAAACTTTGAAGTTTAAAAGAACTATGAAGAGCTTTTCTAATGTCAGAGGTTTAATATAAGCCTTAAATAATAATGGTTACAAGGGGATGTTTTTCTTAGCTGTAATCTGTAATTTTTATTTGGCAAGGAAAATAAATTAATTGAACTTCTAAAGGTGTAACGGTTTAACAACTCTTGGTGTCAACTTTAATTTTCAGTGCCACAGAATGCCAACCAGATACTGGTAAGGAATATAAACCTCTGTTATGCACCGCTCCCATCAAGGTCAGTTGTATAGTTGTTATATACTGGCCGCTACTTCATTTTCAAGCATTCTTAATTTTTTTTATGTTGTTTCAGTTTCTCTAACTGTAGAAGATATACACTATTTTGCAGTATCAGTTTGCAAATTATAAAAATGATGATTACATCAGAACTGGAATGGGATATCTGAAGCTTCAATTGATCAATCAAAGGGCAGAGTTCTCTTTTGCGTTATTCTCTGGTGGTCTTACAAATGTATGTCATCAAATGGACATTTAGATTGTAGTTAAAATATTTGCTCTTAGAACTATCTGGATAAACCCACCCCCACCCCCTGAATTTAGCCTCTCCGTGTTTGCTTTCATAACCCTCAATTTATTGTTGGCTAGGACAAGATCAAAATTGTTATCTAAGCATGATTACTCTTTTTGTAATTTAAGTTGCATTAAAATACTATGGAGTATGGACAAAGATATTTGCAATATGACCAATCTTTAAATAACTAATATGTAGCCTAGGAAAATTTAGTTAAATGGTGGAAAAATTAGTTTATCAGAAAACCTAGTTGTACGAGGAAAATCATTTTTGTTTTATTTAAACCATGAAATCTGTATTTAATTGGTAGCTCTTTTGGGTATGACAGCCAAAGCTTATTGCTGTCTCTAACATCATCAGTTTTGCAAATCCAAAAGCTCCTGTATTTCCTCGGATAGCTCAAGGGAAATCTTGGAATGAAGTAAGTAGTCTATTCGTCTATTCATTTGCTTGCTTAAGAAGTTGGAAAGACCTGGAATTTTGTACTACATTTCTGAGGTTCCAATTACAGGATCTTGTTGTTTTTAGTAAAAGGGCATGGTAAAATGTGGTACAGTAACAACTGTTCTGAAAACATATGCATGCAAATTGATATGCATTTTCTTTTTACAAAATATTTTTTTCTAGAATATCTTTACCTAAGAATTTAGGTCATTCTTGAGAGCTGTGTTTGACTTATGTTTTTAATATTAACGCATTAAATGCATAAACATAACAATATTGAGTCTCAGATCAAGAGAGAAGTAAACATGTTACTCATCTTCCTACTGTTTTGAGGTGATAAATTTTTTGAAAGTTTCCAATCAACAGGTATCCCACAACAGCCACTTTTGCTCAACATATTCAAGTCTCTTATCTGGAAATCTGTTAATTGATTTAAGTATGTATGAGCCAAGGTAGTTGTGATGCATGATTTTCATCTCTTGATCAATTCCATGTAAGTCTATTAAGGAGAATCTTATGAACTGATGACATATTGGTATGGTTCTGCATCCAGACAACTAAGCATGTGAGATGCAATTATTTACTAGAAGAGGATGGCCTATTTGGTGGAATGGTTGGCGCTGTAAATCAAGTGCTTGTAAATGGAAGCACAATTGTATAGGTTGTTAAAAAACAAGACTGAGGAAAAAGGATATTTTTCCACAATTATAGAAAGAAATGTAGAAAATAATATTGACTATTTTTATGGTTATTCTGGCTGGTTATGTTTGGTTATAAATTTCCCTCAAAAAATGTTGGTTTATGATTTGAACTAGGTTTTGCCAAGATGTTTTAGAATCTGACATGGTGAACTTGAAATCAGATGGTAGTCACTTGGACAAGTGGTTATAGTTCTGAAGAGGCAGTCCCATTTGTTGAATGGGGTGAACTAGGAGGAACCCAAAGACGTTCACCAGCAGGGACTTTAACTTTCACTAGGAACAGCATGTGTGGTATGTTTTCCGTCCTGTTATCCTTCTTTCCTCCTATCTATAACAACTTGATAGTTGGATTGTCAATGCCTTAATGTTTATATTATCCTAAAAGAAAATTGAGGTTTTTTTTTTTTTGGCCTAGAACTGTTGTTTCAAATTGCCAAATTTTAGGAAATTCGAAAATAGTCAATTATTTGATTTGCTACTAGTGCAACAACTTACTGCTGCTTTCATGGTGATCAAGAAAGAGGATAGAAACTCACAATTCCTTGACTCTACACTCAGGATCAAAAACCTATAGATTCAAAACCTTATTTTTGACACATGCTCTTTACAATGACTCTGTTTTATTGTATTTAAGATAATATATTTCACACGTGAGTTTAAGCTTGTATAGTTTGGTAGAATATTTAAAATATCTTTTTGTTGGGTTTTTGATCCCAAGTCAGAACGAACGATAGAGTGTTAGCATTATATTATGCCAACACTTGATACACATTGAAATGTGTGTTGAGATGAATCTCAATAAGCTTTACTCCTTTGATATCTTCCACTTAAAAATAAGACTTAGCAATTTGATAATCAATTGAATTAAAATTTTGTAGTAACATGTGTTGATTTTTTTTACTTCTAAATATAAGACAATATTGATTAATTGAAACAAAGAAGAGTTTTGTTCAATTGTTTTACTTCAATGAATGTCGAGATGAATTCACATAAATTTTACTTGCTAATTTTGTTCAACTAATCTTGTTTACTTTTAAAAATTAGATTATAGCAATTCAATAATCAATTGATATAATTTTTAAAAAATAAATTATGAAAAAATAACACTAGTTGAATTCATCTCAACACAGTTAGATGCTTGCTAAAGTGTACCGAGATATTCATTGCAATTCAATAATCAATTGAATTAGATTTTTAAAAAATAATAAAATATAAAAAATAATAAACACTAGTTGAATTCATCTCAACATGATTAACTGATTGCTAAAGTGTACCAAGATATTCATTGCCACAAACCACATGGTAGGGCATGGGAGAGAATACCTCAGCTAATATTAAGTTTTAGTGATGTAGCTGTATGGGTACATTTTGCCCGTCGCCTGGCATGACATGAGATTATAAATCTTATATGAATCACTATTCTCTTTTTAAGAATAATGATGGTTTAAATGTTATCATATTCAATTTGTCTACATGTTACTGATTCAGAAAAAAATATATGTATCACCATTGTAATTACTTTGCCTTCTTTCTAAATTGATTTTGGTTATAGCCAGTATTGTTCCTATTCGTGTAAGCTCTCCTTCAGATTCATAGAACAAAGAACTTCAACTATGAAACCGGTTTTGGATTAGGATTTTGGAATCTCACTTGTATTTTGCTTCTTTTTGTTTCACGGGCATAAGGCACCTATTCTTTTGTTTGGAGAGGGGGCATAATAACCGTAGACTCAAATATAGGGCATAGGAACTACTCTGTGTGTGTGTGTGTGTGTGTTGAGAATTTACTAACATTCGACGACGATTAAGCCTTTATCTTAGTAAGTGGGGTTGGGTAAAATATCCCTATTATTGACATGAAATTTAGTTTAATCATCAATCCACTGATTTTCCTTTGGTTCATACCATACTGAAATACTGGACACTGACAACATATTATATATTTGACAATCATTTCCAAAGGATAATGTTTACATTCTTTTGGCAGCACCATATAAGATCCTCTTTGGATCAAGCTCAATTATTTGTCAGAGCTTTGGTATTTTCTTTACTGATTTCACACTACCTTTCTCAGCTTCAGATCAGCTGTCAAATTTTGATCTAATAGAATTATGATTTTTTTCTAATATTTCGCACTCTCTTTCCAGTTTCCACTTGCACCTCTTTTCTTTCCTTTTATTCATAATACTTCTGATTGTCTTAAGCTTCTCAAAATGAATACAAGCATTGCCTTTCATTTTCATTTCTCAATTGTTCTTGTAGTTGCATCTGATAATGTTTTTGAACTTTTAGTGGCCAAACCATATAGTTGTTTGATCTATTTTACACAACAATTTGCAGGTTCACCTGCTAGAACAGTGGGATGGCGTGATCCTGGTTTTATCCACACAAGTTTTCTGAAAGATCTGTGGCCTAATTTAGTGTACTCTCTCCTAATTTTACATTAGCTTATTCTATAGAGCATGCTTTTAGTGTTTCTTTATGCCAATTAATTGCCACTGGCTTGGGTGGTTGTGACATTTATTGCTTTCTGAAATAACATATTGGCAAAAAATCATTGCAGGTATGCCTACAAGCTTGGGCATCGATTGCTCAATGGAACTTATATTTGGAGCCAATCATACACCTTCAAGGCATCTCCCTACCCTGGACAAACTTCTCTTCAGCGTGTGGTTATTTTTGGTGACATGGGAAAGGTAAAGTCTTATTTAGTTTTGTACATGGTCTCAGAGGTGAGAGATTAATTTCAATTTTGTACAAGTAATGCAAAGTAGGAATTTGATTTTTAAAATTTTAAGATTGTAACAGTTTATTTTTGTAGGTACAGTTTATTTTTGTAGGTTCTCTTTAGGAGTAAGTGTTTGAAGGAAATTTCTAAGTTAGTAATTATCTTATTTAGGATTCTAGGTAAGTTTCGTAGAAGTTTAAGTTAATTTAGTTTGTTCGTACTTTGTAATTAGATTTATTTCCTGATTTAATTGAATCCCTTAAGTGCAGATTCATTTCCTTTGGATACTTTTAATTTATTTCCAATTTTATTAGGTTTGAGCCTTTAGAAGAAACTTAATCCTCTCATGTAATTCAATCTTTTGTATAATAATATGCCTCTACAATTTTTGTGCACTCTACTAGACCAAAAATCTTGAAGTATACGACCAATATTCTCCATGCCTAGTAGAGACATGTTGGCGCTTTTTGAAAGAACCTTAAGATCCCACATATAGATGGGAGAGGTACACTGAGGCTGGTTGTTGACAGGGGGTACTAATGTAATTTTGGTTGGAGCTGGCACTGGTAAATTAAGTGGCCCTGTTAGTACCTGGGCCATCAGTTACACCCACAGCTTGAAGAGTTTAAAGCTTGGTTGGTCATGTTGGTGAATGCCTCCAAGGTGATGGGCATCAAATTTGAAGCCTGTAACGATATCTCTGAACCCTATGGAAACATTCAATAGTTGAGCAGCATGTTCGATGTCGTTGTGAGAGGTTGGTACCAATTTTCTATTGCCTGAGTTGGATCACATTGGAAAAGTTCCTATGTTGGATCAATATCTATCATAAAATAAGGATGACAGTGAGAATGGGGCCTGATAGGGCCCTACTTTGATGCCTAAATTTATCTCTTATCTCATGTTTAAAGGATTTATGAACATGGCTGTGAGTTGACATGTTAATGGCATCTTCTAGGAAGTGGTTAGGCATGTCGTAGTCCACAATCAACGACAATGATTGGAATAAACAACAATCATCATTGTCATGAATGATCGACATTAGATTGGAGAGGAATCTTTTCCCTAGGATCAGGCCCTGCTCGATTGCTTATCATCTGGTTGGACTCTTTTGCTCGCCTGGGTGAGTTAGCAACAGCATTTGAACCCAATCCCATCAGTTTTTTTTTTGTAATTGACAGTTCAGGAGTCAACTCAGAATGTATCATATTTATGATTGTCAAGGGATCTTTGGTTCAACTGTTGGCGTTGCTTAGAAATTTTTTTTCTTCACCATAGATCATGTGGTGGGCAAGAGAACACATTGCTATTTCCGTTGTAGATACAGAACTTTCAACAATTCTGATAGTTTGCATAATTTTCAGGCAGAGGCAGATGGTTCCAATGAGTATAACAATTACCAGCCGGGCTCTCTTAATACAACATATCAAATTACTAGGGACTTGGAAAATATTGACATAGTTTTTCATATTGGTGACATAAGCTATGCAAATGGTTATCTGTCACAATGGGATCAATTCACAGCTCAAGTTGAGCCAATTGCTTCTGCTGTGCCTTATATGATTGGAAGGTTAGTTTCATTTATGAAAATAGAAGTATGTTCCTTCTTCTGATATAAATTCTTCTCATATTCTCCTCGTTTCCAGTGGCAATCATGAGCGGGATTGGCCCGGGACTGGATCTTTCTATGGCAACAAGGACTCTGGTGGTGAATGTGGGGTCTTAGCTGAAACTATGTTTTATGTTCCAGCTGAGAATACGCAAAAGTTCTGGTATAGTACTTGAGAAAATCTACTTCCTTTGGTTTATTAAATATACTCTTTTAATGGGCTTGATTCTTAATTGTATGATGTCTGTCTACAACTTTCCTAGTCTAATAATTACCTTCAGCCTCTTATTGCTTTAATAGTTATATTGTTGCATTTTTCTATAAGACAAACCAAAATTTTTTCTGATCATCACAATATGGAAAGATTTGCATGTTGTCTCTATACATTTGTAATATAAATACGCTTGAAGACATCCATCCACATCCATCCTATTCAATGCATTTATTTTATTAAATTCCTTGCAGTTCAGGATTCATAGAATAGTAGCATTGTATTTCGCAACGTACTTTGTATCTTTTCCTATTAGCCTCTGGTTGTGAAGTGCCTAAGTAAAACTCTAGCAAGGTGTAGTCATCAATGCCAAGCATCATTAGCCAGTTATGAGAAGTTGTAATTTATTCTATTTATTTGTAGACGTCTTGTTGTAAGACATGGTGACTTTTTAACTCCGGGATATTTTTCCTGTTATCGCCTTTTACATGTTCGTCTCATCTCTTAAGTTGACACTGTTAACCTTGCAGGTATAAAACAGATTTTGGCATGTTTCGCTTCTGCATCGCTGATACTGAGCAGGATTGGAGACCTGGCACCGAACAATACAAATTTATTGAGCATTGCCTGTCTACAGCAGATAGGGAAAAACAACCATGGCTTATCTTTCTGGCACATAGGGTGCTTGGTTATTCTTCTGGTGAATTTTATGGCATTGAAGGAACCTTCGAGGAACCAATGGGAAGGGAGAGCCTTCAAGAACTTTGGCAGAAGTATAAAGTTGACATTGCCATGTACGGTCACGTTCACAACTACGAAAGAACATGCCCAGTTTACCAAGTTAGTAATGACTCGTCAAGTGCTTGTAGAATTCCTTAAGAAGTACAGCATTCAATAAAATTATTTAGTATTTCATGAGTCAGAAAATCAAGTGCATGCCCTTTTGTTGAATGCAGACTGTATGCGTACGTGAAGCTTCGCACCATTATGATGGTCCTTTTGTAGCAACTACCCATGTTGTCGTTGGAGGTGGAGGCTCAAGTCTTGCTGAATTTACCCCTCTTCGGACTCGATGGAGTTTCTTCCAAGACGATGATTTTGGGTTTGTGAAACTAACTGCTTTCAACAAGACAACTCTGTTACTTGAGTATAAGAAAAGCAGAGACGGGCTGGTCTATGATTACTTCACGATAACACGGGATTATCGCGACATATTAGCGTGCACTGTTGACAGCTGCTATACACAAACCTTGGCAACTTGAGCCAATATGCTTGAAACCAGTGATGCCTTACTTTGAAGACTATCGACAGTATTTGTATATACGAAGGAGAAAGCAAATGGTTTACAAGAAATTCTATGTTTCCATACCCTGCAATACACCGCATAAAACTGTGATTCTTGAATGACTGGACTTGTGGAGATAATATTGAGCATATCTTGACAAAAGACAGAAAAAAAAGTTATTGAGAATGTGACAGTTTCCATTGCTTGTGTATTATTATTTTTTTAATGGATATGTGAAATATTTTACTAAAAGGCCATGTTTATTTCAGTGTTTCTCAGCATTTGGAATGAAATGGATGGATTTCAGATAGATGTGCATATTTATATAGCTTAGGCCATGTCTATTTCAGATCTGCTGGCCATCCATTTCAGTTCTTATTTCATAACATGAATAGCCATGTTATCAATTTCATGATAGTAATGTACTCTTTCGAGACATTCTTTCCTTTTCAGATTAGTGTGTTATTTGTTTTTCTCTTTGATGTTAGAAATGTAGAAGAGGTTTTGGCATTGGTGAATGGCTATGGTAGAAGTTTCTCCCGACTGTGATCCGGTCACTAACCGATGACCGATATGTTGCCACAGCTTTGATGGCTTCCAACACATTGTTCTTGGTTCTTGGCTAGAATCTGAATGCACAAACAACATATGTGCTGGAGGTTCCTTGTTTGATGCTTTCTCAGAAATCTACCAACGAAGAATTGCACCATCGACAAGCGATGAGGTAGCGATGCAAATCCATGGCACCCTACCATCTCACAGATTTCAGACCTTTCTTTTCATCTCTGAGGTAGAGGTATCAGACTGAAGAACCATGCATCATTCCACATATGTAAACATTTCCGATCAAACAGTGGGCAATCCTTAAGCTTGCTCATGCCAACTTGCCAACAAAAGTTAACAGATCTCCTACACCTTCCTAAGATCAAGTTCACTGCTAAAAAGTAAAGAAAAATGGATCCTCTCATTCTCAGTGACGACCGACCATCAGAGGAACGATGCCGGAGCCGGGTTCACCACAATGTGCCTGAGTGGATGAGCCACATCGCCGCCGCCAGCATGCTTGACGAACTCAGCAGGAGTGAAGAACTTGCCATGGCACACACACACAATTCTCACTTCCTCCCCTTTCCTGTACTTGTACAAGAAACCTTCAATCCTCCGGCAATTAGGCCCTCCTCTGGTGGAAACACAGGGCATTTCCTTCATCATGTCCCTCTCTGCTTCCTTCGCGAACAGCTTGGCCCTCCGCGATTCGTTCTCAGTGCCAGAGACAGCACGACTCGTGGTAGTCGGAGGAGGATCGATCGCCGGAGCACGATTCTTTTGCTCAGGGAAGAATGCTATTGCCGCGGACGGGCTCTTAGCCTCCGAGTGACTGTTTGATCCCAAGATGTTGAATCCTAACCAACAAATAACGACACTCAGCAATGTTCATGAAGCTTTACAGGAATCAATTGCACGAACAATATATACTAGTGAGCAATATGCATGATAAAAGAGAAACAGGTAGACCTGATCCTTCAAGGTTTGCTGATTAGGTTATTTGATAGCAAAAAGAAGAAGAAAAAACAAATTCAAGTTCCTGGCTTCTTGAGATGATGATAAACAAGGTGGCAATCAGTAAGAGTTCAACTAAATTCTTTTGAGAACAGTATTCGTTCCATTATGTCGATAATTTGGGAAGATATGATTGATATTTTAAGCACTTGCTGCAACTATTCAAAAATCTTTGCAATCCAGTTAGCTAGTGATCGATACACACCTTGCTTCGCTCTGCAAGCGAGGTCGTAGACACCGGAATAGCTACTTCCCTGAGATTCAAAGGACGCTTGAGTCTCTGGCGCCGTGAAGCATTTGGATCCATCACGCACTCGAGCTCCGTCCCTCCTCGCCGGCGGCGTCGGCAGAAGAGAGGGAACGGCTCTGTTAGACGGAGTTTGGTTGGCGTCCAGATCATGGTCAGCCAAAATGTCACCTTTTGGGTCTTCCTTGGGAATCGGAACACTCTTTTCCGACCTCTTCCTCTTTGCCTCCGACCTCTTGAGACTTTGCAACTCCTTCCGCTTCTTCTTCTCCTGGGCGTCCACCGGCAGCGAGAGAGTCCTCGCGAGAGGAGCCGCCGCCGCCGCCGCCGCAGCGGGAAAATCATTCCCGTGGGAAAACAAGGAGGAGAAAGAGTCGATGGACGGGGACCGGAGGAAGCAACCATCTTTAGGCGCGGAGCACCCGCCCATGGAGAGACCGAGGCTGAGCTCCACCTCCGATAGCTCTCCCTTGTTACTCTCCACCGCTAATTCGCCGCCGCCGCTCCCGAACCTCTTCAAGAAATCTCTCGGATAGCACTGCAATCGAGTCGATACCTTTTTCTCCATCACAAACCAACCACCACCACCTCGCGCTGCCTACGAGTTGCTCGATATAATCAACGTCTCGATTCAAAGTTTAATCTTTGCACCCGAGGAACTCGAGAAATCTACCAAAGAAGCCATGAAATCGCCACCAAGATTTTCCTCCGTTGCCATGCGACAATGACGCTGTCCAATGTTAAGATTCAAATCAAAAACAAACATTGTCCATCAAATCTCGCTCGAATCCCTCCTCGCCGGCGCCAGGTTCATCCGAATAAGAACGAGAACGGGAGACGACGACCGTCAGGAATTTGAGATTTGACAGAGACGACGGAGAAGAGAGAGAGAGAAGGAGGAGGAAGGGGGGGCTCTTTTCGAGTATCACGGGAAAAACGGATTCCCCAAACTGTCCCTGCGGGAAGACCGAGACTTCCTCCACGCGTCTCTCGTCGCACCACGCGTCCTCCCCTGGGCGCCGTGAATCCGCGCGAAACCAGGCGCGACCCTCTCGCTGCCGGCGCGGCCGTGGCGCCCGTGGTCGTTGGCGTCGCCACCTGGTGGCTCCCCGACGCGCGTGATCTACCTTTCCCTCCTCCCTCCGCTCGCCGTCCGACACGCGTCCCCTCCGCTCATCGGTCTCACCGCCCTCGGACGTCCTCTCCGCGCCTACATCCGCAAACGTCCCGTTTACGTTTCTCGCTACGTGTCGACTCTCCTGCGGCGTCACGTACGTGTAATTCCTGGGGCCCCACGAGCCCTCGCCACCTGGTACCAGTTTGGATCGGCTCTTTATCGACTCCCTACTCTACCGCCTTGCGATTGGCCACATCGCGCGGGGCCCACCGAAAAAGAAACGGACCGTTCTAACTGGACCCCGGTCCGGAATGACTCCGCCACGTAGCTCGTCCTTTTTCGAGGAGATGGACACGTGGCGGGGAGAGAAGGATGGTTGATAAAGACGTGTCGCGGTGGCTGTCGGGGACTGTTTAGGGACTGCGCAGAACTCGTAGGACCCCACGTTGACGCGTTTTATGGATACGTGTCGATAGATGACGCGTGTAGCTGGTGGTGGCTGATTGCTAACCGATGTTTCTGGACACGTGTCCCTGTTAAGAATCTTCTCGATGATCCGTTAGGTCGAAGCAAATGTACGTAATCCGTAGACTATAAATAAGGCGACTTTTTCGCTCTGGCATTTCAATTTTTAAAAAATTAAAATTATGTTCCGTTTTATTTTTCATTTTAATATTAATCATTATAAAGTATTTTAATTTATCAAAATTATTCTAACTTTAGCAAATTCATTTTTATATTATTATAATAAATTTATTTAAAATTATTATAATGTATAACATCTTCACTCAAAATTAATAAAACGTACAAAATTATAAATAATTTTAATCAAATTATTTTATATTATAATAATTTTATATATGGTATAATGATTTTAAACAAAATTATTACACATTTACACATTTTAGAATAAAATTAATTGCTATATGTTACAATAATTTTAATCAAAATTTCTATACTATTTAATAAAAATCAAAAGAACATCTTTTATTTATTATAATTTCATTAAAAAGATTTTTTTAAGACAAAAAGAAATAAAAATACTATTCTTTTCATCTAAAAATATTTTTATTTCAATATTATAATAATAATCATAATTGCTATAACATTTGATAATTATGATCAATAGCTATTATAAATTTAATTGATAATTCATATTACATGAGTTATATATAAATGTGAGATTGAATTGATCATTTTAAATTTAATATTATTTATTTATTTTTTATTTAGATGTATGACCTTATGATAAACTAAACTATCTATCATATGATATTATCGGATGAAATTATAAATAAGCTCATCATAAATAGCATTATATTTCACATTTAATTTAAGGGGCATATCAATCAATTTAACATCTATATAAATCTAAATTGATTTTTTTCTACAATTTTTTAGAGGTTAATTAATAATGTTAAATAAGAGTATTTTTTCGATAGAAAATGTGCTATATTTTAAAAAATAGTATTATAATAAGGTTGCTTTAATTTTTATCCAAAACTGTACTAGTGTCATAAAATTTAGGATCGTGTGAACGGAATGACCGAAGAGTGAATAAAAGTTTAATTAAATTGAATTAATCGATTGATTTGATTAATTAAATATTGATTAATTTGAATAATTCACTTTAATTTCAATTTTAAAAATTCAAATTTGATAATAGTCGATGATTGATGAAATTATCGATTAATGAATCGATCTATGATTGATGAAATTATTATGATCGACGATGGAAATTAAATTAATTAATATTTTATCAATTTGATTAATTCGATTTTTTTTTGATTTGTTGAATTTTAATTTAAACGGTTATTAGTTATTATGCTGCCTCCAATATTATGGGCCAGGGTGTGAATGGGCTTGCATGAACTCTAAAACCTTCCGGTTGATAAATATATCCTATCGGATTTCCGAATTCCCAATCCCTAGATCTCTCCCAACAATGGCGTCCTTCGTCAAGTCTGCGTTGCAGTCG
>JBBUKS010000029.1:950272-960287 GCA_038050645.1 Hedychium gardnerianum
CCCCCCCCCTCCTCCTTTGCCAATATCTTCAAAGACGCGTGAACTGCACTTGGAATGTCAAAAACAGAGAGAGAGGCGGACGTGCTGGCGTGCTCTGACTGGATAACAGAGCCACGTCGCCAAGGATTAGCGTTTTTGGAGATTAAATACACACGAAGATATGAATTGTTAACTAGTGATTTCTGAGAATAAAAACTAGAAGAAACTGAGCAATTTCGTTATGAGTACACAGTAAACACAGTTTATCCACTTTCTTCTTCTGAATCTCAAAATGTTAAGCCGAGAAAAATAACCCAGGATGTTTTTTACATGGCTAAGAATTAGCCATTTGGGAGAAAATTGTAGAACTTAATTGCTCTGTTTTCTTTCTTTGGCTTTCCCTGCAACTTCTCTTGACACTGTCGAATCTTTCAATAGATGTTGAAATAGCAGCCGTCGTAACCTGGAGAAAGGGTACAAAGCATGATTTATGTGATCTCTATAATGGCATAATAAGACGCAATTTAAGATGAAGAATGACGGACTTGGATCTTTGGTGACCATCATGGCTGTTCCTCCGAAGTCGCAGGTCCCTCCGGCGACCTTGGTCCGCTGCCAGTAGCTGTTGAAGGCGAACGAGGCATGCGCTATCATGGTGTTGGGCTCGTAGCAGGGGCCGCTGGGCTGGATCGAGTCGCAGTCGGCTCCTGAGCCGCACGCGTAGTTCATCGCCTCCTCGATGATCGGGTCCGGCACGGTCGGCTTCGCCACGCACCACCGCCCGCGCACAAAGGGCGGCGGCGCCACCGGAGACGGGTACACCACCGGAGGCAGGAAAATAGGAGGCCCCGGCGTGAATTCCGGCGGGCTCGGCACGAACTCCGGCGGGCTCGGCACGAAACCCGGCGGAGTTGGGAACACGTAGATCGGCTGCGGCGGAGGCGGAGGCGGGAAAGGAACCAACTCCGGCGTGCCTGGGACGATATAGCTCGGTGGCGGCGGGGACGGCAGGAACCCTGGCGTGCCGGGGATGCCAAAGCTTGGTGGCGGGGGCGGGGGCGGGCTCGGCAGGAAGTCCATTGGGCTGGGGACAGCAGTTGGCGGGCTGAGCTCGTACACGGGTGGGCTCGGCACCGTCTCGGGCGGGCCGGGGATGTAGACCGGCGGGCTTGGCACGGGTAACTCCGGCGGATTGGTGGACTCCGGCGGTGGCGGGGGGGAAGGGAGGTAAGGAATTATAGTCGGCGGCAGCGGAGTGAGCGGCGGGTAGATGCAAAAGGGAGGGTAGTCTTGCGCGGAAGAGGAACCAGGACCCATGGCGTCTGCATAGGGAGGCATCGAATAGTAGTACGGATCAGAGGTCTCATAGTTCGTGCCTAAATGACTCCACGCCTCCACCTTGTGCCGCTCGCCATTGCGTCTCAAGCTTCTACTCTCTGCCCAGAAACTAATCATTCAGTACAAGAACACACGGATAAAACAACGACAACAAAATCACCAGCTATCTCGACGAGAAGGAGAAGAAGGCAAACGAGACGCGGGAGCTGTCTCCATGACTCCATGGGTTGGCGATGGCTCATGCATGGAAGACATTGCAGTGAGAGTGAGGTAGTTATAGTGGTGATGGTGGCGGTGGCGGTGGCGGTGTGTGCTGTGCATGGGAGGAGAGGCCGACCGGCAAAAAAGTGGAGGAAGGGACTGCCTTTCTGAGCAAAACATAAAGAAATGGGATCGAGGGTGGGATGTGGACTTGTTAATGGGGTTTAAGCGGAAGCAACGAGGCCAACCGCCGCTTTTCTTTCTTTCTCCTGGTCGAGTTTTGGTATATGTGCTTGCTTGGGGTTGGAGAGAACGGAAGGACGAATCAGGGGGAACTTCTTTCCCTCTCTTTTGCTTCTCTGCCACTCAATTCAGATCTTTCTGCATCATTCTGAGATGATGGTAATCCAATACATGATCTTTAATTATTGGACACTATGCAACATGATTACAGTTTCGCTTATCGAGATCTTAAAATTAAATCATAATTAATAATGAGATTTTTATTTTCTCTGGTATACTAATCATTATCTAAATTAATAAATTAATCTTCGCGATTTATCTTTTTTGTATTGATCTTAGAATAGACGGACAGAAACGCTGAGAGCGAGTCTTTCATCTTTTTACCACCATAAATTCAAAATCTAAACTTCTCGATTTATTTCTGAAGGCTCCTCGCAACTAAAATAGTAATCGAATCGAATCAAATCAAATTTCATTCATGATATTTAAATTTATTTGGAAAAAATATTGAGTCAAATTAAATCGAGTCAAATTTTATAATATTCAAATTTATTTGATAAAATAATTGAATCAAGTTAAATTAAATTTAAAATAAATTAAATTATTGAAATAATTATTCAAATTTAGTTGATTTATTTTTTATGAATTTGAATTTGATTTAACGAAATAAAAAAGTAATTTCGCTCATCCCAAGCACGACCTATAGTGAGATGAAGGGAGATAAATTATGATATAGAACGACTTCCTAAGTGGGAAGATATTTAATTTTCAAGAGAATGAACTCCACGAGAATCGATTATTGCTTAATGAAGTAGCTCTATCACCTAAGTACTTGGCTTGAGCTAAGTTTTTTTTTAGATGTTATCAAACTCTCAATTTAAGTTTATTTGATTATTCAAAAATTTTACCGTTTAAACTTATGTGATTGATTATTACGCTACATAAAACGAACTTATTTTTAAAGTTATTTTTATTTGACATGTTTATAAAATTTTTATTAATATATATATTCAAGTTTGTTCATTTAATTTAATGAGTTATTTAAACTTATATAGTTAATTGATGTATTAAACGAATATAAATAAATTATTATCAAATCGATCAAATTTATTCATGAACATTTAATTCATTTATGTAACTATATATATATCATCCTTTGTTGCTCGATCATTCACAACTCTCTTTCAATCTCATAAATTTAGAACACAATTTATGCATATCAATCAACTCCAATTCACACGTCACTAAATTCAATCAACTTGGTCTTTTTGATTAGTTAACTAGAATGTCTAATTTGATCATCTAGATCTCATCTAGTTCTCTTATATGATCAATTTAATTTAACTAACACTCTCGGTTTATCCAACTTATTTAATTTGCATAGTTCATATTAAATATCATTAAATTTGTTTAGATTGACAATTTATTCAATTTAATTAGCCAAATAGATTCATCTTGATGTTAGATTTTGTATGTTTGGTCTATCCACATACTCTATGCTAATCTATTGGACATGCTTAACCTATTAAGCTTGCCCATATGACTTGTGTCAAGCATCTAATTCAATTAGTTTATCTAGTTCGCCTGCTTGATGCATTCACCACAACAAACAAAGATTTTATTTGTTTGGGACTGGGTCAATTATTTCAGAATTAATTAAAAGTTTATCTTACGTCAGTAATAATAAAATATTTTATTTGCTTCAGTTGATAGAAGGTTTTTTTTTAATAAAGTTAAGTTACTAAATTCTCAAAGACACATCTAAATTTCAGAATTTTTAAAAGGTATATTTATTTATCATTTTACCTTTTTCGTCAATTACTGTAATACTATATTTAAAGAACAACGTCATTATGATATTAATTTTTTAAAAAATAATATTATTATGATGTTATTCAATGTAATATTATAATGATAAAATGAGAATTAAGCGTGTGTTTTAAGAAATTTGAAAATTAAGTGTTACTTTTGAGAATTCCACAAGTTCAAGTGAGTAAATTGCTGAATATTTAAATACGGATTTTGAAAAGATGGAGTAATTAAAAATTAATCAAATATATGATTATGAAATTTGGAAGGATTATTGATTAATCAACAACTATTTGATGAAATTGACTTGGATAATTTGATGAAATTATTATTTGGGTGCTATTATTCTTATTAATTTTTCAATATTGTTTCGAGTTTTAACTAAGACCAAAATCGGCTACCCGTTAACCCGCTAACCCGCAAGTTGAATATCTTCAAACCCTAAATTGCCACCAGATCACGAGAGAGGGCAGGGCCACTGCGGTTGCTTCCTGCCCCCTTCTCGTCCGCTGGTTTTCCACGCTGCAGCTTGCGACGAGCACCGAGCGTCTGGGGAAACTCAGGCGACCCAAAACCGTGTCGGCCTCTTCCGTTATTTCAATCTCACAGCAATGATTTTCCTTGTTCTGCATCGGATTAAGTCTCCTTCCTTTTCGTTCGTCGCAGTGTTTGATTCAGGCCTCGCCTTGGCTACGGCGGACCAGAAATTGAAGCTCTAGCGAGGCCGAGCTGTTCAAACGATTGGAAGGGCAATTGATTCGTGTCCTTCGTTCTATCCTGGGTACATGACTATTCTAACTCATTTTGTTATTTGCGTAGTCAACTTGATATGCAGTTTTTTGAAGTATCGAACTACTGATTAAATATTAAATTAGTTATAATTTGTACTTACTCTTTATCCGTTTTATAGTCCATAATTTGTTGCTGTTGTTACTGTTGCTGCTGCATGGTTTATTATTTGTGCTAAAATGTGTCTAGGGCTGCTGTTTTTTTTTTGTCATATACTTGTTTGTTTGCATATGTGCAAACAAGTATATGACATAAAAAAACGAGTGAGAAAGCAATATGTATATGATATAAAGATGAATTCTGGAGTTGAATAAAATGAATACAGATAATATAATAAGAAAATGCATATGTTATAAAGAACAAATATAAAGAACTGATGCACATGAATATATGTGTGAATGATGTACATGATGTAAAATATGATTGAGAAAACAATATATATTTGTTATTTATATTATGGGAACTCGTTGTACTCAATTTTAGCATTCATTCTTTATATCATATGCATATTATTTTCACAATCATCTTTTATATCATGTGCTCTCAGATATATTTATTTATTCCCAGTCACTTTTCTCTTTTGTGAATGCATTGCTTCTTTTAAGTTGAGGTGTGCCTATGTCATTTTCTCTCATTCCTACTGAAATTTTAATTGTTGTGGCACGATATCATTAGCCTTTTGTTTCTATGCTTTTCTCGAAGCCACACTTCAACTAACATTATAATTTAACAGTCTGTTAGATTCATCATAATGGAAGATGAAACATTCAGTGGTAGACATGAGGCCTTCTTTCAAAATAAACAAGAAGCAAGGGAAGAGGTAAATAACTGTTGTGTAGTGCTCTAATTGATTTTAGCATGTATCTGCTGTCTGTATTTAGACTGTTTGACCTAGCTTCTTAAATCTTCCTATTTAATTTGCAAGTGCCTTGAACATATATTCTTCATGATAAATGTTCTCTTATGATCCTATATACTGTATACTTCTGACATCCATACACAAAGCCATGCTAGTCACTTTGTTTTTTTCTTCATGGTTGAATTTGTTTGGACGCTTTCAATCTAATGATCTCTTTTCTTCCTTTGAAAAGGCATACCCTGATTCCTTGGCTGAGGATGCTCCAGGAGATTTTCGTTTGCCTATATCTCACAGGCCCACAGAAAACCTTGATACTGATAATCTGGAGCAAGCATCTTTGGATACACAACTAACATCATCCAATGTAGGATTTAGACTTCTGCAGAAGATGGGGTGGAAAGGAAAGGGCCTTGGGAAGAATGAGCAAGGTACTTATTTTGGTTTCACTATTGCTTTAGGATGTTGTTAGATTCTGCCTTTGAGCTGTTGGTATGCCAATGATTGCTTATTTCTTCTGTATTAAACTGCTTCTATCATGTGGATCAGTGATTTCTTCTATGATTTCTTTATTCTTTCATATGTGAAAGGGCGTTAGTTCTTATCAGATTGTTAATGCTTTGCGAACTTCTTTTGTTCGTCTTGCATTAGGAAATATGAATTTCTATGCTTTATTTTTTATTATCTTTTTGGATAGTATACCCTTGCAAGTCAAGAAGATGAATATGCGACTCCACTCTTGGTATCCACGATATATTGCTTGTTGATGGTGTTTACCTCTCATGATCTTACCATTTCACATCTGGCTCTTTATCAAGGATCAAGATTTTGGACCATACAGTTTAAGCTATTTAATTATTTCCTCTAGTCAATTGATTGGTATTTTTTACATTTCAATTTTCTTTCTATTTGTAGACTGAAATGCACAATTTTCCAACCAAATCAAGAGGTAGATATGACAATGTAAAGAGTTTGAAATGCTGAATGAGGTTTGAAGAAAAAGTAGATGAATTCATTTGAAATCCACTTATTTAGTCAAAGTACTAAAAGTTGTTTTGTCTGCTTCCCATGAAATTTGAAATGTGACTTGCACTATCACCCATGGTAGTGTTTAAATGGTTTTAATTGGTGTGCTAAATAATTTTTTCTGTGCCCTCATTATCCCCAAGATTCTGTTTTCCCTTTTATCTTATGAGGCATGATGTATTCCATCCCTGAGCTCATGATCTCATAGGATTGTCTATATCTAGTTTGTTTTGCATTGGGGACAGTGTACCTTTCAAGTCACAATTTGAGCTCTCTCCAGATCTCCTTGTCTTCCTTTACTCCTTTCTGAATCAGGAGGTGATAATAGTTATCACAAGACTATCTGGATATTTCAACGAGAAATTAGTTATAGCTTAAATCAGAAATTCTGAGTCAGAAATAAGTTACCTGACTATTTGAGCTCTCCTTTCAGAACTGTAAATTTAGTGATAGTAGATTTATATCTTGAACCTGCATAATTGTCTGAAGCAATTTTTTATGCATTGATCTTATAGTTCCATGGCTTTACTATTTTTACTGAGCTTGTATTTTTTGATGTGGATATGCAGGCATTGTAGAGCCCATAAAAGCTGGAATGAGAGACCCAAAGCTTGGGGTGGGAAAGCAAGAAGAGGATGATTTTTTCACTGCTGAAGGAAATGTGCAAAGAAAGAAGCTTGATGTTGAATTAGCAGAGACTGAAGAAAATATAAAAAAGCGGGAGGTATGGTTTCTGATGCTAGCATTTATTTGATTGTGGTGTTTCCAGTGTTAGATGCTTTGAGGTTGATGCTTGACATTGTAAACCTGCATTATAGTATAAGGCAGCATACTGTCATATATGCCTGTCTTTTTTGATGGGAATGATATATCATAAGGAAGCATCAACTCTCGAGGGTCTTGAGAATTTCGTGCACTTTTTATTACCTGGTGGCTTCTTCTGCCTGCTTCGTGCCAATGATGACAATCCAGGTTGTAGCAGAGCGCGAGCAGAAAATCGAATCGGAGGTCAAGGAAATAAAAAAGGTCTTTTTTTGCAATCTCTGCAACAAACAGTACAAATTGGCAATAGAATTTGAAAGTCATCTGAGCTCTTATGACCACAATCATAGAAAGGTAACTCGTGTTATTCAGTGTCAGCTTTATTTTCCCTTTAAGATGGTTCCAATTTTTTGCAAGATACTATCTGGATTTTGCATGGATGGACTAATTCGTTTATATAAGTTCTGCCAGAGATTTTTGAATTCCTGTATTCTGTTACATATTTTGTCCTAATGGAGATTAAGTGCCGCCTTTTAGCTCCCAATTCCAATAGTCGGTAAAAGATAGATGATGAACATGATTAATGTTTTTGGCTTTTGAAATGAAGTCTTGTCTATGGTAGTTCACATCAAGGTTCACTCAATTTTTTTATTGTGCCAAACTCCAAGAAACAAGTACATTTTTTCGGTATTCCTTTCCATTGTCATTAAAAAGTTTCTTAAATGGATCTCACTTTCATGGTTGTAACTAAATTGATAGTCTCATCTGTAACCTTATTAGAATAATGATAGTCCCTACAAAATGTCAATGTGGCTCTTATTCTTTCTAAAATATACAGAGATTCAAAGAAATGAGAGAAATGCATGGAAGCAGCCGTGATGATAGGCAGAAAAGAGAACAATTACGTCAAGAGAAGGAAATGGCCAAGTTTGCACAAATGTATCCCATATACTTTTGCTTTTCTACACGTCCTCCCTGCTCTTTTAATTTTTTGTTTTTTTTCGTGTGTATCTGTGTGTGAACCATAGAGCATCACATCTCGTTTACATGTTTATTTACTCTTTTGCAGGGCAGATGCACATAAACAACGCCAACAACAGCAACAGCAGGAAGGTTCTGGGACCTCCTGCGATGTCAGTGCACCAAAAGCTTCTGCAACAGTATCACAACAGGATCAGCGACAGGCTCTGAAATTTGGCTTTTCGAAGCAAGGGAATGCCAAGGTTGGTTATTTTGGATCCTATCTTGTTAATTGAGGTTTCGTTTTTGTTACTGCTGAGTTTAGGATACTGTATAGTGTAAGCTGTGGCGTTACAACATAACTTGCTGATCAAATATCAGATCTCCAACAATGCTTGATAATAACACTTATTTAATAGCTGCATATGATCCTAAATTGCTAGGGCTCAGAGTTTATCATTGTCGTTGGACTTCTGCCCTAGTTGGATTGAGTTAATAGTAGATAATCCTTCCTTTACATCAATTTCTAATTAGCATGTACTTATAAATCAATGTTGCTATATGGATTCTATGCGTTTATTATAAAATATAACCTATTATTTGTCCTGGTGTTTACAATAAAGAAATTGTTGGAGACATAATTCATGGTGTAAATGGTTTCTCAGAAAATACTCAAAATTATCTATGTTGAAACAGGATACTATTATATCTGACACAAACAATTTAGTTTTGTTTGGGAATATGTAGCCCATGGATTCGACGTCAAGTTGTGGCCATTTATAATATTACAATCAGTTGACAAACAGTGGAGACTTTTCCAAGGGAATATGCAGCCCGTGGATTAGATTCAGTTTGACACTGGAAAAACTAAATGTATTCCATTAACTTATAGAGACTTTGATAGAAAAGCTATTTGATTTAACTGAGTATGCTCTTTTGTTTTCTCAGTAAGGCAGTTTATTCTGTTTGGGTAACATGAATGGTTTCCATAATACTTTTCCATGATATCAAATTTTTTAGCAGCAAAACGACTTATTACTCGTTTTCTCGTTCACCATCTGACAGACTTCAACTGGTAGCAATAGTAAGAAGCTAAAGGTGGCTATCAAGGTATCTTCAATCTTCGGTGACGATAGCGATGAGGAGTCGTAGGAATTTCTTTTGAAGACTATCAGTGATAGGTGCCATGTTTGATGAAAACTGTAAACTATTTCTTGGCCGAATGGCTTTCGAATGTGCACTGTAAAATCTGATGCAAATCGACCCACATATGCTGACATTTCTTGTGTATTTTAACCTTTAATTTTAATCTTCATCCTGTGCATCAATTCTTGAGTGCTTGCTGTACTAATCATGTTTCAGAAATTCAGGTCAGAGATTCAAGTGTCTTTTTTCATTTTACTTAATTTTTTTCTTAACATTAAAAAGAAAATTATGGGCAGACATTCTACTTATGTTTTCTTTTCAAAATAGTGCTTTTTTGGTCTTTTATTGTTACATGTAATTAGATTTTAGGGCAAAAATAACAAATTTTATAAATCATTAAAAGACATTCTGTTCTCCAAAAGGGTGCTCCTTTAATATTTTTATCTCGAAAATACCTGATTCAGGATTATTATAGAAACTATTGAGTAATTATTATAATTTATAAAAATTATTCGATTATTGTAGAAATTATTATGTAATTATTATAATGTATAATTTAGTAATTATCTATTGAGTAGTTATTATAATTTATAAAAATTATTCGATTATTGTAGAAATTATCATGTAATTATTATAATGTATAATTTGAATAATTGTTATAGCATATTTAGGATGAGTTTATGATTAATGATTTAGAGTTTACATCGACTAACACGGAGTTGTTACAACATGTAGAATCTATCGAGTAATTATTATAAGATATTTATAAAGGATTTAGGATTTAGAGTTTATATTATGTAGAAGCTATCGACAGAGCCGGTCCTTATTATTTAAATGCCCTGGGCGAAATTATAAATTGTGCCTTAATTTTATCTTTCGAGCACTATTTTTTTCAAAAATAAATTT
>JBBUKS010000029.1:979595-993796 GCA_038050645.1 Hedychium gardnerianum
AATTAAGGAATGGGTTTCATAATAAAGATTGGCAAAGAATCAAAACAGCGCTCTTCTTTATTCATATCATCAAAAGGGCGCTCCTCTTTCAAAATTTATCAAAAGAGCATCTCACCTATATTTTTCTGCCTAAAATACCCCCTCTACCGACACTCCATCTTGGAGCTGTTTATATACAGCAGCTCCAAGAGGTATTTTTTCTGTTTTTTTATTAAAGTTTTCTGTTTTTTATTTTTCTTTTCTTTCTCTTTTTTTACTTTTGTTTCCTTTTCCTTCGTTTTCTTTATTTATTAAAAAAACATAAAATTAAAATAGATTTTTAATTTTTTTATTCAGATTTTCTGTTCTATGTTTTCCTTTTTCCTTTCCTTCTTTTTCTTTTTTCTATTAAAAAATAGAAAACAAAAAAAAAACATAAACCCTAAAAAAAAAACACCTTGGAGCTACTTTGGTCAAAGCATCTCTGAGTGATCTGTATTGTACAACACAGCTCCAAGGTGTAATGCAGATGATATTTTAGGGAGAAAAATATAGGTGGGGCATTGTTTTGATAATTTTTAAAAGAAGGGTGTCCTTTTGATGATATAAAAAAAAAAAATGATTAACCAGGTCAGGTAACATCGGACCTGGGATGACCGGCCTCACGGAAGTTTCCCACCGGCTACCAAGGTAAATCAAGAAGTGCTAATGGAGGCCCATCCAAATAGCCAGTATTCTTAAGCCTGCTTCTCACTAGAGGAAAAATTCCCTGCAGTGCGTCGCAGCTGAGATTCGAATCTTAGATCCCTTGGTATCTTAGATCCCTTGGTTATCCATTGAAGGGTAACCATTGCACCATTGCCCCGGGGGCGCCCTTTTGGGGATATAGATAAAGAAGGATGGTGTTTTGATTTTCTGCCATTAAGATTTAAGGTTACCTTTCTATGAAGTGCTTCTCGTGCACCTCCAGGGTACAATAAGACAAAAGCTTTGGCAGACAGAAGCTTATAGAAATTGGGCGCTGAGACAGGAACAGCACCCACGAAACGATATGAATCGAATGATGATGAATCAGGCATTAGCTGCTCAGAATCCCTATTAAACAGGAATGGATGAGCAATTCCTCGTAGATGGATCTTTTTCTCAGTAACGAATCTTGTGAACAAGGGACCCAGCTCTAAACCCATTAACATGTGGTTCCCCACAAACACAGCAGGTCCTTCTGATGGAATTCCACTTAGTCCATTCACTATTTTACCATTTTGCAAAGTTGACAGCATCACAGGGTTAGCAGCAAGATCAACCCATCTGAAAAATATATATAATAATTACTCAAGGATTTGATGCTGCAGCAAAAAAAACTTTTATGCTGAAAAGCAAATTCTTATATCTCACCTGTATTGCTCTACTACCTTCTGGAACTCATCTGGAGTCATCAATAAATAATCTGATACATAATCAATTTGTCTTGATCGACGATAAAAGCCTGCACCCTTTATTATGGATACCAAATCGATGCTACTTTCCTGTCTCAATATATCATGCAGTCTTCCATTATTATAAGATAAATGATCAGTTGCCCAAGCTAACAAAATAGTTTCATCTTTCAGCATTGACAAAAGTAATATATCTATAGTTTCAGTAACCAACATGTGAGTCTCTGTTGCATTAATAACAATCATGAGAGACATAACCCATAGAAGTTATATTTTCTTGTTAGATGTGATGCACACTGAACATTTGAAATGCAACTTGTTGATACAAAATACTTGATTGACAATATGAGATATTTCAAGGCACCACTAACCAAAAGTTATCATAATGGGCAGAAAATGATTGTACCAAAAGAATTGTATTATATAGCAAAGTTGATGAGCAATAATTTCACGAATTCCACCTTCCTAAAAAGGTCCAAGGTCCTTTCAAATAATTTAACCCAATTACCCCATATACTTGTGAATAAAGATAGTAGAAATCTTACTAAGAAAATGGCGTGACCACTTTCTTGGAAATGACGGATCCTTGAATTTGGCAGTAAATTCCTAAGCCTGTCAGC
The DNA here is from genome assembly GCA_038050645.1 of Hedychium gardnerianum. NCBI lineage: Eukaryota > Viridiplantae > Streptophyta > Magnoliopsida > Zingiberales > Zingiberaceae > Hedychium > Hedychium gardnerianum. Next base: position 981,631 of record JBBUKS010000029.1, read on the forward strand.
TTCTTCACGGCTTGGCAATAATAGGTCCCTCCCACTATAACAAGGCTAATGTCAAACTTCATCAATATGTAAGGAAATTGTAACTTAAAAATAGATAAGACATGATGAATAAGTTACATGAAAAAGCTATCATGTGGAAATTGGAATGTCCTTCACATGCAAAGATGGGAATACATAATTAATTTACCATAAACACTTCCTTTTGTTTGCTCATTATTAAGCAACAAATAGAAGTATTAATGATGGCGCTGATGCAACATTAGAAAACTCCGAATGAAAAGAAACTCACAATGTGGCCAAAAGTTCATTAAAATTGAAGATAGATCCTTTAAACGACCCTATAATAAAATAGCTACCAACCTGTTATCCTAAAACCAGGGACTAAGTTCACCAGGTTCATTATGACTAATCGAGCATAGTTGCAAAATAGTCAAGGGGTATCTTTGGAGAAGTTGACTCTGGCACTTGTGGGATATTAGAGAACATGGTGCTATTTGATGAAAAGCTTTTGACGATCAAATTATCATCTATATCTAGAATGCCCTGGTCAAAAGGGTTCTGTAATAGTGTCACAATGGAGGATAAAGATGAAGAAGAATGACAAAGAAGAATAAAAATAAAAAATAAAGAGGAAGAAGAGATAAAACTTCCACCCTCAGTAATCTTTGTTGTTGCATGATTCGAAGTGCACAAAAGTGTATTGTTGTTTGTGTGCCCTTGGTCATCATTGGTCACCTAATGTTATTTTTCTCGCCTCTCATAGCTGGGCATGAGGATAGGACAAAGAATAGTCTCTTGTGTTGGAACATGGATAGTTTGACTACAGGGGTGGGGGTGATTGTAGTCAATTCTTGTAATAGATAAGCTCAATACAACATAGAAGTGTGTGTGATGATCAAAGTAATAATAATGTAGCGAAAATAAATAAACTAGATGCACATTATGCTAACAAGAAGATATAATGTGATCTGGAAACCTCATTCCTACTCCACAGCCTACAACACATCCGCAGTTAGTACCTGCATGGGTGGTTGCCCCAATAGGTCTTGGGGTCAATTCCCAGCGGGTGCAAAATGTCTCGCTAGGTACCTAACCTCCCCCATGCAAAGGGTCGTTGCGCAAGGGCAAATGCCCCTCGTGATTTATCCCCTTCCAGAGAGTGTCGGCCGCCCTGGAGTGGTCGCTAAGGTGACGGCTTCACCTTTTGTCCAATTGAAAAATCCACTAATTCACACAATTAAATGAGACAATGAGGTAGTCTCTAGAAGACTATTACCTCAAAGAGCTTCAAATCTAAGGATAAATCTTTATCTTTATTTTCAAAAAAATTTGATGTTCCTTTTAACACATGAACAAGATGGAGCATGTTTAGACATTTTTTTTGTTTGAGTTCTAAAGTCAAAAGTTCTTTCAAAAAGGATATTAAACGAAGCTCGAATGATCATTTTAAACATTTTGGTTGCCAAAATTATTTTTTGCATTGACAAAAACTTATAATAGTGGGAGCCTTAACCAATACACTTTGGTCTACCTAAAAATCAATTTTGTAACTCTCTCTCACTCTCTATCTCTCTCAACCTCTCTTCTCTATCTTGTCTTGTTAATGCGACGTTGCCATAGCAGACAGAGACTGATGACACTATCAGCTATCTCCCCCTTCTCTTCCCTTTATTTTTCTTTTCCTCTCTCCCTCTCATGCTTGTGGTCACAAGAAACCAACGTTGCCAACACCACTCGACTAAGTTGGGCAATCATCGTTGTTGTTTTCTCTCCTTCCTTTTTCTTTCTCTCTTCTTCTTTCCCCCTCCTCTAGCTGCAACTCTCACTTTTAAGTTACGTGCAACCCTCGTGCACCACTACCACCCAGCCTAGGGCAAGATTAAGTCATTGGCTCCTTTTCCTCCCTTTTTATTGTTGCCTATGCTTCATAATGTCATTGTTGGCCCCTATGTCCTTGGGAGAACCTGACACCCATCTTTTGTTGCCTTGCATTTAGGCATCATTGTGGCCTAACCTTGCACATTAATTTCGGGTGGGTTGAAAGTAAGAATTTTGTGTTTAGTGTGTTTTCCTTTTGTTGCCTTGCATCTAGGGCATAGTTGTGACCTAACCTCGCCGTTGCACGGCAATTTCGAGTGGGTTGAAAGTAACAATTTAGTGTGTTTGCCTTGTTATTTGGGTTCCATTAGCTCAGGTGTTTCGTATAATTGAAATATCTACTCTATTTCATTGACCGAGGAAAATTGTGGTATATACATTTGATTTTATTAAATTTAAGTTTCAAGGTTGTTCTTGTATTTATGTTATGGTATTTGGATTAAGATAAGGAAATAATAGTTGGGTGTTAGTAGTGGATGTTGAGTTTGGATTATATTGAGGTGGTTGGATCATCATTTGAATTATCAACCTTGAATTTTAATTCTTAGATTTTATATTATTATCATATTTAATTCATCTTGAACTTTTTTCTAGATTGTTTCTATTCTAGTATTTGTAGATGCTCATTCAAGGGAAGAACATTGCCTTGTAGATCCTTAACTTGCTGGACACCGGGTTTGATGTTACTTGATGGACTTCTCATTTTGTTCATTTGTCATTTTGTTATTTTGTATCTTCATTGAATTCTCATTTAACAAAAGAAATGAATATATGTATATATTTTTTTCAGCATTTCTTGTTCATCTTGAATTATTTATTGCTGTCATAATTTGTAATTACCTTTTATTACACTTTCAGCAAATAGGATACCTCCAAGCAAGTGGAATGACACCCTAGGTCATGAAAAATGATGCTAATTTTCATTGATAAATTCAACAAGCATTCTAGATTAAATATCACTAACAGATAATTCAGAGTAATTACTTCTTCCCAATTACTTTTAAGTCAAGCTATAGTTTCATACACATTAAGAAGTGTGAGTTATTTCATTCAACTTAGCATATATAGGAAATGATTGAAGATTTAATCTCTCTATTATACAAAATGTTTTCCTCTTCTTTTTTCGCCAAGACAATAACACTGACTAATATTGAAGATAGGTACCTGGCTACAATCAATGTCTGATTTTTTACAACATGAAGACGAGAATTCACAAAGAGTGAAGCTGATTTTAGCAAGTCTAATTTCCAGATAAGTGATTCCATTGGCAAAATATCGACCAGAAACTGTCAAACAAAGTAGAATTATATGTCAGTTAGTTGTGTATTACACCAAATTTCTGATAGTAGTAGAACTGTAACATTGAACAAAAACAATAAACACCTATAACGTCAGATATTAAGTAATTTTACATGATGTTACTAAATATTGTGCTACTAGTGCAGTTTTAATTTGTTATTTATTTTGTTCACAATATTTTCCTCCGTATTACTTGTCATGCATTTCAGGATGGTATATGCTTTCCTTTAGTTAAAAGTGTTCAAAATGACTCAGTAATGATATTACTAGTGCAACTTTATATAGTACTCGAGGGAACAAAAATTTATAAGACAGGTTTCACTGCATTTAAGATTATAGTAAGCACTCACAGAAATGCCATCAAAAATTTTGTTGAGGTTCTCTGATAACCCACCAAAAACTTCATTAAGAGAGAGATCATTTTCTTTCACATAAGAAGCATCCATACCTGGACCTAGAACATACAAAATTTTAAGTATGATACACATGGAAGAAAACTTCAAGGTTAAGCATCATTATTTATTTTAGACCACTAATTTGATGGCAGCGATGAAGCATATTATTGCAAGCTTATTCAGGCTAATGTCCTGATAGCAATAGATTCTTGTATAATCAAACAAAAAAATATTCAAAAATTAGAATGAATTGTATTCATTTTTTGCTGAAAGAAAGAATAGTTTTAGTTTTTACATTCCAAACTTTCACCAGAAAATGCTTTGATTGAAGATGCCATATTGAGGTACTTTACTAGCAAAAAATAGTGATGAGCATCATGTTCATAAGATTATCTTGTTTACAGAATGACTATACATGTGATATAATAGACAATCTTGTCACTATCAAAGGTTGAGTTGATAAAAGTACATAATAAATAAACTTTGCCAGTGGATCAAACCAGATATGTGGATTGTGGATTGGTAAACTTACACTAGTCAAAGGTTACTCATGATATTGTTCCAGAAATCCATGGCAAAGGCAAAGGAAGATAGAAATAACATTGAGTCTGATTAAAACTGTTTTTACCCTATGATAACATCAAAAACAGGAGAAAGAAGAGCACACAAAACTGTTTTTACCCTATGATAACATCAAAAACAGGAGAAAGAAGAGCACACCCACAATGTTCATACATACGCATACTCTACCATTATTCTCTTATTACAACTGTAACTTTAGCTATATACAAACTATAATATGAGAGGTGACGTTGTAGGCATTATTTTCTCAAAATCATTGTGAAATAATACTCTGGTAATTAGTATTGTGACATTTACTAAATTGATTTTTCATAATGTGCTTTGTAGTTAATGGGTCAATAGGGTCACATGACAATGTCATGCATAAAGATGACAGATCACCAAACTTGTCGGCCTTACATCCTGATCTTAAATGTTTTTTATCATAGATTCATCGGGTCTCAACATGTTTGAGTCCAATAGACCAGCATGTATGGTGAATCATGATTAGGAGGATATTTTCATCCATGTGCAACAATGTAGGGACATATATAGATGGGTACTCAATAGAGAATGAGTTTACTATACAAATTTTATATGGAAACCCCAGATGGATGTTGTCAAAAAGAGAATCCTAGGTTGTGGCAGTCTAGATTGATTCTTCCAACATGAATTGTTCTGGTAAGCTATGTGTGACTATGAATAATTTGATAGTGTCAATACTATAGGGTTATTGAGGAACACTCTGGGTGGATCTGTCAAATGTAGAGGTTACCAAAAAAATTCTTGTCCAAGGTGGGCACAATTAGAAAAGGAGGTCGCACTGGCTATGACTACAAGAATGGATATGTAGTCATTGGAGAATACACCCCATATAATAAATACTCACAGCTAATCATCATGTAATATGTAGATTATTATTGTCTTTACATAATTAAACGCATTTATTTTAACACTCCCATTAAGCTGGAGCATAAATGTTTGTCTTTCCTAACTTGTCAACCAAAGATCAAACTAGTAAATTGAATAAAAGTGGTATATTCTTCGGAAAAAATGTACAACATGTTGATCTTCTTAGGCATAATAATATTAAACTAGCAGTAAACTTTAATATATTTAATGTCTTATAATATATTGGATTCCTTTGACCTGATATGGGGAAAATTATTAGGGTTTCCTCACCATTTGATAGTTCAACTATTTACAACTAAGCATTCTACACTACCCCTTAGGATGCTTGAAATTTTGTGAATCCTAACTTGTTATAATTATATTTAATTCTTGAATCTCTCAAGAACTTAGTCAATAAGTCAGACAGGTAATCATTGGAGTTGGTAAACAAGGCGATAATCTCCTTGGATTGCACCTTTTCATTTACTAAGTGTCAACCAATTTCTATATATATATATTTCTTCCATGAAATATTGGATTGAAAGTAATTATCACAATATAAATTCATTGGCTCAATGGAAGCATTGTCTAACTCAATCATCAATTTATTATACCAAAATAAGCTACACACAGCTAGGCACTTAGCCTTGCATTATGTCTCAGCACTGGATATAACCTCTGGATATTGCTTCTTGATCTTCCAAATTATGAGATTGTTCTTGTTCCAAAAGAATGCAATAGTCCAACATGGACTGTCTATCTATAGAAGATTCTACTTGATTCGCACCTACGATAGTGGTCATGGTTATTATAAGATCTTTCCCAAAAGGATTATTATGAATCGCAGAATACTTACAATTTCCTTCCACTGATCATGACATAAACTAATGTAGTGCAGAGTTAAGTTGTTATGATCTAACAATCCTTGCTTCTTGTATAGTTTAGTATTAAATTATAGGCAATAGAGCATAACGTCGATCTATTTCGATATGGATTTTTTTCTATTGTCGATATCACCCTTCAATGATACCTACAGATCTTACAACTTTGTCTTTAGTTTCCATAATGTCCATTCCTAATATTTTTGCATATATTACATCATTAATCTCCTGTGTACAAGTACTTCTTTCTTTTAACTTTTTTTTATGTCTACCCATTAACAATCTAATTTATCCTCCAATTTTTCAACCCACCCATTTCTCTCTATGCCCCTTTCTATATTTCTTCTTTCATTCTGTTTTTCCTCTTCTTGCACTCAATCCCAACACAGTTCTAGCAATGAGCATTTTCTAAAAGCGCACAGTTCCAATTGAGTGATTTGACCACAAACCTGTAATCAAACGAAAGGAATTGGAGATAGCAGCATGGAGAGGTTCTGGCAGGACTCTCAATAAAGCTGTGAATGCATGAAGCTGAGACTTGGAGAAGGATGTAGCTGTAGGATGGACAGATCAGAAAGAAATGCAAGAGCTTCATTATTTAGCAGAACTACTAATTAAATAAGTTGTAAAGAGTTGCAGAACCTGGATTGGCTAAAATCAATATCAAATCAACATTTTGGTTGCGTGCAGCAACAGCAAGAGCAACGCATGCACCAATAGATTCACCAACAAGATATATTGGTTTCTTCTCTATGTAAGACTCTTCAGATTTGATTGTTCTTTCCACTAATTCAACAAGACCTGCACAGAGAGAAAGCTTATGGGAAAAGAATAAATAGATAACAAGCTATTTCAGCATACACAAGATATAAATGTTTAAATATCCACCACTGCAATCTTAAGTAGCTCTAATAGACTCACCAACAAGATATATTGGTTTTATGCTGCATGTATTGGGTTATTTTCATGGCCTTTTTGAAATCAATTGATGAGATGCTAAATCTAATTTAGGTTAAAATTAAATTTGAAGTCAATACATTTTCTGTGGATTCTTTTGAGAACCTATCATCACCTATATTTTATACAGTTTATGTAATATATGATAGATACTATGAGTATTTATATTTCTATATTATATACTGTTATTTTGTGTTATATGTTTCGATTTAATTTCTTTTCTTGCTTTAACTTGGGTATTTGATTGGCCATTTCGCAGCTTAATATAAAAAACTCTGAGAGCAAGTCAGTTAATGGTTGGGTTGGTTTTAAGTCTCCTCCCTCTCAACAGCAATCTACTTTACCTAAATTTGCTCAGCGAGCAATGAAGAAGGCACGTTTTTCTGACACTTCAAATGCAGCTGAAAATGTTGATCATTCAAGTGATAGTGACAAAGAGCAAAACCTGACAAAATATTATGCTAGTGCAATTGCTCTATCCAATTCACCTGAGGAAATGAAAAAGCGTGAAAACCGGGTTAAAGGTTTTGAAAAAGGACAAGGAAACCAAACTGACTCTAAAACATCCAGGTCTAAAATTGTTGCTGGAGGAGGGATGCACACAAAAAGAGCTAGCTCTTTGCTAAAATCTAGAAGTTATGAAAATGGCCGAAGTAAGGCTGTGGAGGATATTGACTGGGATTCTTTCACAGTCAAGGGGACTTGCCAAGAAATTGAGAAGCGTTATCTTCGGCTTACATCAGCACCTGACCCTTCCACTGTAATAATCATTCCGTATGATTTGCATGTGCTTGATGTAGTAATAGCTTTTCTTAATCTCACAATGTTGTTTTCAGTGTTTGTCATTTCACTCCTCTTTGTTTGCTTTAATTTGAGATAGACATTCTTTTCCAGGTAAGGCCAGAAGAAATATTGGAAAAAGCTCTACATATAGGTCAGACATCTCAAAAGAATTATCTTTACAAATGTGATCAACTAAAATCCATCCGCCAAGATCTTACTGTACGAAGGATTAGGAATACACTTACTGTCAAGGTTTGTGTGAAGCTTTGATTGGGTGAACCGAGTGTATCTTTTGAAATTATTACATTATTATTTTGGAACGGGTAGAATAGTTAACTTTTATTTTGTTCATGACCAGGAGTTTACTTTTGTTACATTCTATGAGCCCAATGTCATGCACGTAGTCTTCTTTTTTTAATTCTTGTTATATAGGTGTATGAAACTCATGCTAGATTGGCTCTGGAAGCTGGTGATTTGCCTGAGTTCAATCAGGTTGTTTCCTTTCTATTTTGATGTCATAGCAATTTTTTTTGTTCGCATCAGTTGAGTTTTAGCTCCTTGTCTTTTTATATTTTATCTTATATGAGGCCAATAGCTGGCGTGCCTAATTTATATCTGGAGTGTTGAATGACATTTTTTACTATAGTTAATATGGATTTTGTTGCCAATGGATTCAATTGTTAATCAATTATATTAATTTGCAGGCCTCTCTTGCATCTGACAGAACCTATAACGATCTTTTTTTCCCCTCTTCTTCTTATATACAGTGAGAAACATGTTTATTAGACAAAAAATTGGTACATTGCTAATATCTCCTACACTTCTAAGCTGTTAATAATAACCGTTAGTTCTTTTTGGTGTTGCTTTGCAAATCATAGGCAGAAGCATTGTGCTTGGGTTGAATTTTTTTAGTTATTTTTCAATATTATTCGATTACCAAATCTAAATATTACTTATTTCATATGTGTAATTATGTTAGCACATTATATATTTTAAGTTTTCCAGGATTGATGTTGATGTTTCTGTGGTAATTGATTTCAAAAATGTGATGCATTTTGCTACCAGATTACTATTCATGATAATTTAAGCAATTTTGTTTAATATAATATGAGCTTGTGCAACTTGCAGTGCCAATCACAGTTGAAAAGGCTTTATGCTGAAGGTATTGAGAGAGAGCTATTTATCGTCAATGACAAGGTAATTATGACAAAAGAGAACTATTTTAGTTGTTTTTGTAATTTTTTGCACAACTACCATATGTTTCTAAGTTGCATACATAGTCAGCCTTGTGTCGATCTACCATGATTATTAAATCTAATAGCATTTATCTTCTTAACCTAGTGAACATGCACTTTTTTTGTTTCTAATAGATTTACTTGAACTTCTTATGATGCATCAAACTCTTGTGCAAGGAAGCTATGTTAAATCATATACTATCAAGTGTCCACTTGTTGGAACTCCATTCTGATGCAAGGGGCTAAATTTAGTCCAATTTGTAAGTTATGAGCCCAATTTCAAATGCTATGTTGACTCCACTTTAGTCCAATATTGTAAGTTGTGGGTCAATAAAGGAACTTTATAGGCTTAGATGAGCCAATTACTATTAATTAGAACTTAATCATTTTGGGTCGATGATTGAGATATATAGACTTCACTTTAATCCAATATTGTGAGTTGTGAGTAGAGGTGGATGACCCTCCACTTTATGATTATATTTTCAGTTTTGCTGATAGAGGTTACAACCTCTTGAAGTATTTATAATACATTTTACCTATTTCAAAAACTTTAGTCCAATTTGTAAGTTGTGAGTTGTGGGTTAATAAAAGAGCTTTATAGCCTTAGATGAGTCAATTACTATTAATTTGGGCCTAAGCAATTTTATCCATTGTGAGTTGTGAGTTAATACAAAAGCTTTATAGATGAGTGAGCTACTATTGGCTTGAGCTTTTCTGGCTCGGTGGTGGATGGGTCCAACAAATTAATAGCTCAGTTCTTTCATATAAGCGAGACATGACACTTTTTTCCGTAACTCATATGTAACATAAATAAATTTTTTTAAAAAAAATCCTAAGTGATGAATTTCTCGTGGCCTTTTTTTTTTTTTTTTTTTTTTTGTGGCAATTCATTGAGATGGAATAGAAACAAGGGGAGAGACAAAGCTCTTGAGGACCTAGAGTTGATAAGACATATTAACACATGAAAATAAGAGTGGGAAAGAAGAAAAGAAGAAACTAGAGATTGATATTGTGAAGAAATTAGAAAATTGGTTTTCTGCAAAGAAGAGAAAATTAAGAAGAGTCCTTAGGGTAATATGAAAATACTTTACGAAATGTAGTGTTGGGCAGCTATGAAATAATACCTAACAAAAATTATTATAGCTATACTTTAGGGAATGTAGTCTTATATGGATATGAAATAACACATACAAAAAGTTAACGTGTAGAGATGAAAAATGCTAAGATGAATATATAGGGTTTCATAAAAGTTAAAGAATCAAAATATTAATATTAAAACGCAATTAGGTGAACTCTAAAAAATGATAAAATAGAAGATAATTTTGAATTAAACATGTTTAAAAATGATTAAGAAATTCAATAAATAAAGAAGTTGAATCAATAGAGTTGAAGGTGTGAGGGATAAAGGGGAGATCAAACAATTCTCACATAATTAAAAGTGATTAAAAAAAATCTGAATGTGAGAAGTGATATAGTGTTGCATAGATTTCAATGGAGAGAAAATATTCATGTAGTGGATCCATAGTTTGGAACTAGCATATTTTAGTTGATGTAGATGATCCTACAATTTTTGATGGTGATGATGTTCATGCTGCAGGCAATGCCCAATTTCTTTGTTAAATATTCTACTGGACTCAGGGCAATGATGCAATAGCTGGCTAGTGCATATTTATTTTTGTCACGCTTCTTTTATTCATTATTTTCTCTCTGATTTCCTTATCTTGTCCTCAGGCTATCAGCTGAAGCAAAAGGCGATGGAGCTGTGAGACATGCCCTTGCAGTTCACTCTGCTGTTTCATCTGGGAATTATATTCTTTTTTTCAGACTCTACAAGGAAGCACCCAATTTAAACACTTTCTTCATGGGTACTTACTACCTTAAGTCCAATGTCATTGTTATTTTCTGTTTTGGCAATCAATTAAGGGAATTTATTGAATATATAGATCTCTATGCGGAGAAGATGAGATTTGAGGCTCTGAAATGTATGTGCAAGTCATACCGTCCAGTTGTCCCTGTTTCATCTATTACTCGAGTCTTGGGCTTCTCAAAATTCACACATGGAGAAGACAGTCAAAATGCGACAATAGATGGAATTGAAGAATGTGAGGAATGGTTAAGGGCACATGGAGCAGTGCTCACTGGTAATAATGCAGAGTTTCAGCTGGACACAAAGGTACTCAATGATTTCTAGTATTCTTTCTTTAAAACCGTTATCATGGTTGACATTCTATCGAGTAATTGAAAATGAGGATGGATGTGATTATTCATCTAGGTTAAATAAAAAGCTCTTAGTCATTTGTGGGATGTCCAAAGTCCCTGGCTTGTGAACTGGAGATGGAATTTCCACTCAATATAGGATAACCTTTGACCTAATATAACTGGGGTTTCTTATACCATCCACTTGAAACCTTAGCAAGACTAAGTAATTTTTAGTAGATGGTAATATCGGCAGTTTATTATTGACAGAGTAGAACTATTTTTGTAGCTTACAAATGGAATTAGATAAAGTTCTAACTCTAACTTAAACAAGAGTTGAACTATTCTTCCTTTCTGACTTGTCAGTAAGAGTTCCTAGTGTTTACCATTCTTTTTCTCTAGTTATTTGAGATATGCGAATTTGTTTAAGCATCCTTTTCCCTTGAACCTCTACTCTGACATTTGTACCCTATGGATTTTAGAACGTTTAGATAGTAATTCAAAGTTGCTTCAGAATGGATTGGGAAAAATGTCCATACCAAATTTTAATGAGTTGGAACAGAGTTTTACAATAGTCAGTTGTCTCGAGTGGAATTTGTTGTATCCTTAGCTGAATAGTTCTTCATCAAATGTTTGACTCAACCACAATTTCGTCGTAGGCTTCCTCGTCCATAATCTACATGCCAGAGCTAGAGGATGTTGTTGCTCATGGAGATGCAAGCCTTGCAGTTGATGATTTTCTTACTAGGATCGTACCCAGAGCCGGTCCTTGTTATTTAAATATCCTAGGCGAAACTATAAATTGTGCATTAATTTTATTTTTCGAGCACTGCTTCTTTCAAAAATAAACTTTTAAATCATCCATCATAGAATATATGCACCAACAAAAAAAAATACAAAGATAACTCATTTAAAGTATCTTCAACTGGGCATACCATGAAAATCTTCACTTTGTCCTTATTTTGTACTAAGTAGCAAACATTTGCAGTATCTTCATTTCAGGGACACCAATCTTTGTGAACTCATCAAAGAACTTCACTAGCTTGTTTTCTTTTTCAGAAATACCGTTTGATCTTTGTCATACGTAGTT
>JBBUKS010000029.1:1010747-1032580 GCA_038050645.1 Hedychium gardnerianum
AAGCTGCGAATGAGAGAAGAATTAAGAATCACCATGGATTTGTAAAATCTCTTTTACAAACTGGAAATGGTGTAAAAAAACTATTGACATAGTGAAAAGTGTTTTTGCGGCACTTGGTGGATGTAGGTCACAATGACCGAACCACGTTAAAACGATTGCCTCTTTTGTTTTAGCATGTGCACGCGTGAATTTAAATTTCTGAAGAAAATATATTTATCAAAGCTGAATCCGAATAAATGTTTATTCAGGTTCAAGAGTGAGAAGTTTTTCGGATATATAGTAATAGAATGGAAAATAAAAGTCAATCCCGAGAAGACCCAAGCACTCCAAAACATGTTTTCTTCCCACAATCCCAAAGAGGCGCAATGACTGGTCGGCCGCATCACGGCTTCTTCTCGATTCATTTTCTGATTGGTCGACTAGAGCTTGTCATTCTTCAAAGTTTTGCGAAAAGCTTCCAAGTTTGAATAGAATGAAGACTGTGATAAAACCTTCAATAAGATCAAGGAAAATTTGTCCTGATTGCCGCTCCTCTCCAAATCAGTGGTAGAAAAGATACTTTGGGTATATTTATCAGCAACTGAGGGAGCAATTGACTCGGTCTTGATTCGACAAGAGGGTAATGTATAACACCCTATTTATTTTTCGGGTCATTTATTAAAAGATGTTGAGTGCAGATACACCACTCTAGAGAAGTTGGCTTTGAGATTGGTCCTCACAGCTTGTCGGCTGAGGTCCTATTTCGTATCCCACCCAATTACAATCCTCACCAATAGCACACTCGGCTGCGTATTATCAAATCCCAAAGCTTTAGGCAGATTGATCAAATGGACCACCAAGTTGAGTGAATATTATATACAGTATCAACCTCGGATAGTAATCAAAGCTCAAGCCCTAACATATTTTTTGACTGAAACTCCCGAACAAGAGTTAGAAGAAACATGGAAGATTTTTGTGGATGGATCCTCAACCCGACAAGACAGTGGGGTCAAAATCTTATTGATATCCCCTCGGGAGGAAATACTCCAACTCTCCGTCCGGTTAAGCTTCCGGGCTTCTAATAATGAGGCCGAATATGAAGCTTTGCTCACAGGTCTTCAAGCGGCAAAACGAGTAAGGGCGTCCGGAGTTGTCATCCACTCTGATTCTCAGCTGGTCGCCCAATAGTTGGAAGAGACTTTCGAAATTAAAAATGATAGATTGCGAAGATATGCAGAAATCTTTAAAAAAAAAATTGAAGGTTGATTTCAGGAAGTCACTCTGCAAAAGATTCCCCAGGCGAAAAATCAGAAGGCCGATGAATTGACAAGATGACAAGTGCACTGACCGCCTGGACTCTTGAGGATTTTGTAACTTAGGCTCCATTAGTGGCCCAGATTGACCAAGCGTTGGAACCAAATGAACCAACCAACTGGAGAGTGCCTCTTAGTGTCTTTCTCCAACACAGGACTTTACCCGCCAATGCGGAGCAAGCTCGGATACTTAAAAGAATAGTCACCCGATTTACCCTGATCGAAGATGAGTTGTATCTCCGAGTTTTTTCATTCTCATTCCTCAAATGCCTTGCCTAGAAGTTGTTGATGATGTGATGTAGGAAATACATGACGACGTTTGTAGAAATCATATAAGGGGTCAGACGTTCACCAGAAAAGTATTATTGGCTAGTTTTTTTTGGCCGACCTTGCAAACTGATGTCGTCCAATTTGTCGCCAAGTGCACTCCTTGTCAAAAGCATCAATATATTACACATCATCCAACTGAGCTCCTCAAAACCTCCATCGTCTCCTGCCCCTTTGATTAATGGGGGATGAATATTATCAGTCCTTTTCCGACCAGGCCTCAACAGAAAAAAATTCTCCTGGTCATTATTGACTATTTCTCCAAATGGGTGGAGGCAGACACCTTAGCTTGAATAACCGAAGAAGCTGTCATGAAATTCTTATGGAGGAACATCGTTTGCCAATTCGGATTGCCTCACAATCTTATCTCTGATAATGAGTGACAATTCCAAGGCTACAAGCTCAGAGAATGGTGCAAATGGTATGACATTCAGCAGGTCTTCATCTCGATTGCTTACCCTCAGAGTAATGGACAAATCGAAGTGGTCAACCGAAAAATTATTCGGGGGCTTAAGATCAAGCTAGATCATATAAAAGGTAGTTGGGTAGAGGAATTACCAAGTATCCTATGGGCTTACTGAACCACGCCTCGGGAGAGTACCGGCATGACTCCCTTTCACCTCGTCTATGGAGGAGAGACAGTTGTTCCTATGAAAGTAGGTGAAGAGTCTATTTGGCGAAGCACCTACGATTAGGATAACTCCGATCAGCGACTCCTCGACCTCGACTTGATAACGAAAACCCGAGAAAGAGTGGCCTCACGACTCGTTGCCTACTGACAATGGATGCGCCAGACTTATAAGAAATGAGTCATCACTCGCGCCTTCCAAGTTGGGGATTTGGTTTGGAGAAAAGTCAAGCCGGTCGGCGACGTCAGCAAACTAGAACCGTAGTGGGGAGGGCCTTATCTAGTCATCCACAAACTCACTTCGGGATCCTACTTCTGCATGATACCGAAGGGAAGGAGCTCGACAAACCATGGAGGGCAAATTATTTGAGGCCTTATTGCACTTAAGGAGCGAGCGTATCCTTTATGTATCCTTTATGAACTTTCAGATCCTGTACATATGATTTTTTATCAATGAAAAAGGAAAAATCTCTCGACAACTTACCACCTCCACTCCACAAAGATATTCTAGTCACGGACTAAGGATCCTGATCAACAATTTTCGTGTCTGAGTCCAAACTCCCACATACTCGAACATAGTCGAGGTTGAGATCCAAAGATATCTTGATCATGGACCGCGGATCTCCATTAGTTATTACCCATTTTCGGGTTCAAACTCTCCTATACTTGGACATAGTCAGGGTCGAGATTCAAATATATTTTGGTCATAGACTATGGATCTCCATCAACAATTGTCCGTTTTCAGATCCAAACTCCCTTATACTCGGATATAGTCGAGGTCGAGATCAAAAGGTATCCGGGTCATGGGTCATGAATCTTTATCAGCAATTACCCGTTTCTGAGTCCAAACTCCCTCGCACTCGGACATAGTCAGGGGTCGAGATCCAAAAATATCTTGGTCACGGACCACGGATCTCAATCAGTAATTGCCCATTTTTGGATCCAAACTCCCCCATATTTTGACATAGTCGGGGTCCAGATCCAAAGATATCCTGTCACAGACCACGGATCTCGATCAGCAATTGCTCGTTTTTGGGTCCAAACTCCTCCGTACTCGGACATAATCGAGGTCATGATCTAAAGATATCATGGTCACAAACCATAGATTTCCATTAGTAATTTTCTATTTCTGGGTCTAAACTCCCCCATATTTGGACATAGTCGGGGTCAAGATCCAAAGATATCATGGTCACGGATCATGGATTTCCATTAGTAATTATCCGTTTCTGAATCTAAACTCCCCGTACTTGGACATAGTCAGGGTCGAGATCCAAAGATATTCTAGTTATAAACCATGGATCTTCATCAGCAATTGTTTGTTTCCATGTCCAAACTACCCCGTACTCAGACATAGTCAGGGTTGAGATCCAAAAATATTCTGGTCACGGACCATGGATCTCCATCAGTAATTGTTTGTTTCTAGGTCTAAACTCCCTTGTACTTGGACATAGTCGGGATTGAGATCCAAAGATATCCTAGTCACAGACCATGGATCTCATCAGCAATTACCTATTTCCGAGTCCAAACTCCCCGTACTCGAATATAGTCGAGGTCGAGATCCAAAGATATCCTAGTCATGGACCACAAATTTCCATTAGTAATTTTTTATTTTACAGTTCAAACTCCCCCGTACTCGGACATAGTCGGGGTGGAGATCCAAAGATATCTTGATCACAGATCATGGATCTCCATCAGTAATTGCCTATTTTCTTGTTCAAACTCCCCCGTACTCGAAAATAGTCGGGGTCGAGATCTAAAGATATCCTGATCACGGAACATGAATCTCCATTAGCAATTGGGCATCTCGACCTCCCGGTAGGGCCAAAGCCTACTCAGGAGGAGCCTCCCCGCCCTTTAATTCGGCTAATCAGGCTCGCATGACTCAATGAAATCGATAGAATTCTAAGAACTTTCTACCGAACACCATTACTTCGGACCAAATCTAAACGCAGGTCATACGTTCAATACACACGAAGAAATGGAACAAATTTGCTAGAATAGAAGAATTCTTACCCCAGTGAAGTCCATCACCATGGACTCAACCAAAGACCTAATGGATTTCTGTTCCATCCGCTCCTTGGTCTCAGACCATATTTCGGCCACATCACCCCGTATGGTAAGCCAAAGGGTGCTAGATTCGGGGGTCTTAGGCCCTTAAGTTGCAGCTTACTCTCCAAGCGATGATCTCAGTCCACCTCTAGCTGAGAGGGATGCTCAGAGTGGTCCATGGACCTTCTAGCAGGATCACCTTGAGAACCCGTCGGGAGACTCAAACTAGGATGTGGAAGAGAGGAGCTCGCCTCGGTTCGGAGACCCTCTAAATTAGTCGGGCCAACTGGAGTGGGGACCATGGCTGGCTGGCTCGGCTCAGCTGGAATCTTGACAATTAATACCTTTTCCTCCGTATTATTAAGGTGCCCCCAACTCCGTTGAGGAGACAGATCCAATTGGTGCTACGGTGAGCACCGATCCCATTGGCCCCACAACATAAGCCACGGGTGCCCCCCTAAAGGTACAGTTGCATCGATAGTCAAATTGAGGAGCTTAGTGCCACAAGCCTCCAGTTCGGCCTCAGTTAGCTTAACAACCTTGTTGAGAGAGGCCTTCAGTATGATCTCCGCTGCAACTAGAAAAACTCTTAGTTAGAAATCACAAAATGAAGGAAAAGACACAAGTCTTACCAAAAGAAAACTTGAGTTTAGAAGTGATCCAGCGTAATCCGAATTAGGCCAGCAGCCCCTCCTGAAGTAACAGACCGCTATCAAACTCGAAACCCTTCGCCCTCTGAAGAGAATCCAAGTAGGCAGCCTCCATCTTGAAGTTCTTTGAAGGAGGAGGCGGGGTAGCTTGCTACTCTGTGGGCCAGAATATAGGCGTAGGAGGTTTGACAAAGAAAAATTGGGATTTTCACCCCTTATAAGACCAAGGCAGTTTCATTAGGAAGTTGCACCCTGACCGAGCGATAAAGTAAAAGACATCGTCTTCCATCTACTTGGAATAAAAAAAAATAATAGAAGACTCGAGGGACTAGTGGAATACAATATAAACGAAAAATTATGACAACCCCACAAAGCAGTCGAAAGGAATTTGGGGCCAATTGGAACAGAGGTATGCTGAAATATTGAGCGACATCAGAGAAGAAAGCAAGAATCAGAAATCAAAGCTTGTTCATTAAGTGACCCCGGAAAAAGGTAACAAAACCTGATGGAGGATGATGAGAACGATCTTCAACACTCGGAATCACGATGTGATGGTCAACAGGAACCTCATACGATATCCTTACTTGGTCAAGTCTCCGCCATTAAAGTCTGACTCAAGAGAAGTGTATCAGAGAGAGGAAGTTGACTCCTTGGCCATTAAGAGGGTCGAAGGGGCGTACAAAGAGTCGATAATCAACCAAAAGGAGAAGAAGAAAGGTGAAAACTTACGAAGAGTTGGATGCGAAATACTTGGAGACGGAGAAGAAAGTGCTTAAGCAGAAGTAGATGAAAATGATAACCAGCAGTATCGCCTTTCTTCAAAACTAATATACCTCTAACCGTTCAATAATAGTCATAAGATCGAAAAATTAAAAATGCAGGATTAAATTTCAGCCTTTGGATCAAACACGTTAATCAACACAACCAAAGTAATCATTACAAATTTGGCTGATGCCTCGATCTTCGCCATGTATCACATCACATTGATATAGACGTGATCTTGAAAATGTATCAGCCAAGCATGTTTAGCTCAGAAATCGAGACAGTTTGCATAGGATCTGCATTAAATAGGCGCAACAATGTTTAAAGGACATCAGCAGGATTCCCCAAAAGATTTGTCAAGTGTGTCCGAGTGGGCTTGAAAATTGCTCAGTGTCATAGCTGCACAACCATAATAATTCAATCAGTCGAGCTTACGCCTCTTTCAACTAGACTTAAGGAGGAGGCTTATGATATAAGTGATATGAAAAGTCATTGAAGATGTCCACGTAGACAAAGGGAGATCAACATTCCTACTGTGAAGAGAACTCAAAAGTCAAAGAGGCCTAATCGAGCTTAGTGCCCCTCAATCGGGCTCAGCGCTCCAACCAGGATCTATACTCCAATCAAGTTCAGCACCCCAACCAGACTCAATGCTCCAATCGGGCTCTACCCCTCAACTGGGCTCAGGGCTTCAATCAGACTCAGTGTCCCTTAATCAAGCTCTACCCCTCAATCAGACTCAGCGCTCCAACCAGACTCCACGCCCCAACCAGGCTCCAACAATCGGGCTCTACCCCTCAACTGGGCTTGGGGCTCCAATCAGACTCAGTGTCCCTTAATTGAGCTTTACCCCTCAATCAGACTCCACGCCCCAACCATGCTCCACGCCCCAACCGAGCTCCACACCCCAACTGGGCTTGACACCCCTGATTGATCCCCAATCAATCTCTGGCTCCTTGCCTCTTGTTTAATGGCAGCCCCTCAAGGCAATGACTTCACAGTCTAACTACTCAACGAACCAAGACCTACATGAAATTGATATCACTCTGGCACAGGAGATCATCACAAGATACAACAAGACATCTCCTTTACTAATATATAATACGTATTACATCAACCATTAATACCTACCAAAAGTAATATACAAAATTTCCGACACCTACAGACAAAGATTTGCAATCTATTTTACCGAGATCTTCTTTCGCACATTACTATTATTTTTCTTTCACCTTCTCTATCGAAAACTTAAACATCGAAATAACTACATCCTGATCGTTGTTCCTGATGATCGTTGTTCTAACCTCTCAGCCTTCTTCTTCTTCTTCCTAAGCCTTCTTCTTCTTCTTCCTAGGAAGAATAGACCCTTCTTTTGAAGCCGAAACTCTCTTCCAAACATGAAGACTTCGTCAATCTAGATTCCAACTCACCCTTCATCAATCGAAATTCCAACAATTGACCGCTCATCTATCAACGATCTCAAACAGGAACAAAGATTAAGAAACCGACAAAAATCTCCATTGTTCGTCCCCTTTCCATTCCTAATTTCACCTACCATCCAAAATTTTGTATGCATTCATAGTATGAATCCTGTTTCTCCCACCTCAAAATTCACTACTAGAAAAGAAAGAACGTCATCGAATCTTTCCTTTTACCACTTTATTTTGGTGGACAAAATGATTTCACACACTCAGCACTGATCTTCCTCTTTTTTTTTCTTCTTTTTTTCTTTCCAGTTTCATCATCTCTTTCAACTTCAATTCTATGAAAACTATATAAATTTCGTTATTTCTCTGTTTCTTTTTAAAATCGTTACTACGTCCATAAGAACCATCGATCGGTAACCTGCTCGCAGAAGTTTTATGGAATCCTTAGTCACCATCGATCGCTACTGACTAATTACAGCAAAGTAAAATTAGAGTAATAAATTAAAGCCATGCAGAAACAGCCACATGAAGAAGGAACGACGGACGACCGTGGCGGTGGCCGCCGGTCACGCCCCGGGCGCCGCGTCCTTCACCCGACCCTTCAGGTACCCACCGTACTCGCGCGCGTAGTCCTTGACGTGGCTCGCCGTGTCGGCGATTCTGCTGCGCGCGTAGTCCACCCGGTCGGACCCCACCGGGTGCCTCCCGATCGCGTACCGGTAAACCCACGTGGCGCCCGCCACCGCGGCCACGCCGAAGCCGCACGCCGACAGCACCACCGCCGTCGCCCCGACCACGAGCGCGGCCGCCGGCACCCAGAACGGGCTGGTGAACAGCAGGAAGGGGCCGAGGAAGACGAGGGCGAGCGCGAAGCCGATGAAGGTGATGCTGGCCAAGGCGAGGAGGATGCCGCCGGACACCACGAGGGTGAGCAGGCCGAGAAGCTGGGTAGAGTTGGGCGCGTGCTGACGGATCAGTCGGAGGAGGCCTTGCCACGGCGCGCCGGAGGCGTCGTCACTGGGCCAGTGCCGCTGGGGGCGAGCAGACGCTGGGCTGGTGGCCGCCTGCCTCTCCGCCATGGTACGTAGAAGATGAGTGAGCGAGGGCGGTGGGGAAGAGACCTAATTATAAGGGGGAGGAGGCAGTTGGGTGTCAGAGAGCGGCGACACGTGTGGAGAGTCTCCGATCATCGATGCAGAGATCGGCATGCAGAGGGACACGTGTGGTAGAGGGAAGGTGATGCTTCTTATTTGGAGTTCATCGATTTTCATAAGCTTGAAGATCATATTCTTTATTGGGAAAAAAATCATAAGAAGGATTTTTTATATTGAAATTATATATAAAAAAAAGTATTCTTATTTATTTATTATTAAAAGGACATTTCGTTCCGTATATTTTATTTTTCAAAATTAAAAATTATTATATAATATTATAATTATAATAGTTACATTTAGTAGTTGCTAATTTATAACAATTACAATCATATAATATAATAGTAATTAATATTCATAAAAAAAAAAACTATCTACAATATAAATATAACAGTTAGGATACATAACTTTTATTACAATCATATATATAATGACTTTCATAGCATGAAAAAGAGGTAAATTATTAAAGACTTTATCCAATAATAATAATACATTCAAAAAGGATTAAAATAACTAACGATTTCATACCCATTAAGAATCGATAGTCAGAGTATTATATATTTATAATTACGAGGATCTTTGATGTCTTTTGAAAATAAAAAATATATTAATGCCGAATGACACATCTTTGATAATAAATTAAAAAGAATCTTTCTTTAACTATTTCAATAAAAAGATGTCCTTTTATATATATATATATATATATATATTCTTATTGCGAATCCGAATCAGTCACAAAGAATACTGATTCATGATTTATTTAAATTGACATGATTTGTGGTGTCCGTTTCAATTGATACTAATCTCTTTACTTTAACACCTTTAACCGAAGATATTGAAAAAAAAATCAATTTAATTGGAGCATGGATAGGATTTTTCAAATTACTGAAATTGGATAGTATATCAGATGATTTGAATAGAGTTTAAGGTGCCAATGGATTTTAGATTATATTATACAATGTAATTATATATCATTATTAATACAAATTATTCTTCTACCTTATATATCATGTTGTTGTCGAATTTGTGTAAATCATAAATTGTAATAGAAAAATCATAATAGTATTATTATTTTGATGATAAATGAAAGACTTGAGATAGTTCTTAATGACATTGTTAAAAATTGTTCTTGGTAATAATGATTTTGATGCAAGGTATATTTTTGCGGTATTTTATTGAGGGCATGCATGTTTTAGAATTCTCATTTCGTTTATCTAATTTTGATAATACTAAAATCAAACGGGGCATTCCTATTATATCCCTAGTCCTTCTTTCATTAAATAATTATATAAGCTTTAGAGCATGTCTTTAAATTTTTATTTTACTTATTCAAAAATTTATCATTCTTAATTTAAGCAATTGAATTCAAACTATAGATATATTAAAAAAGATTTTTAAAAATATATTAGTTTTGATTAATCAGTTTTGGAGAGTAATAAATTTTTAAATTTACAAAGATTTAATTAAAATTAGTCACAAATTTATTATAAAACATATGACAATGATATTTATTAATCAATATTATCAATAAATTTCTAAGACTTTCCGATTCAAAAAATATAAATTTTCGAATAATATAGATCCATCAATTAATTTCATCCAAAATTAATTGATAGACATAAAAAAATTTGAATTATTTTAAATAAAAAATTAATATATTCTTAAAAATCTCCTTAATATATCTATCCTTGATTTGAATCCGATTGTGTAAATAGAAAATAATAAATTTTTAAATAGTTAGAATAAAATTTAAAAATGTGCACGTAATTATATAGTATAATGAGAATGCTGCATGATTTTAATATTATGAAAGTTAATTACGCAAAATAAGAAATTGCAAAACCTACCGACTCGATTAAGTAAAATATTGATTTTTAATATACTATTGTGCTTTAAATGATATATTGCTTAATGCATCTCAATAAATTAGAATAAATAAATTAGTTTCATTATAATTCCAATATCATTCTTTTCGAAAAGTCCTTCAAAATTTTATTTTGGAGTATTTTTTTAATAAAAAAAAGATTACAAAGGTATATTTTGATAAATATGAAAAACATTTTTTTTGTGGGTTAATAAAAATATAAAATGTTCAAAAGGTATATTTTTCATCAGGTCGTGTGATTTCATTGCAGGCGGCTTGACGAGGCGGTCCATCTCGGATCAAATCGGTCCAATCGAGCGAGCGAGCGAGCCAAAAACTCAAAAAAAGTCCTTTCGATTTCTTTCCTCTTCGTTGCTTCCCGCTTCCTCTCCGCCTTGGATCACTTCGAGACTAGGGTTTTCTGGCAGCACGAGTACGGGAGAGGATTCATGGGCCTTTTTTGTTTCTAGGGTTTTACTCCGATCCCTGGGGCCGTGCTGTTCGGGTTCTTCCCGTTTTGCCACCATGAGTGCGGTCAATATAACGAATGTTACGGTGCTGGACAATCCCACAGCTTTCCTCAGCCCGTTCCAGTTCGAGATCTCGTACGAGTGCTTGGTTTCTCTGGAAGATGGTATGGTTTTGTTTCTTTTCCTTGGCTAATGATGGAACTCCTTGATGAAAAAAAAAATCTTTTTTTTTTCTTTAAAAATGTACTTCCTTTTCTGTTTCCGCTGCGTGTTCATAGTGAACTCCACTTTGTTCGTGAATTTGAAATGAATAATATCTCCCTCTGTTTGGTATTTTTCTTTTACTTATTCTGTGATAAAAGTAAAAGGGTATTAGGGTTTCGAGAAGAGCTTTTGCTGGAACACAGTAAGGATATTGCTACTGAAATGGGAGATCTGGGGATGCAAAATATAGAAGTGGAGTAAAATGAAAGGGAGAGGAAGTTACTCAATCAGAATGAGTCGAGGCAGCTTGTTTGCATGTCTCTCTCTCTCTCTCTCTCTCTTTTTCTGGAGTGACATAAGAAGGCAACGTATGGATGTACTATACACTGTGTGGTAATTTGGCATATCCACCGTTGCTGATTCGATTGGGAACTGATGATGGTTGTGCTGGAGGAACTAAAAAGACCCAACATAAGCAACTAAAAATGTACATTGGACATCTCAAGGATTATCTAATCTACTACTTCGTAGAGGAGAGTAAATTGAATTATGAAATGCCTCCTTGTGAATATTATGTGTATGTGCCTTACAAAATCCCTTTTTGTAATCTTAATCTTTAGATTGCTTCCCATTCATAAGGTAAGTTCATATCCTGTCATAAATTGTATGCTCTGGAAAACATTTTGCAAATGAAGTTGGGATCCTATATGGCTGGTAAAATCCCTCTTTCCGGGACAAAGTTTTCAGGTTTCTTCCTATTCGTATATTTACCTCATAGCTCGTTATCATAAATAATGCAGCATATACAACATTTTGCATATAAAACTCACTAATATAAATACAAAGGCTTATGTTCATCTGTGTAAGTCTGCAAGGTGAAAAATTCTCAAGCACTAACCACCAAACTGAATAATCTAAATTATCTCATCATTTATAACTGTAATGAAAGGGTGGCAAATGCATAAGTCTGCTGCTAATGCATTCATTATGAATGAGTTGATTTTCAACATGGTCTTCCTTCTAAAGATAGATATACTTTTGGTAAATCAAACCTCAGTTATTCAGCCTGCTGAGGATCCTGACTATATGTCTTTACACTGAAGTTTTGTTGTGGATTGAGTTGGAAAAGTAATATACTAATTGGTGACAGTGCTTGAGGTTGCATTATAACGTATGCAGCATCTACTGGTCATGGCTACAAAAGTTGGTATTTAAAATGGTTAGATCAAATACAAGAAGAATACAAATTTGTGTTCTTTCGTTCATCACAAGCATCTACAATTTATCAGTGCTTCCATATATTAATTCATTCACTTACCATTTCATTTAATCTAGATGAGAATCTATTGTCCTAAATAAATGGATTAGTTTTAGTAAGTTACAATTTCTTAGTTTTATTGCTTCACTTCATGTACTGAATATATCATTTAACTGTTAATTAATTTGCATGCGACTAGACTGAAATCTGAGCCGTATCTCTTTACTTCTTCCTTTTACTCACAGCAATTGAAAACCACAGCTAATGCTACCCATTTGAACTATGGGTGACTGAGGCCAGAGCTTATCTTAGGAAAGCAAACTGCATGCTTAATCCTGATAAATCTTATTGAAATGATAAATGATTACAACATCAGAGCACTCATTTTGGGTTTGCAAAATGAATACAAGTTAAACTATTAGCATACTAGTTGTAATAGATCATAGGTTTATCAATTTAAAGTGAATTATTGGATTCTGAAGTGAATTAATCAATTAATCTATTTTATCTGAAATATCAATAGTTGTATACACCCTCATAGTCTCATACCCATATGTGTATATAGATAAATAGAGATAGAGAGAGAGAGAGACAGATCAAGAGAAAGATTGTTCATGGTAAGAAAAGTCATTCGTCTTTGTTTCCTTGTCATCTGCTGCACAATATGACTGTGGGTTTGAATCTATTCAAACAAGTATGCATCTTCTGCTTTATATTCATGTGTGAGATAGATGAACATTTGTTAACTGTTGTAGAATACAGTTAACAACTGATGATAATTAGGGATTTTGTGTGCGGGTTAGACACATGGCCCTCTCTATACATAATAAGTAATGCTTCTCTCTATAAATTATATAGATAATAAAATAAAATATCTTCTAAAAGATATGATGAGAATAGTCAAAACTCTTTATGGTGTTACATAATAAGCATTCTACAAATTACTATTTTCTGTTTGGTAATTTTTTTTGTAGAATGCTTTTCAATATTTAATTTTTGAAGACAACTTCTTGGGAAGATATTATCCTCATTAAAAAACGAAATCCCTGATTATATCTATACTAATCTCACCAATACACGTGCTTTCAAAAAATATCCTCAATGCGCAGGAAAAGAAACACCTAGAGCCATAAGCAAATGTCTTACTGTTCAACACTCCTGATCAAATTGAGGAAATGCATCAGATGTTCTTGACCTGTTAAATCAAGGATTTCATAAATAAATTAATAAGTTGATTGAACCTAGCTTTGGTACCAGGTTGAAGGACTTGAGAAATGATCTTTTTTACTTATTAAATTTATCAGGTTCTAGGTACACTACATGTGCTAATATCCTCACTACACAAATTCAACCCATATTGACTTGTAGTTGTAGTGATTTAATAAAAAAAATTCTTAATCCTCACCAAATGCATTTTACTTGCATATCTAATGTTGAAGCTTATAGATCTTAACCAGACTCAAATGTTTTCTGTTTACATACTTTGCATCCTATATGGCTGTGCCATCACAGTGCACATCTAGTGTTGAAGCTTATAGATCTTAACCAGACTCAAATGTTTTCTGTTTATTTACTTTGCATCCTCTATGCTTGTGCATTAACAGAGATATTATACTTCATGACTAAAACATGTTATAGCATAACTTGATTGATATCACTACACATTCATGGTTGTTGCATAGGGGAGGTTGAATCCCTGATGATGTCACTGGGGTTGTAGTGAAGGTACATTTTTTCAGGGTTGGAAAGGCAGTGTCCTCGCTGGGAGTGAGGGTTATATGAGTTTTTAACCTGAATCTGATTTTTTTAATCCTTCTACGGTCCTTGTATTACTGAGGAGTAAATTATTTCCTATAGCAAGTTTTAAAGGATGCCTAACTAGGTGCTTGTTTGAGGTGATCCTAGTGGAAGACCATCACTTGGCCCATCTCACGTGATATCTGGTGACAATATTGTTGGTACCTTCATTAGTTAAGTAGAGTAAACTACAATTGAAAGGGGTGAAAGTGAAACAGAATCAGTTGGAGATCTCCAGCATGTTCATGAATTATGGCTGCAGTCTCTTTTAGGGTTGTTTCTCTTGTTTCCTTTCAGCTTCTTGAACATTTTGACAGAAAAACTGTCATGTGAAATGATGCTTGCAAATGTGTGAATTATTCCCATCCTAAATGCTAATAGCATGATGACACTGTGGAATATAGCTATACCGACTTCTTTTGGCTAGGAGTACTTCCAGGGATGGCATAGAAATTATTGTGGTTTACACTACATACAGATTGGCTAATATCTGAATGTTATATTTGGAGCTTGATAATGCTAAGGCAATATACTCTACCCCCTTGACAGATGGCTCAATGGTAAATGTAAACATGGTCATGAAAAACTAGGGCCTAAATACTTTTTTCCTATCAACAGAATATTATTCACATGCTGTTAAATTCTACTTTGAGCTTAGCTATTGACTGGATAATACAAAATTAATTATTGTTAAGGAACTATATTTGAGTATCAGTGTTGTTGTAACTGAATTGTCATTCAATAATTTGCAAATTTTAATGCCAATAATGAATTTGGAGTTGAACACTGGCATTGAAGAATTTGTTCCTTTGTTCATGTTTACAAGGATTCTCTGTTCTTATTGGTGATCATTTGCCCTAATGAAGTGAATATCAGTTGCTCTGTTATTATTACTTTGAAGTGTGAACTTAATATTAGATATGCAAGTGGGAGACATTTCAGAAGTTTTTAAGTTTTCTTTGTTGATCCTAACAGACAACTTGATTGTTAATTCATAGTATTACTGCTGATATCTTCTATCATTTTTCCCTTTAGATCTGGAGTGGAAACTTATATATGTCGGATCAGCCGAAGATGAGACTTATGACCAACTCCTTGAAAGTGTGCTTGTTGGCCCTATCAATATTGGGAATTATCGCTTCATTTTCCAGGTAATTTTAATTCAATATGATCTTAAATCTCAAATGGCACTTCACATGATCTCAGAGAGTGACACTCTTTCTTTTTTTAAACTCCAGGCAGATCCCCCTGATCCAACCAAGATCCGTGAAGAAGACATAATCGGTGTTACTGTGCTACTGTTAACTTGCTCTTATGTGGGGCAGGAGTTCATCAGAGTAGGCTACTATGTGAACAATGACTATGATGATGAGCAACTTCGAGAAGAACCACCTCCACGGATTTTGATCGACAGAGTTCAGAGGAATATCTTGGCTGACAAACCCCGTGTGACGAAATTCCCTATCAACTATCACCCAGATCCAAATGAAAATGGAAGGCAGCAACAACAGCCAACTACCTCACCTGAAAACCAGGCCGAAGATGATCCGCGGCCTGTCCAAACCCCTGGGCAACATGCCAAGGGTTAGATGCTGCATTTGTTTGTTTGTTTTTTGGTCATGTAGAATTTTGAACTGCTCTGGTTCATCCAGCTCAAATATGATTCAGTTTTTTCCTGCAATTACTACGTGACACTCAATAGATGATGATTTGGCCATTAAATGGTCCAAAGTCTTGTTATGTGTTTGATGATTTGTAGAACTCGATTAGGCTGTGGTTAGAGGCTTAGAGCTATATTTTCATTGTTAAGACCAGTTCATGAATGAAAGAAATTTCTTAGTCTGTGCCACCTTTTCCTTTTCCTAGAATTCATAGGTGAAAAAAGAATGGCCCAATTTCATTTATAAATTTAGAGTTTAGATTAAAATTTATAGATAATTTTTTTTGCATAAAAATAAATTGTATTACTTCACAGATGCTCATTTAATATAAAATTTAAATTCATTTAAATCTTTCTATTTTATAAGTTAACAACAATCCAATTTTATTTCATAGATGAGATTAACTATATGTATCATTTTATATCATTGAATTATAAAATTGAATTTTATCTCATATTTATGATTTTTTTTACATTGTCTAACTTTTAAGTATAAGGTCATGTGTTTTTTAAACAAGTCTTCCGAAATTTCTTCTTAATAGGTGTAATCTTTATTTTTTCTTTAATATTTTTCTTTTATATTTTATTTATTTTTTAAAAAAAATTTTAGCACAACGATAAAATTATCATCGTATAACATAGAAGTCATGAGTTCAAATTTCAAAAATAATCTTTTGCAAAATAAATAAAATTATATATAATAAACTTTTCATTGAAACCCCGCATTAGATGTGACGAAGAAGTTAAGAGTTCTAGTTTTAACTTCTTACAAAACAGGTAAAATTATATATAATAAACCCTTCTTGAGTTGGCATATGGGGCTTCATGCATTGAACTACTGTAATACTTTTATCATTGGGCATAGGTGAAGCCCTTCAGTTTTATGAGTCATCATATGTTAACACAAGATTATGAAATTCTTAGTTTGGGATGGGCTGACGGAGGTATTAAAGATGAGCAAGATGAGCGTTTTATTTTTTATCATCAAAATTATGAAATTCTTGTAAATAAGATGTAAGAGATAATTCTATTGTCAATGAGATTTGAGACTGCTGGCTTCCAGATCAAATTTGGTGATGAATATACAGTTAATAATTTATCGTTGAATAGTTATTCTAGTAGTCACTGTACATTTACACATTTTTTGTAATTGGTATATTATGATTTAATTAAATATTAATAGGGGTAAAATTATTGCCATCGCATGAGTTAACATATGTAGTTACCGAAAGGGAAGAACGTCTCTATGTTGTGTATATAAACACACTAAATATAGTTGTGGAACTACATTTTGAAGAAAAATATAGTTATGTATTTTTTTTTTTTAACGTTTTTGTGTTTTTGAGCTAAGATAATATATAACCATATTTTGAGGGGAAGAAATAAAATGTAATTATCTTTATTTTTGAAAAAATACTTTAAAAATGATTGTACAATAATATTCTAGTGTTAAAAACATATAAAAAGCAAGAGATATTTTTTATTAACAAAGTAAAGTGATATTTATATGTGAAAATAAAAACTAACGTATATCTCTTCGTGCTAGGATTATGATAAATGAATTTGTTTATCATAAAAAAGGTTCATTACTTCTAACCTGTTTTTTTAAAAAAAATAAATAATAATGGCAATTAATGAAAAAAAAAACATATTTATTTCTATTTTACGCCTCCCATCAATCATCGTATATTGAATTTCAAAAATCAACATTACAACAATAGTATTAATTTTAGAATTTATAGAGCACATACTGATTTTTAAAATAAAATATTATTATGATACTTAATTTTTAAAAATCAACATCATAATATTATTAAATTTTAAAATAAAACACCATTATAATAATGTTCCTTGAAATTCAACACCACAATATGATATTTTTTAAATAAAACATCACAGTAATTAATGGGGGATAAAATAAAAATAAAAATAAAAAATCTCAAAATTAAATAAGCATTTTAAAAATCCCACAATTTTAAGTCCGTCCTTTCGTCAATTGCTGAAAAACTAATATTAAACACACATTTTGAAGTGAGTCTGCAACATGCACAAACTGAGATGATTTGCAAAAGGACTATAAAACAAAGTCAAGAACAAGTTGCAAAAGGACTATATATATAGTAAGATTTCAACTATACGGCAAAAAACTAATGACACCAAACTATTTGCCTGCATCATTTTTACTGCATGATTTGGAAGACCACTAGTCTTCCGTGAACACCTCCATTTTTCTGGTTTGAGATTTATACATGAGAGCAATATCAGAAGAAGTGCTGCTATCTTCGGGCATCTTGTCTGGTCGGGATCGGATGTACCTTGGCAATCTTACTGAGATGCCTCGCGAAGGATGAACTAAACCAACAGCAGCATGATGAACTGGTGATATTGTGAGGTCTGGGATGGTTAGAATAAACAACCAATCAATCCTCGAGATCGATGTGCAATTTCCATTGAATTAAATTTAGATGGCAGTAGAATACCAACATACCTGCACCTCTTATTTCCCAAACAAGTTCTGGACGAAACCATAGATCAGGTGTCTCATTTGTTTGGTAGTAAGATGGCTTCCTGGGCAATAACTTCTCACCAGAAAGAAATTCTTTCATCTGCAATTTCACCAATAGACCGATAACCAGATAACATCCTTAACCATGAAATACCACTGAATAAAAAGTAACCATAAGAAATGAAATCAATCGCGCATGTATTAGTTGAAACATTTCATCAAGTCATGCAAGTCCCGACTACATAAACCTTATCTTTGATGAGCTCATAAAAGTCAGAACTAATTCTAGTAAAATAAAATCACAGGACACAGTCAAATGCAATATTTCAAAATAATCAATTTGCTTAATCTGCTATGCATGGAATGTAT
Source organism: Hedychium gardnerianum (assembly GCA_038050645.1). Classification (NCBI taxonomy): domain Eukaryota; kingdom Viridiplantae; phylum Streptophyta; class Magnoliopsida; order Zingiberales; family Zingiberaceae; genus Hedychium; species Hedychium gardnerianum. The sequence goes on from JBBUKS010000029.1 coordinate 1,029,159, forward strand.
AAGTTGGGCATGAAACCAAACAAAAAAAGAGTACCTCTGAATAAAATGAATCTGAAAAACCAGACATGACGCGACAGACACTTTGAAATTCTTCAGTATCTGGATTGTAGCACGCCACAAGGAAAGGACTATACCTGAACGATGGAATCCACAAACATAAAAGATCCTTATGAAATGTTGAATGCCATGGATTTCATAAAATATGATAGCGGAACAAAAAACTCAAAATCTGTACCATCCAGCTTTTCTTCCATTTCCATGCCAAGCACCAATAAGAACAAGATCAAGACTGTCACCTATTCCTTCAACATAATCACGCTTTACCTAGAAGAAAGAAAATTAAAGGAAATTAGTAAAATGATTGTCTGTATAGAACAGTTCGAAACTAGGATACCTTCAGCCATGCCTCACAACGTTTTGACGCAGAATACCCAAAATCATCTAGAGTCTTCACCATAATTCCTTCACAAGAGGAATTCCGGGCTTCTTCAAAGAATAAATTTACTCTATCTAAGGCGATTTGATTATTGGTGAATGCTTGATCTGCTTCCACCTATTCAATAGCAGTTATAATTCATAAATCAAGGTGTTACCAATGTTGTTGTATCCATACTGCTTTGCTACAAGTGCTTCCCACCTTAATCAGCAAAGAAAAGGTGCATGACAAATCCCTCTTTAAAATACACAGTACAATATCCAATGGCATATCTACTTATATAAGCAACGATAGAAACATAAGGATTTCAAAGTATGAAATAGTCAAGTAGAAAAGAAGGATAAAGTAGGATATTTACAGTTATTTCCTTGGCAAACTCCAAGTAACCTGCCTTTTCCATATGAAATAGATCTTTTATATCTGCCAATTAAAACAGAGGAATTAGAGTGCATGACACGAATTAACATTTTTCTTGGGTCACAGACAGCAGATATGAGCAATAAGCACAGTCTAGAATAAACATACACTTTCTCCTTTTACGAAGTGGGAGATCCAAAAGCCTGTAACAAAATGAGTCAATCGCTTGATTGTAAACAATTAGATTCCAAAAATCAAAATCATTGGCTTAATTAGTCAAAGAAAATTTGCCGAACTGATTTTAAGAGCCATTGAATGGGTCAGACCAGAATAAATAGATCAGGTACATGTTCCTTGCTTCAAGTGGTATATAAATCTTAAAGTTGTTTTTGTTGGTTTGTTTCAGAGGAATAGATTGATATACTGCTTGAATCTTTCAGCAAACTTACACCTCATAACAGTTCTTGTACTGAACTAAAACTTCAAAGCATGCTCCACATTGTTTTGACTCTTATGTACAGATTATATTTCAACCTAGCTACTGAAGGAATCACAAACTAGAAAGATTTTAGCAAGTTTCTAATTTTGAAAGTTTATAGGGGCATACCGTTCTCCGTTGCAGAGCATGATATCAAATATGAAGACACAAATATTAACCTGTAAGACATTGCCTTCATATAAGCTAGGAAATAATGTCACCCAAAAATTATCAACATAAAATGTGATACATCATCAATTTATCTAGAATGCCTAACATATGATTGCAAGTTGAACCATGTGAAAGTAACACCTTGGATGTATTTTTTTTAACATATTAGTTGATGGATAAAATTATATTATTATTCAATTGAATAGGAGCAATTACCCGATATATATTGAATGAAAAGGATACCCATGTCATATTAGGCTATGATACTAGGGCTGAACAGGATCCTCACGAACTAGCTATGTACTTGATTCAGTAAGAGCTTTTATGTTTGTTTAATAGTATAAAATATATGTAAAAGATCAAGCTTTCAATATTAATGAGCTTAGCTAATTAATGGTCATGAACAAAACTCATAAACAATTTATGAATAAACTTATTTATTGGCTTGTCTAAATCTCAATTATAATTTTATTTATTTATTTATTATTCAAGTCGACCCCATCTAATGGGATAAGACTTAATTGTTGTTGTATTTATTTGTTATTCAAATACATAAAAGAAATATAATACTCTATAATTTTTTTATAATTTTAAATTATCTATAATACATTACAATTGAGAAAATGATATCTATTTAATTTATTAAATCAATATTTTAATTAAATTATAAAGACAATAGTATCTCTTGTTGAGCTCAATAAAAAGTTCTTAAGAAACTTTTTCTTCAAATTTTAGGGCACCGATGGGTCCTTTCGTGATGTTGTTTATTCATTATTGTAAAGTTTATGTTGTACTTAGTTTATCTAGATTATGGAACAATCTGGACATAAAGAGTAACTAAGATCCAACTTGAAAGAGAGTGCTACAGTAATTGGTTAGTTGGAATTTATGCAGTGAATTTAGTCCCCATGTTAGTAATTTCTTTCCATGGCTGCTTATATGAATAGAAGTTCTTATTATTTGATGAAGCTGTAAAATAAGCGTAATATTGTATAATGTCACATCTTAAGATGAAATCCCCTTAATGTGATTGGCATTCATGGAACAATGATTTATATGTTTGAAATATTTTACATTTTGAGTGATCAAAAGGGCACCATCTTATTGAAATATACATCCTCACCATCTTACTGAAATATAGATCTTTCCCTTTCTCAACAAATTTATATCATTTTAAGAATTTTTTTTCCTTATTCCAAATGTTAAGCACATTTTATTTAGTTTTTTCTTTTAAAAATAACCTATTCCTTATGATCCCAAGAATCTAATATGGTTGTATGCTTAAGTTTCCTGACCAACTAGTACTGAGTTAATGATTCTAGTTGAGCTCAACGACCTCAGGCTTAGGAATATTTATTTGAATCCTTATCCCTAGAAAAGGCACTTTAATACCTTGTAGAATTTGGAAAACTGAAATATTATATTGCCTTGTCATGAGAAAACCATAGCATTGGTTTGTATAGATTCATGATAAAATCTAAATCTAGACATGCAAATGTATGACTAAACCCAATATATAATACCCTATTAACCTAATGGTTTTAACAATTTTATTAATAACAATAAACACATCAATACAACATTACCAATACCATGGATTAAAATCTCATTCCGTTTTGCCCAATACGAGCGAAACATGTTGCTCCGTTCACGGACCGACACCGGCATGCCTCCCTGCCAACACGCCCCAAGGCCCCTTAGACGTGTCGCGCTGGCCCGGTGACACACCCGGAGGCGTCGCACAAGATTGGCGCTGCGTCCAAACGCGTCATGCGAGCCGAAACAGGGTGAGGGCCAGGGAAGATTTTAATTTAATTAAATAACTTATGTTAATAGTTTTAATCAACTTCTAGCTATGAATTATGCTTGAGATAATTTAAATAGGTTTAATTAAAGCTTAATAAAATTATCCTCTCTCTCTCTCCATCCATATATATATATATATATATACACATATAATGTTATCCTGCTCACCTCCCG
>JBBUKS010000029.1:1044650-1056211 GCA_038050645.1 Hedychium gardnerianum
ATGATACAAATGTTCCCTTGCCAATCATCTCATAATTGCCTCATAGGGCTAATACTAACAAATTCTCGTACTCAAACAATTACATACATGCTCACTTCATGATACTATAGATAGAAAAAAATAGTTTACTAAACAATACTAGCACATGCATTACAATACATGAAAATCTAGATAAGAGCGTGCTAGTATGTTTGCAAGAAGAACAAACCATGCTAGAATGTAATGACTGTGCAACTGACAACCCACCATATATACATCCCCCTAGACTTAAATCTTTCATTGTCCCAATGAAAACAAAATATATTATGGAGGAGGTGGAAGGAAGTTAGAGAAGTTATCAAGTGGTGTGTGTCAAGTGTATAAGACATTCCACCGCCAAAGTCACCCTTCCATTTGGTAGTCACACTCCTCCACATCTTTAAATCCTATACAAAGAAGAATAGACAAGAAAAATCAAGTAGAGGGTTTGGGTTAGGAATATGGAAAGTAAGGAGAACAAGAAAATGAAAACAAAACAAAGAACCTTTGGGTTGCCTCCCAAGAAATGCTTGTTTTAGGTAATTAGCTCGGCCCCTTATTTGGTTCATCAAAATCTTGCCCTTGGACAGGTAAGATATTCCAAAACCCTCTTACAAAGGACTCTGAGTCTCTCAACAAATATGCTCTCCTTCAAAGGCTCGTAATGATGTAGTCCATGTGAATCCTTTACAAAATACATTCTACAACCAACATGCTCGAAAAAGAATTGGTTTATAGCTTTAGATATATCAAATGAAATTTTACCATTACCAATCACAAAAGAGAGTAAACCATTGAACATGATTGCATGTGTAGATAACAAAAGCTCTGGTTTAGGTGGTGATGTCACTAAAAGAGGTGATTCTTGGGACTTTGTCTCTATTGCACAAGTCCTGCACTTTCATCAACAAAAGAATGTGATTCTTGAGACATTGCTTCCATAACATAATACCTACATTTCCATCCACCACATCTACATAGACATCTTTGCTCATCTAAGACTCCTCCCATGTTGAGAGTCGAGATGACATTCCAATACATACTGAGTCTATTTTATTACACTTACCATTCATTTGCTTGATATCCTCGTGCATTTGAGCTTGTGAACCTTGGAAGTCTTCTAACATTTTCAATATTTTGTCCATCTGGGACGAAGATTGAACTTCCATAGCTTGTTCATAGTTGTCATGTCCTTGATTGTGGCTAAAAAATATTGGGGGTTCCTCACACCAGGGCCATGAGTGTGTGAATGTGAAGAGGTCATTTCATCGAACTTCCTATTGAGATTATTCAATTGTGTTTCCAAATTGTGTACCCTAATGCAGTTTTCGATTATATGACCTATTTCTTCATAAGCCTCGCAATAATATTATCCCGGCCATTGAGTGTAGTTGGGGAAGACACCTCATTTTTCTTCATATATTCTATATGAACAGTCAAATAGTCTTGGGCAATTATCATTCACATGACTTGTTGCAACAAAAATTTCACAAAAGATATTAATAAAATTCACATCATTAATTTTTTCAAACTTTTGAATTAGAGATCCAATTTTGCATTCAAGGAGAATATGTCCATCCAAAAGATTATAGTCAGAATAGGATATACATGTAGTAAAAAAAATCAAGAGAAAGAAAGAAAAGTATAGAAAAAAGAAAAAGTCTAGATTAACTAAATTACTAATCAACTAATGTTAATCAGAAACAGTCCCTGACAACGACGCTAAAAACTTGTTAACGTAGTTGCAAGTGCACGACAACGTCGTCAGTAATATAAAAGATTATTGTATCCACAGGGAATATTGATTAAGCACTAGTGATTTTGTAAAGTAAGTTATCTAGACGATCGTAGGCTGGCTGAACGCTTGAGAACTAGAGAGATAAGAGAGAGAGGGAGAGAGAGAGTTAGTTGTGAGAGGGAAGACTTGGTTGAGAAGGAAGAATGATTCTAGGATTTCAGTTTCACTATGATGATAGTTAATGTCCCTATGATATGTTCATCTCCTTATTCTCAACACTTACTCCTATGTAGCAAGGGTTGTCCCTATATTAAAGTCTGTTAACTCTAGAAAGCGTGTAAGTATCGATGCCCTTTGTCACTAAGGGCATAATAGTTTAGTTGAATGAGAATCTTTTGTCACTAAGGATCTCTCGATTATCTAGTCTAGCAACAACCTTAACATAGAGGCAAATCCCTTACATCTAAATGCATTACTCTCATACACATTTCGTCAAACATGTACAATGCACAACACACATAGAGCAAGAAGTAAACATCTCATAGACATAAGGAAATTAGCATATACATAGTTCATAGTTCATACATCAATTACACATTATAATCACTCCCTAACCCTAGAAATGGGGAGATTGCTCCATAGCAAAAGGAATAAAAATCAAAGACAAGAATATTAACATTCTTACATCCAAATCTGAGAATGGAGAAAGAGAAGAAATGTTTATCGAGGCATTGTCATTGTCTTCAAGATGTTTCCTTACTCCGGATGTGGATGGATCATCGAGGAGGATGAAGATGGAAGCTCTAGGGTTTCCCCCTAAGGGGAGAACCCTTCCCTATTGAGAGGGGCAGAACCCCAAACCAAAGATTCCCAAAAGGGAGTCAAAAATCCCCTTTTATAGTGTTAGGGCATGGGCCCTGCTTTTCTCCACAGGGCCATGCCTGGAAGGCACGGCCTGAGTCTGGGGATGAGACATGGACGTGCCTAGGAGGCACGACCTGTGTGTAGGTGAGGCACGATCATGCCTAGGAGGCACGACCTTGACCTGCTTTCTTGACATCTGGAGGCACGACCGTGTCTGGGAGACATGGACGTGTGTTGAGGAAAGTCTGGAGGCAAGGCACGATCGTGTTTGGGAGGCACGACCCCTGTTTGAGAAGGCATGGCAGGCTAGACATGGACGTGCCTGGGAGGTACGATCGTGGCTTTAATTTCTTCTGGTATTGAGGCACGGTCGTGCCCGTATGGCATGACCGTGGCCTTAGCTCTGCTTGAGCTGAGGCACGCCCATGCCTGAGTGGCTTTGGCCATGGATGCTCTGCTTCCTGCTCTGCTTTTTGCTCTAATTTCTGCTCAGCTCTTCATTCGAGCTCCATTTTTCTCCAAAACGGGTCCTATCAATGAAAATACGCAAAGAGTAGTTTTCCAAACTAAAAGAGTAAAAGTATGTCATGATAATAAAATAGGGTACAATACATGTAAATTATGCTTATAAAATATAAGTAGATGTGCATCAAACAATACATAAAAATATATATAATCTACACACATCACACCCCAGACTTAAACCTTTGCTTGTCCTCAAGCAAAACCTACAATCTAGATTTATGTGTGTACATACCGCATCATAATCTCTAGTGAATCCTTCTAATCCTATTATGTAGTTTCACTGATGAGCATGATAACAAAACTATTTGAGTGTGACCTAAGTAGAAGTTCTCCGTGCTCAGTGTGATAAGTGGCTTAACCTTTTCAAGTGTCAATCTCCAAGCCTAGTTAATTCGTCATCTAATCGTGTTCCTCATGCTTCTCTGCGATAGACACTTACCTACCACTCACAAAGTTCATCCTTCTCAAACTACATAAGGTCTCAAAGGAATACTCGGTATCAAGAGAAATATAATAATTATTTTTCTAATAACCTAACTCGGTCTCAAAGGGGTAACTTGTTGTTTTCACTCACGACAACTATTTTTTCTATCTCTTATTCTCCTTTTTTTCTTTTGTGTGCATATTTTCTTATTCAACTCAATCTTTTTTTTTCGAGATATAGATTTTTCCCAATGAGTTGACATGAACCAAGGTTATCCAATAACCAAAATTTAATAGAGAAGTCATAAAGGAAAAAAAGCATACTAATCCAGTTCTATGAATCATAACTATTTTTGGAAGTATCTACCATCAAAATCAAGCATAGTATGAAGAGATCCTTAAATCAGGCCAACACTCAAACTCTTCCAATAAAAACATTGCTCACTTCATGCTATCTACAGATAGGAGAAGATAGATTACTAAACATACTAGCATGCTTTAGCACAACAACATAAATATCTAGAACAAGCATGCTAGAATTCTTGCTATGAGAACAAGTTTGTAATAATGTAATAACTGATACAACTAGCAAAAAATTTATTATACAAAAAGAAATATGACAAAAAAAACTAACTCACAACCCATCATATATACATCCCCTCAGACTTAAATCTTTCATTATCCCAATGAAAATAAAATGTATTACGGAGGAGGTGGGAAGAAGTTAGAGAGGTTACCAAGTGACGTGTGTTAAGTATATAAGTCATTCTACTGCCAAAGTCACCCATCCATTTAGTAATCACACTCCTCATATTTGAAGCTTGAGTTGCCTCCCAAGAAGCGCTTATTTTAGGTCATTAACTCAACCCCTTATTAGGTTCATCGAAACATCGCTCGTGACAGAGTAAGATATTTAAAAATCCTCTTACCAAGGATTCTAAGCTTCTCTACAAATATGCTCTCCTACAAAGGTTCGTCATGATGTAGTTCATGTGATTCCCATGCAACATATTTCTTTCCAACAACATGCTGGAAAAAGAATTGGTTAGTAGCATATGATATATCAAATAAAATCATACAAATTACCAAAGAGAGAAAATCATCAAACATGGTTGTATAAGTAGATAAGAAAAACTTTGGCTAAGTGGTGGTGCCACTAAAAGAGGTGATTCTTGGGATTTTGCCTCTATTACACAAATCCCTACACTTCCAATGATAACTAATTCATTACCTGTAGTTTCCATAATTTCAAGAAATTGTGTGATCAAAGGAAGTGATTCTTGGGTCATTGCTTCCGTAGTACAATCCCCTACACTTCCATTCACAACATCATCATAAGCAGGATAAAACAAAGTTTTTGAATCTTTGAGATTTGGACGTATACGAAGTAGAGTAGTGCACTCCTTTGTCAAAGTCTCAATTTCATGTTCCTCAAGCTCATCTTCATTAACTTCACTCATCTTAAATTCCTCCCAAGCTGAGGGTCTAATTGACATTCTAACGCATAATGAGTCTATGTTAATGCACTTAACATTCATTTGTTTAATATCCTCATGCATTTGAGCTTATGAAGCTTGGAAGTTTTCTAACATTTTCAATATTATGTCCATCTGGGATGAAGAATCAACTTTCATAGCTTGTTCATAGTTGTCATGTCCTTGATTATGGCTAAAAAAAGTTTGAGGGTTCCTCACACCATGGCCATTAGTGTGTGAATGTGAAGAGGTCATTTCATCAAAATTCTTATTGAGATTATCCAATTGTGTTTCCAAATTGTGTACCCCAATGCAGTTGTCGATTGTATGACTTTTTTTCTTCATAAGCCTTGCAATAATATTATCCCCGCCATTGAGTATAGTTGGGAAAAATACTCTATTTTTCTTCATGTATTCTATGTGAATGGTCAAATAGTCTTAGGCAATTATCGTTCACATGACCTGTTGCACCACAAATCTCACAATATATATTATTAGAATTCATAGAAGTAATTTGTTCAAAAGTTTGAATTAGAGCATCTAACTTTGCATTCAAGGTGAACATGTCCATTTGGAAGATTATAGTCATAACATGATAGACATGTAGTAAAAAAATTCAAAAGGAAAGAAAAATATAGAAAAAGAAAAAAAAAGTCTAGATTAACTAAATTGCTAATCGAAAATAGTTTTCGGCAACGATGCCAAAAACTTGTTATGTAGCTGCAAGTGCACAGTAACATCGTCAGTAATATAAAAGATTATTGTATCCATAGGGACTATTGATTAAGCACTAGTGATTTCATAAAGGATGTTATCTAGACAATCAGAATTGGTTTATGGCTTGAAAACTAGAGGTTTAGAGAGAGAGAGTTGAGAGAGAGAGCAAGAGAGAGTTGGCTGTGAGAGGGGATGATGGTTCTAGGCTTTTGATATTACTATGATGCTAGTTAATGTCCCTATAATATGTTTATCTCCTTATTCTCCACACTTACTCCTATGTAGAAAGGTTTGTCTCTATGTCAAGGTCTTTTAACTCTAGAAAGTGGGTAAATGTCGATGCCCTTTGCCACTAAGGGCATAAATGTTCAGTTGAATAAGAATCCTTTATCACTAAGGATCTCTCGATTATACAGTCTAGTAGAAGCCTTAACATCTACATGCATTACTCACATATACATTTCGTCAAACATGTAGTAGGCACAATACACATAGAGCAAGAAGTAAATATCTCATAGAAGTAATTGACATATACATAGTTCATACATCCATCACACATCATAGATATTCCCTAACCCTAGAAATTAGAGATATACTCCATATAAAAGGAAATATAACCAAGAGATATGAAGAGTAACATTCTACAACTCAATACATAGAGAAGAGAGAAGAGAATGCTTATCAAAATTCTTGTTAGTCTTCTTGGATGAGTCTCCTTGCTCCAGAGGAGGATGGATTTTCGAGGAGGATGGAGATAGAGGCTCTAAGGTTTCCCCCTAAGGGGAAAACCCTTCCCCAAGGAGAGTGACGAAGTCCCAAACCCAAGATGGTCAAAGCAAGGGTTTGCTTGACCCTTTTATACTGCCCCCAAATGGTCAGATATGGAAGATTTATTAGGCTCTTCCAAAATAGGTTTTTCACCTATTTTATCACCTTATCTTCAGTTGAGGTTTGAACCAAAGTTTCATCCCTTGAAATTATCTTCAATTTGAGAGTTAATTCGGCCCAAAACTTCAAACGAGCCGAAAGTTATGATTGTTTAAAGTTTGGTCTGCAAGTGTGGGCGGATGAGCTGACACGGGAGGCACGACTTTGCCTTTTAACATGGCCTAGATGTTATTATCTTCTATTTCACTCTAAAGAAAAGTTGAAGATCTTGAAGTTATCTATATTTTGACATTTTAATCAGCTACAAAATGTAATAATGTGAAAAGTTATGCCCTTTTTATTTTTGATTTGTAGGTTGCCAGTACCCGACATGGCCTTTGTTTTCTAGCTCACACGGCCGTGTCTTGGAGACACGACCTTGACTTGAGGATGAAATGGGTGGAGGCACGACCGTATCTTGGAGACACGACCTGGACTTAAGGTTGAACTGCCAGTGAGACATGACCGTGTCTGTGAGACATGACCATGACTCAAGCTTGCCCAGGCTTGATACACATTCATGTCTGTGAGGCGTGACCATGCCTTGACCTCCTTCATGTGTGTCACACGGCCGTGTCTAGGAGACACGGTCGTGCCTTGACCTCCTTCATGTGTGTCACATGATCTTGTCTAGGAGACACGACCGTGTCTTGAGCTTCTACTGAACTTGAGGCACGACCTGAGCTTTGGCCGTGCCTGGGGGGCACGACTAGGGTTTTTCCTGGCTGTTCTGCTTCCTGCTCTGCTTTCTTCTCTTTTTTCTGTTTTGCTCTCCGTAAAAGTTCTGTTTCACTCTGAAATGCATCTTGTAGATGAAAACATAAGAAGAGCATATCTCTGAACAATATGGAGTAAAAAGCATGATAACATAATAAAATGAAGTGCGATAGTGTAGATCATCATGTTAATGAAATATAAGAAGATATGCGTGAAACAATGTATAAAATGATATATAATCTACATACATCTTACATAGACCTTTGAAAGAACATGCAACCCCAAAATTTTTAAGAGAATTGAGTCCTATTGTTCCTCCACAAATTTAGGTTCGTAATTTTATGCTGAATCTGACATTTATCTCCAAAATTCAAGAGGTTTAGTTTAGTGAGTCTGAAGCTTAAAATCCTTATCTACATCTCATTGAATTCTATAGATATTGCAGTACATTGAAATATAAAGGGGTTTTTGCATATGCTATTTTGCTATTGGCCTTTCCCTTCAGCCTTAAAGACACAGCCAGAACTTGGTTGAACACTCTTCTACCTAAAATTATCACCACTTGGGAAGAAATAGAGTGAAAATTTTTGAACAAATATTTTCCCGCAAGAAAGACAATTGATCTGAGGAATCAAATTATGAACTTTGAGCAAGCAGATGAAGAGTCATTGTGTCAAGCATGGGACAAATACTTGACCCTACTCCAGGAATGTCTACATCATGGATTGGAAGAATGGTTGATTAGCCACATATTCTATATTGGGTTGTCATCCCTAAGTAAAACTCAATTGGATTTTGCTGCAGGAGGCTCTCTTATGAACAAAAGTCTAAAGGAAGCACATGATTTGATTAACATGGTGGTAACGAACACCAACGATTGGTCAGTGGAAAATTTGATGACTCTCTCACTAAAAATCCCTGAGGTACAAAACAAGGAGTCATATCAAAACTTGGAACAATCCCTGAACAAAATGATAAATGGATTGACAACTTCATCTGAGATGTATTCTGATAGGAATTGCAAAGAAGCTTTATGGAAAGAAGAAGATGTTCTTGAAAAAGTGCTCGAACATGCTCTAGAAGACCCTCAAGAGGCAGACTTAATTTATGGAAAGACCGAGTTTCAAAATGATGAGTTTGAAGAAATTGAACAAAGATCAGATGAAGTTCATGGCGTAACTCCAGAATATGAGTAGATAAAGGCATTGGAACATACCTCAACTATGCCCAAAATCAGGCTACCTCAGGTAGAACTCAAGCTTTTACCCTCTAATCTTATATATGAATTTCTTTGGCCGAATTCTACATTTCCAGTCATTGTCAATGCAAACCTAAATGAAGTGAAGACGAGAATATTTATCAAAGAGCTGAGTTTGCATAGGAAGGTAATTGGATATACTATCGATGACATCAAAGGAGTTAGCTCTGCTTTTGTGCATACATAGAATTCTACTTCAAGATGACCATAAATGCTTAGTCGAATATCAGAGAAGGCTAAATCCTAACATAAAAGAGGTAGTTAGGGAGGAAGTGCTTAAATTATTGGATGTAAAGATAATTTACCCTATCTCGGATAGTCTGTGGGTAAATCCAGTGCATCTAGTTCTAAAGAAATGAAGGATGACAGTGGTTAAGAATGAAAACAATGAGTTTATCCCAACCAGAATAGTTACCGGGAGGAGAATGTATATTGATTATCGAAAGTTGAACAAAGAGATAAGAAAAGATAATTTTCCTCTTCCCTTAATCGATCAAATGTTTGAAAGATTAGCCAAGAACTCATATTTCTGCTATTTAGATGAGTATTCTGGGTTTTATTAAATCCTTATACACCCTCAAGATCAAGAGAAGATTACTTTCACATGCCCATATGGAACTTTCGCTTATAGATGAATACCCTTTGGTTTATCTAATACTCCTGCTACCTTTTAGAGATGTATGATGGTCATCTTCTCAGACTTGATAGAAGACATAATGGAAGTCTTTATGGATAGTTTTTCAGTATATGGGACCCCGACTTTGACACATGCCTATCGAATCTTTCAAGAGTCCTACGAAGATGCGAAGAGGTAAACTTGGTCCTGAACTAGGAAAAGTGCCACTTTATGGTCAACAAAGATATTATTCTGGAACACAAAATTTCTGAACGAGGGATTGAAGTTGACAAGGTAAAGGTAGAAGCAATTGAAAAACTTCCCCACACCAATCAATGTGAAGGGTATAAGAAGCTTCCTAGGTCATGCAGGGTTCTATCGATGTTTTATAAAAGACTTCTCCAAAAAATTTAAATCATTGACTAACCTACTGCTAAAAGATGCAAAATTTTATTTTGACGACAATTGCCTAGAGGCCTTCAGTAAGATCAAAAGTGCTCTCATAACCGCTCCCATAATTCAGGCACCAATCGGAAGTGATCAAGGTATGCGTACTTCTATGTCAATCAAATAGTTTAATGTGTATAATTTGGTCATTAACAATTTGATATTTTTGAATGTAGGCTTCTATGTAGCCAGATGCAAAACAATGCGGTTATTACGTGATGAGATTTATGAGACAAATTACTGAAGAAGTTGCAACAATCGAGAGGGATGCATTGCGATCGATAGTAATATTATCTTTATTATCTCAAATAAATATTAGAAGTTATTTAGTATTATTTTTTTCAAATAATTATGTTTTGTTCTTTAAGATCATATAATTTATGTGTGTTCACAGTTCAAAAAAATGGAGTACTCTCAAGAAGAAATTGATGAAGTGCGCTCCGAGGTAGCCGAATGCATACAAGATCATATTTATGAATAGGTATGTACATGAGTTCATCTTATTGCATTTGAAAGTGATAATATGCTATAAGTTTATAGTTTTTATCTTTGAAAGAATGTAATTGAATTTGAAAATGATAATATTTATGCTGAAATATTGTCAAAAATCTAATGTTTATTTTTTGATTCATGGGCTGGTTTGGCCTTCATTGTTTCATGCTGGATATAAACATATATCTTGAGGCGTTTAACTTGTGATGATTAAGGTAGGGGGTTAGCCATGGGGCGCTTCCCTTGTGTCGCTTATACTTGTTTAGATGGTTTGCTCTCCTCTCTCAGCTTCAAATTAATGCTTCTTCTTTTAACTAAAAAAAAGGAAAATTATTGTTACTTCTTTACTGCCATATTAATCATTATTTGCTAAATCTATGCTCCTTTTCTTTGAGAATATGATTGAGTTCAAGGCTTCAGATTCCCTATTTCTTCAATTCTTCAACTGAACTGATACTCAATCCGATTCACTTTTTCTACAACTATGTGGCTTTAATCTGTTCTAGTGATTAACATGTAGAACAATTCTGACATATCATTTGAACTTTTATGGTTTTATTTTCACTAAGATAAGAGTTATTTGAAACAAGAATTCAAATGGGAATTTGTTCTTAGAGCATTTTTTATCAAGCTGACCTGTTGTATTGAAATTTGTTGATAGGTCATATCGTGACAGCAATTCTTATCAATTCCAGATATAATCAATGCTTCTACCTTTCTTTTTTAAAAATCCAGAATGCTTCTACCTTTCAACTTTTAGGATAATTGGCTGGCTCTATTTGATGGCATAGCTGCCCTGTAGTAGTTACTAACCAATACTGACAACTGTTTAATGATCAAATGTTAATTTGATAAGTGTGCATTGTTCACTAAAATAGGTTGCATTGAAGCTATTCTCTACAGCAATTAGCATAATTAAGTTTCAAGATATGTCTTTTTCAAGATTAGGTGTTATGTCAAAACAACCATTAACCTTAGCACTGATTCACATTATTGTTTCCAAATCATTTTTCTCGCGAACTGGGGATATATTTGAGACCTTTTCAAAGGTCATTTTTGTTTGTCTTCCAAGATAACAAGCTAATATATTGATTATTAATTTTGATAGAGAAAGTTTATATTGCATCTATCAGGCTAACTGCATATCAACTGGATAATTGATGTTACAACCCAAACAATTGCAAAATTCAACTATTAAAGTAAATTGGTCTATGGTGACTTTCTATTTGGTTTGCTGAAACTTATGTAAATGAGCATATAACATTTTTTTTTTCAAATGAACTTAAAACATTTGATGCCATAAGATGGATGCCAGTAAGTTTTTGAGCCAAAGGCTTCTTGTTT
>JBBUKS010000029.1:1056311-1075192 GCA_038050645.1 Hedychium gardnerianum
TGACTCTGTTCTTATTTGTCATGAGTTTGATATTTTATGCTTGACCTTGGAGATAAGTTTATTTATGGTTGATACAGTTTCTCGTTTTGCTACTCATAAGGATTAGTAGTCATTTATGAATTTTTACGTATATTCACTTTTACGGATATGTTTTGGATGTATTTGCGGCGTTGACTTTTATAGATGATTTTATCGACGGTATGTCGTACTTCCTTATGCTCATAATAGCATCTCATTTGATTGCACGCTGATGACTAAGTAACCCTTGTGGGTGAGAGGCTCATTAGTCATATTTTTCCTGCACGCTCGGTCACTCGGGGTAGTGACGGCTGGAGTATGTGCAGTATCTCGAGTCGGGCTCACTCAACCACTCAGGAGTAGTGGTCTTATGGAGTGTATGCCGACAGGGATCCTTATGATGTAGCTAGATAGCTACTTTGTTCACCATGTCCACTCATTCCACTAGAGAGTAGTGGTTGTATGGAGTATGCACAGAAGTCACGGTTCTACCCATTCGATCACATTGATGTAGTGATGGCTAGAGTGATGGGTATGAGTGATTATACATTGCATATGCATTTGCACTTGCATGCGCATTATTATTGTGGATTTATGCCCGGTCGATCGTGTGATGACCTTGTATGGAGATTTGATACTTTGGATGTACTATATGCAAATATGTTAGATACTTTGGATGTACTATATGCAAACCTCGAGTCATCAATCCAATCTCCATGTGTATTTAAATTAAATCCTACATAACTTTATACACATATATTAGATGCAAATATGATCCTAACTTAAATCTTTTTCCTAAACATCAAAATCCAAGGTCAAGCACAACCACTTAGGGCACACGATTACACTGATAATCTCTCCCTTTTAATTTTAGATAATACTTTTAAATTAGGTAAAAACAATGAGCATTGCTTGCTTATGTTTATGTCTCTTATGTATTCATTGCGTACTAACACAATTCTATACACCAAGAAATAAACGTAATTGGCTATTCCCCTCTCCTCTTCTAGCCTCAGTAACGATCCTACAGAGATTACTCCATCATCAACGAAGGCTAGAAAAGTTTTATTCTTTCCCTCGGGACATAGTTGAGTTGGTCACCACGTGGTATGTTTGTAGAATTGAGCAAGGGTCGATTCTCGACGAAGCCGATGGAAATACCCTCCCACGTGGTGGCTTGCTTCAGTTTTTTTATTTACTTCTTCCCAATGGTATGGGGCAATTGTGTGTGGGGGATGCTAGGGTGACATATTTCACCTTTTGCAGAATAGAAAAGTTCTATTCTTGACTTCCTCTTCTTCCTTTATGTATCATCCCAAGTAGCTCTTAAGTTTTTCTTCTTCTTCTCAACCCTTGGTTTCTCTAGTTCCTTCCATTTCTTCAACTTTAGGGATTAGTCTCTTAACCCTTTAAACTATAAATCCCCCTAAATCCATCACTATTGTCAAGATTTAAATTTCAAAAAGCTTTCCCTATTTGTCTTACCATGTAGGCTTCTTCATAGCTACCCACCAAGGTCGAGGCTTCCGATGTTGACTCTAGCGGAGTAGGACTTTTCTTTCCCTTCCCCTTCTTGCTTGCTACAAACACTAACCCTCCCCCCCTTTTGTTCTAGGAATTTCTTCTTCTACCATTCTTGCATATCTAAATTCATGCAATTCCATTTAGAAAATAAATCCTCTAATATATTTACCTTAAGGTTTCTTGATATGTGTTATGATGAAATTTGGATGCTCACTACCGAGTGCTACTTGTTGTCCCCGGGTCCAATGAATAGGTCCTTGTCCAAGGTCAACATGTGGTTAGAGGACACTGATATTGTCCCGATATGACCCCTCTGATGCTTAAATGAGACTTCGTAAAAGAGAAAAGTGGAAATGTTGTGGAATACGAGTGATGATCAGAGAGAAGAAAACATACCACATCTTTTGATTACCGATCTCCTTTTATAGCTTCTACCGAGTAATGATTTTCATTATATTATCCCTTCTACATCGGTTGCTAACCTTCATTAATGCCCACCTTCTCATAATGACTCCAAATTCACCCCCCTCCCGTAATGACTGACATTCGTCATTATTGGTCGTCTTCATTATCAGTCCCCCTTCATAAAATGCTTCTTCTTCATGTTACGCCTTCACCCACAAACATACCTAACCTCCCTTGGGCCTGAATCTCAGTGTCGAGCACCAAACGACCCAAGCTCTTACACCCTCAAGTCCCGAGTGTCGAGCCTCATATGATCCCCAGCTCTCACGTACTCAAGACCCGAGTCCCAAGCCCCATATTGCCCTCCTCCATCCGGGTCCGAACCGGCCGGATCCATCCTTCAACTCGACCCATGTATCTTAGTTTTTCGATCTTCCCAACTCCTCAATCATGGATTATTATGGGGTTATCAATATGTAAAATGCGCCTATCATGGAACCCCATTAAGGTGTCCTCGGAAAACCGCTCATGGCATTTTGGAGAATGTCTTGGTTTAACAATATCTCGTTAATGCTTGTCAAGTAGTTTATGAGCTCTTTTAAGTCTTGCATGTAGTTTGGCCATGGTTTCTCCTTGTTGCATCTTGAAGTTATTGATTTTGGTTCTCAAGATATCGCGTTTGGCCAACTTTGCATTCATTAATATCCCTTCATGTATTTAAACTAGCTAGCTTCTCCCAAAGATCCGATCTTTGGCACACGAATAAGTTCCAATGCAGCTGTTGATCTCATGTTTGCATTAGAGATTTGTGTTTACATAACTTGTTTGTATGACCTTACTAAAAAAAAAAAAAAACAGAATAGAATAGAAATCTTCTCGATGAATAGCAAGCCAACAATTGATTAACTCAGCTAATCAGTTAACTTAGTCTTGATCTTGAGTTATTTTATCGACTTTAAACTATAATAAACTTAAGTAGAAATTTTCTATCTAAAATACCATTATAAATTTTTAAATAATTTATTTTAAAATTATCATTCAATTTAATTAATTTAGTTTTGATGATTTTGACTTTTGAGGTTTTAGAAAAAAAAAAACAAAACAAAGTTGCATTTCAATTTCCCCCCATGCTCTAGATAAAGATGGTTGTTTAATTTTTGTCCATGCTCTTACCTAAAGAGCTGTTCTGTTGGACTTTTCAGAAAAAAATAAAAAAGAAAAGAAATTGACTCTTTGACAATTAAAAGGAAGAAGAAATTGCTCTTTCATTTTTGCCCATGCTCCGGGATAAAGATGGCTGAGAGATGCTTGTTATATCTACATGTGCTACAAACAAAATCTTTTTTGTCATTAATTAAATCACACCTACCTATATATATATATATATATATATATTCTCTCCTAGTATTTATTATTCAAAAATCATCTAAACGTTGATCAAGAGACTTCGTAGATACAGGCAATCTGAAGAAATCTTGGGCCGACACAGTCTAGAGGAGCTATCTATAGCTTAGTCACATAATGACACTCTGGATAGTCACACATGGGTGCCAGACAAGAATACCTGGAGGACTGGAATAACACTTTTTACAATATTCAAGAGAAGACAAGATGATATAGGAGGATTCGAAGTTTTTTATTATTATTTTTGATAATTTTTATTTTTTTCGTATTTAAAGTATTTTTGATATGTAAGGTATTTTTGATATTTTAATTTATTTTTAGTATTTTAGATATTTTATATTTATTTTTATTTTTAATTTTCAACCTATTTAGAGATTTTAAAATTATAAATTTTTTCTTTTATTTATAATTTATTTTCCTTTTTTACGAGATAAAAATTATGGTTAAGATTATTTTTTTATTTATTTGGATTTTAGGATTATGACTCTTTTTTTAGTTATTTTTTTTGTTATGATTCTTTTCTTTTCTTTATAAATAAGGAATTGAGATTTATATATTGAAATTTATTTTCTTTTTTAATATCTTAGGTACGAAGTATATATAAAATTCTATTTAGTTGTTGAAATTAATCCATTATTATTAAATAATATTTTTTAAAAAAAAATTTTAGAAAATAATTATTATTTCTTTTTATTTTTTCTTCAAATTTTTCTTCTAATTATTATCGTCATTCTGCAAGATAATCATTATCTTGTTATCACAAGAGAATTTGTTTTTTGTGTGCGCTCCTGTTACGGAGCTACGGAGACGGATACATGTCCATTTAGAAGAGAATACTTTGAGTCTTCAAGCATGAGACTTAAGTTTTGATAAATTATGTATGATTGATGAAGAATAATTATTTATTTGAGGGGTTCTAATAGATGTAGAAAGTATCTTCGGGAGGATGGATAAAGTGCATCTGTTTCGGTCTTTATTGTTTACTCAGATTTGATGTTGTATCAGACATGAGTGGAACTCAAGACCTACACGGTACATTTTGACTCGTATAATCATCTAAACGTCAAGATATAATATAAATATTATTTCACACACTTACACGTACGTATAATGTAGATAAAAGATGTATAAACAACACAAAACATAAATATATATATTAATATATTTTAATTTTCCTATATTAATACAAATGATGAATACGTATAGTACTAATCTAATATTGAGTGGAGCGGTTCGAACCGAGAATGGGTTCGGTGGCTGCGCCTAGCCGGTTCGGCCCGAACCCAAATCCACGCCGCAGCTCTCCACGTGGTACCTCGCCGTCGGCGTCACCGCTCCCTCGAGCTCGCTCTCGCCGACGCTTTCGTGCCGCTTCCACCGATAGTCCACGTCACATCGATCGCCTTCTCGCTGGCGCACCCCTGCAGAAGGCTCGCCTCGCTCGTCTCGTAGCCAGAGGCGGTGGTCGCCGACTCCGATCCTTCGATGGTGAACAAAGGATGCGTGCTCGTCGATAAGCTTTCTATCTCGAACAAGTCCGAGCTTGCTTCGCTGCGGACGTCATCGTCTCGGCCGCCGATGCCGGAAGCCAATGCGGCGAAGTTGATTCCGCTTTGTGCGATCGCAAGATCGCTTTTTGAGGTAAAATTGGCGCCCAAGATTGCATTTTGAGCGACTCCGATGAGTTCTTTCTCCTCTGGTTTGAATTTTGAGATCGGATTTGGAGGGAGAGAGAAGGGTTCTTGCCGCCGGAAACTGGGGCTGATTCTTTTCAGCCTCGATTCGGGCACCGAGTGTTCGTCGTGGGGACGGCCGTTCACCAGCTGGGCATCCCTGTCGATGTTGATCGCCTGCTTCCTAGCGCAGGAGCAAGGAAACACGCGGAGGAACTTCTTCCCGTCGGAGTCCCGTCGGCGTTGGTCGGGGAGTAGCGCGCTGCGGTTGTTGTAGCTCGTCTCCGAGGCGGTGCTTCCGGGCCTCGACCCCGCGCACGGCAACCGTCGTACCTCCTTCTTGGCGCCGGCCGCCGTCGGAGTCGGCACGCGGGTGCGCCCAGAGGCGGCGCTACCATCCATCACGCCGCTGAAGTACTTCTCGGCGTCGAAGATTTCGATCTCACCGTCGGGAGTACTCCTACTCCGCCTCCGGTTGAAGGTAATCTGGCAGGCCAAGTGGTCGACGGCGGAGGAGTTGGCCAACCCCGGCGGGAAGCTGTTCTCCCGGACGAAGGCGAGGTAGGAGGAGAAGGAGTCGTCCAAGGCGAAAAGAGACTTTGGAGTCACTTTGAGGGAGCCCATGGCTTGAAGCTCGATCAAAGATGGAAGATTTGATTGGATGAAGAAGAAAACAGGGTGGGGAATACTGATGGTGTTGTTGCTGTGTCTGCAACATGGTTGAGTTGCAGGAAAAGGTTCTTTATATAGACGGGAATATTGGCTCCATATAATATGTTCTCGGTGGCAAAATGTTCATCTGAGCGCCCCGCCAATCTAAATATGTTCTTGATTAAAGATGAAAAAGCTATTTTTTTTTATCATTTATAATTAACTCCGAGTAAATTAAGATCGATCAAACATCAATAGTAAATTAACCACGGGATAAGGTATTATAGTTAGATTTTTTAATGATAAATCAAAGATTTAAAATTTTATTAGAGTTTTTTTTACTTAATGGATGAACTCGAGAACATAATAGAATCGAGAAGAATGAGAGAGAGGATTGAATCTCGTTTAAAAAAAAAATTCTTTTGAATTTGAAAAACTTAAAAAAAAAATATGTATGTAGTAGAAAAACAAAACAGGAAGAACACAGTAAAAAGTAAAAGAACTTTTATTTTACTTTGTTTGTTACCCCAACGATTACTACTCCAAGGCTCATGATTTCTTGGACCATTTTCGTTTGACAATCCATAAATTCTCCTTCCAAAAACTCTCGGTAGGAAGAATGTGATTACACAATGTAGGAGATTGTAACACTTTCTTATAACTATTCTAAAAGAATTTAATGCTAAAAGTAAATAGTTACCAATAACAAAAGAATGTAGAGTATCGTGTTAGTTGTCAGAGAGGTTCGATTCAATGTGCAGCTTGTATGAACACTTGAGATGGGCGCAGAAAATTGAGAGAGTTGCTGTCAGAATGATATTTCTGTTGGACATCAAACTTCCCTCCTTTTTATAGCAAAGCCTCGCCTGATTCGATCCCACGAACTCAGGATTGCTTTTCAAGATTCAAATTTTATCTGTCGATTGATCCTACTTATCAATCAATGGATCCTTTGAACCTGCTCGGTTTTCCATCCAAATTTTGCTTTCAGATGAGATTTATATATGTTCAGTCGACTAAAAAATTTATCAGTCGACTGATCCTTTGAACCTCCCTTGACTTATCCGATCAACTCGCTGTCCTTATCCATGTGGTTCGGTCGATTGATCCCTGTCATCAGTCGACTGAACCGCTGCTTCTCCCTTGGCTTATCTGATTAGCTCACTGTCTTTATCCATGATGCTAGGTTGACTGATCCTGACGATCAGTTAACCTAACCATTTGATCATTACGTCAATTGAAGTTTACTTCTGAATTCATTGGGATTGGTTTATTGGATTCTGTAACAGAATACAAAATATTCTTGCAACATAGAGTTAGAACAAAATAGACATATGTGACTAAGATCTTGTCTGACCTTGACTAGGATCTAGTCTAATCTCAATCTAGATTTTTCATTTGACTCTAAGTTGGATCAACACCTAAGTCATCCCAGGTTGGGATGCGTTCTCACTGGATCTTTCCACTTTAGTTTACTTACCTTACTTACCCGTCGTCAACCCTCCTTTGACTTTTGTTCTCTTTCTCCCAATTATCTGGTCCTGCTGACCCAAATGGAACTTCCTTGACAGATGTCTGATCCTTCCTAATATATCTGAACTTTCTGCCAGTTGTCTAGTCATGCCAATCCAACTGGACTTTCATATGGTGTTTGGTCCTTTAGATTCGTCAAGTCAGTATGCACATGATGCAAGCCCAACTCAATATGACCCTTTGAACCTAAAAGGGGCGTAACTTTTGACTCGGGACTCAGATTCAGGCTTTGTCGGTGATTGCACATGCAGAATTCAAAGATCTACGTTTATTATAGGGGAACACATAACCGTCAACTTCCAGGCTCAAATTCTACCGTTTAAGCCCTTTTCGGAGTCTATTTATTATTTTAGATAATTTTTATTTTTATGATATTTAGAGTAATTTTTGTATTCCTGGTACTTATAGGAGAGGATTTATCTTGATTTCATCCTGTTTTGGGTTAATCCCTTTCTGTTGTATTTTTTTCGGGTAAAATATCTTTCCTTTTTTACAAGATATGAATTGAGTTCTAAATATTAGTATTTATTTTCTTTTTATGTCTCAGATTATGGGTCTATTTAAGAGTCATGTCTAGCTGTTGAGGAATTATTCTCTAATTCTTAATAAAAAGTTTCTTAATTTGGTTTTAGACGGATCCCATTTATTTTTTCTCCTCAACTCTTCTTTTACGTCAAGCCTACAGGATAATCGCTATCCTGCTCAGCATCAGTTGGTATCAGAGTGCATCGGATACAATGGCAGGACGTCGTGATTGTAGTTGCGGTCGCAACAACAGGTAGGTCCCGAGTGAGGAAGCCGAGTACCGTGATCGTAGCGTTCAGGACATAATGATGATCGAAGATTTACGAAGGCAAGTTACAGATTTAACCTAATAGATAGCGGCAATGGTGGCTACGTGAAATCTCGAGGGTCGAAAGAATTTAGATTGTGGATCTGAGTCTACCTTCGAGAACCCATACAACTATCAGGCTGCAAGCTGGGAGCGTCGTGGTCGGGAGGAGCCTTATGAAGACCTTGGTTTTCAGGTTGATTTGCTCGAATTTTCTGGTATGTTACAAGAAGAGGGCTTCGTTGATTGGATTTTGAGTATAACTAGGTTCCAGATCAGATGAAGGTGAAGCTAATTGCCATCCGACTAAAGGGGCGAGCATCGACGTGGTGGGAGTAGATACGACGTTCATGGGACAGACAGCGCAAGTCCAAAATAAATAATTGAGAGAAGATGAAGAAGAAGCTGAGGGGTCACTTTCTGCCTTTCAGCTACACCCAAACTCTGTTTCAGCGACTTTACTCGTTGAGACAGGGCGCAAGATCGGTCGACGATTATATGTATGAGTTCCACAAGCTTACCATCCGAAATGACCTTTTTGAGATGGAGGAGCAGACGGTGGCACGATACCTAGAGGGTTGCGTTAGCCCTTGCAAGGTGCTCTCAGTCTTCATTCATTTTTGACAGTGTCAGAGGCCTACTAAAGAGCACTAGTTGTTGAAAAACAACATAACCGAAAGCTAATAGTGAGGGGCGACCAAAACGGTCAATCAATTCGCCCTCAGGATTCACTTTCTATACCGGAATAGCCTTCACAGGTTACTTCTAATGCCTCTAATGCCCTTGTCACATGTTATCATTGTGGCGAACAGGGACACAAGGCTAACCGATGCAGGAAACCTGCTCTTGCTAATGAGAAGAAAGGAAAAAATTTATTGATCGAGGAAGACATGGGAAAAGAGACAGAAGCAATTGGCAACCCAGTGTATGATGCCCCTGACGAGGTGATTTATGGTGATGATCATGATACTTTGATCGTTCGTAAGCGTCTGTTGACTCTCAAGGGCGATTCAGAGGATGATTAGTTAAGAACCAATATTTTTCATATTACTTGCACTATCACGGATAAAGTTTGCAAGATGATGATCGACAGCGGCAGTTGCGAGAACGTAATATCCGCTGAGGCTATCCAAAAATTATAATTGAAGATAGACCGTCATCCTAAACCATACAAATTATCATGGCTGAATAAAGAAAGTCAAGTAATAGTAAACCGGCGATGCCTTATTTCTTTTTTAATTGACAAATATTTTGATAGTGCTTGGTGTGATGTGGTGGCCATGGATGCATGTCATGTATTATTGGGGTTCCCTTGGCAGTATGATCACAGTGCTATTCATGATGGGCGAAAAATGCATATACTCCTCACATTAAGGGAAAGAAGATTGTGTTGATGCCAAAATGAGAGAGAACCACTCCGATTTCGATAGCAAAAAATACTAATGTGCTTTTTATATCCAAGTTTTTAGATGAGATGGAGCATGCAAGCGTTGTATATATTTTGCTACCGTGCCAGAATGATGCCTTAGCCACGGACGCTGAGTTAACCGTCGAAGTACAACAACTGCTCATGGATTTTGCTGAGCTAATACCAGAAGACTTAGCTTCTGGGCTACTACCTATGAGGGATATCCAACATCAAATTGACCTTATTCCGGGGTCGAGCTTGCCCCAAGGAAGCCAAGGAATTGCAGCTCCAGGTGGTGGAACTACTGGAGAAGGGCTATATCCGTGAGAGCATTAGCTCATGTACAGTTTCAGCCTTACTAGTGCTAAAGAAAGATTGTTTATGGTATATGTGGGTTGACAGTCAAGCCATTAACAAGATTACCATGAAGTTCAGGTTTCCAATTCCGCGTTTAGATGACATGCTGGATCAATTATCCAAATCTAAGTTTTTCTCAAAAATTGATCTTAAAAGTGGCTACCACCAGATTAGAATAAGACCTGGTAATAAATGAAAGACTGCATTTAAGACGCAACATGGGCTATATGAGTGGATGATCATACCTTTTGGATTGTTCAATGCGCTAGCACCTTCATGAGATTTATGCATCAGATCTTGCGACCCTTTATGGGAAAGTTTGTGGTGATGTACTTTGATGACATCCTCATTTATAGTCCGACATGGGCATCACACTTTGATCACCTCCATGTTGTCTTCGAAAAGCTGAAAACAGTGTACTTCTTTGTAAACAAGAAGAAGTGTTCTTTCTATACTACATCAGTAACTTTTCTTAGTTTTATTGTGTCTACTGATGGTGTACACGCAGATCAAACAAAGATAGATGCAGTCTTGGAGTGGCCTTAATCGAGGACCTTACACGATGTTAGAAGTTTCTATGACTTGACTTCTTTCTATCGTTGGTTCATCTGAAATTTCAGCACTCTAATTGCTCCTATCACCGAGTGTCTCAAGAGAAAATATTTTAAGTGGTCTGAAGAAGCAGAGGCTAGATTTTAACTGGTCAAGTAGAGAATGACCGTAGCATCAGTTCCGACTCTTCCTGATTTTGACAAATTATTCGAGGTAAATTATGATGCATCCGACGTAGGTATAGGAGGTGTTCTGAGTCAATCTGGGCGACCAGTTGCATTCTTCAGCGAAAAGCTCTCCGAGTCCAAGAAAAATTATTCTACCTACGACTTGAAGTTCTATGTCATTGTTCAGATATTAAAGCATTAACATCATTACCTAATATAGAAGGAGTTCATCTTGTTCATTGATCACGAAGCCTTGAAGTACATCAATAGCTAACACAAGATGAGTAGGCGGCATGCCAAATGGGTAGCTTATTTACAGGAATTTACTTTTACGTTGAGACATCAAGCGGGAAGCCTGAACCGTGTAGCAGATGCCCTGAGTCGTCGCTCTTCATTACTTACCACCATGAGTACCAAGGTTGCAGGTTTTGAGATTTTTGTAGATATGTATGTAGTGGTCCCTTTTTTTCAAAAGGATATTCCAGGAGGTACATATTGGTTATCATCATAATTTCATTCTCCATAATGGTTTTCTATTTCATGGCTTGCATTTGTGTGTTCCGGATCGTTCACTAAGGCGACAAATTATAAGTGAACTCCATAATGAAAGACACTTTAGTCGTGACCAGACCCTGGCTCTTATCTCTGCTAATTTTTATTAGCCCAAATTGACTAGTGATGTAGTCCACTTTGTGGATTGGTGCTTTGTATGTCAGCAGTCTAAAGGTATTCTTACCAATGCAGACTTGTACACGCCCTTGTTCCTAAAGCTCTTTAGTTCAATGTCAGCATGAATTTTATATTGGGGCTACCCTGCACCCAATAAATCTCAGATTCTATTCTAGTTGTGGTTGACAGATTTTAAAAGATGACACATTTTGTAGCTTGTAGGAAGACTATGGATGCTGTCCGGATTACCCATCTTTACTTCTAGGAGATCATGGATTTACATGGCGTTCCTCGGTCCATGACTTCAGATCAAGATACCAAATTTATCAGTCACTTCTAGAAGAGCTTATGAGAAATATTGGGCACGCTGTTGAACTTTAATAGTGCTTACCACCCTCAAATAGATGGTCAAACTGAGGTAGTGAATCGAAGTCTGGGCAATCTTCTGAGATACCTCACAGGAACTAAACCAAAGCAGTGAGACTTGGCGTTACCCCAAGCAGAGTTTGCCTATAATAGATTAAGAAATAGGACCACAAGATTGAGTCCTTTTGAGATTGTCTATGGGCGGAATCCATCTGGGGTTCTGGACTTAGCCCCTGTTCATTGTGTAGGGAAATTTAATCCTAAAGCAAATGAGATGACAAAGCATCTTCGAGGTATTCATGAGCAGGTGAAACTGACAATTATGGAGAGCAATACCAAATACAAGGCTCGGGTCGATAGTCATCGTTGTCAGATACTTTTTGAGGTTGGAGATTTTGTCTGGGCTATATTAACTAGTGATCCTTTCCCTATTGGCGAATACAATAAGCTGAAGGATCGAAAAATTGGACCATTGAGATACTACAGATGATTAACAACAATGTCTACGATTCCACCTTCCTAGTTATCTGAAGACTTCTGATGTCTTCAATGTGAAGCACTTGACTCCTTATTCGGAGGATGCTGATGTGACTAATATGAACTCGAGGGTAAGTTTTTTCAACCCGGGGAGACTAATGCAAGCCCAACTCAAGATGACCCTTGAACTTCAAAGGGGCATAACTTTTGACTCGGGACTCGAAATTAGGCTTTGTCGGTAGTCACATGTGCAGAATTCAAAGATCGACGTTTATTCATGGGGAACAAGTAACCTCCAATTTCAGGCCCAAATTCCATTATTTAAGCCTTTTTCGAAGCTTCTTTGCTATTTTTTTGGTAATTTTCATTTTTATGATATTTAGGGTAATTTTGGTATTCCTGGTACTTATAAGAGAGGATTTGTCTTGATCTACGTCATGTTTTGGATTAATCCCTTTCTATTGTGTTTTTTCTTTTCGGGTAAAATCTCTTTCTTTTCTTTACAAGATAGAAATTGAGTTCTAAATATTAGTATTTCTTCTTTTTTTATGTCTCATCTTGTGGGTCTATTTAAGAGTCATGTCTAGTTATTGAGGAATTATCCTCTAATTCTTAATAAAAAAAATTTTAATTTGGTTTTAGATGGATCCCTCTTGTTTTTTCTCCTCAACTATTCTTTTACGTCAATCCTGTAGGATAATCGCTATCCTGCCTAGCATCAGCACACTTAGTCAACATATTAAATACACTGAATTTAATTTCAACCTTTTCGTCAAACATCAAAACATGAGTTCGATTATCAGTGCTGTCTGTACCAACAAACGCTAGTTGTAAGGATGTGTCTCCACATGTGCTTCCCCGATTTACCTTAATAGCCGGTAGAAAACTTTTATGGGGTCGGACCGATCACTCCCAGGATTAGTTGGATCGAAGGCTTGAATATCTGGTACCAACTAAATTAAAAAAAAAAGTGAATCAAGTAGACTACACATAGTAAAAGTAATAAGTGTTCACAAATAAAGTATGAATAAGTTAGGATGTATTAGATGTCTAATAAGTAATGAAAATTTCAAGCAGGTTGACGATGACTAGATGTTAGGTTTAATACAATAATGACTAGATGTTAAGCAATGAAAGTCCAAGCAAATCGACAAGGACTAGATGCTCGGTAGTGGAAGTTCAGGTAGGTTAGCAAGGAGTGAATACTTGGTATAGAAAGTTTTAATAGGTCATGAAACACTAGATCTTATGTAGGTGATCAAAGTCCAAGAAGATCAATGAGAACTAGATGTTTAGCAATAGTAAAGTCCCAACAAGTGACCAAATGTTAAGAGAGATTGAAATCCTAAAGAAATGGACTTTAGGTACTTGAAGCCCCGACGACGAGGAGTGTTTGGGCAAATGATGTTCTAGAGAAGTGAGCTTTAGGCAAATGAAGTCTTGGAAAATAGGCCTCCAGGTAGTGTAAGTGTATGATCAAAAGAGTCGAGAGAGTGGGGGTGAATTTCGATCGTTTAAAATCTTTTATTTTTATCTTCGTAAAATAGAATCAAAGTATAGTAGCAGCAAAAAAAAAATAAAAACAAAGACACAATCGATTTTACTTGGTTCATAGTCCAGCGACTACTACTCCAAGACCCGCGATCCTTAATCGCTTCCGATGGGCAATCTACTATAGTTTTTCTCTTCGAAAACTTTCGGAGAAGAAGCAAACTCGTACAATGAAATAAGATAGATAGTAACAGTCTACTATCACCTGAAATGTATGCAAGAAATAGAAAAAATGAGGCTTCTTTTATAGGCATTGTTCGGTCAACGGATCCTTTTCGTCGACTAAACCTCATATCCATTGATTGATCTCTGTGCCCTTCTTTGTTTGCTCCGATCCGACCCGCTCGATCTCATAAACTACGCTGTTCGATAGAATGGAAAACTTTATTAGTCAACATAACCTCTGGATTTCCTTTCTTATGCAATCTGAAATGATCGTTTGTCATTATCATATTTTATCAATCGGCTGATCCAAATGATCAGTTGACGGATCCCCTTTTTTCAATTTT
The DNA here is from genome assembly GCA_038050645.1 of Hedychium gardnerianum. Taxonomy (NCBI): domain Eukaryota; kingdom Viridiplantae; phylum Streptophyta; class Magnoliopsida; order Zingiberales; family Zingiberaceae; genus Hedychium; species Hedychium gardnerianum. The sequence goes on from JBBUKS010000029.1 coordinate 1,070,408, forward strand.
GTTTGACCTCGATCTTATCCTGTCACACTGTCTGGATCGGTCCACTGAACCTCATGTTTAGTCAACTGAACCCTCGGTCAACTTGGACCTTTATTTTTTTGCAAAAAAAAAGTTAACACAAGTAGAATTATAATAGCAATCCTCTGAAACAAAGTTAGGAACATATAATAATGCATGAATAAGATAGACAGTTAGAACTATCTTGATCTCGACTTAAAAACCTCCGTTGGTTTCTTTAGTCGGATCATCGCCTAAAGTTTGTATCTACTAGGACACGACCTCACTACTCTACTCCAGAAGTTTACTTCAACTTACCAGCCAAATATCTAGTCTTTCAAACTTGTATGGACTTGAACTGTTCAGTGTCTGATTGACCTGATCCACTAAGATTTTTCTGTAAAATCAAATTAGCACAATGCAAAATATAATAACAATATTATATTTTAGTTTACCAAATACGTTGGTCTGGTCGATTGCGCGCAGTCAATCAAAAATCTTTCGGTCACACTTGCTTAGAGTTTACTCCTCCAAAACTTCTCAATACCTAAGGTTACCTTCCCTAGGATTTTCTCTTTGCTTAGAGTTCACTCTTCCAAAACTTTTCATTACCTAGGGTTACCTCCCCTAGGATTTTCCCTTTGCTTAGAGTTCATTCTTCCAAAATTTCTCATTACCTACGGTTACCTCCCCTTAGGATTTTCCTTTTGCTAGCCTTAAGTCCTCCAGACATGCTTGGACTTTCTAATCACTCGATAGATTATTCACCCTTACCTAACCTCTAATTATGACTTTCTCTTACCTAACCTCTAGTTAAGACTTTCCCTTCCCTAATTGCAATTAGGACTTTCCCTTGCCTAACCTTTAATTATGACTTTTTCTTTGCTAGTCATCTGGTCAACTTTGACTTGACTAGACTTTTCACATGACTAGGTCAACCTTGACTAGACTCTATTAAACATATTATCAAATAAACATCAAAATCATGGAGATCGATTACACCAATAATAAATTCTAGTGGGTAAAAGTTAACCTGAATCTGGGCATGATGAAGTTTTAGTAGGCTATGGTTGGTTGAATATTAGCAATGAGTGAAATCCTAAAAATGAGGTATCTCTAGGTAAGCAAAGTTCTAACCAGTCGAGCTTAATAAGCACCAAGGAAAAAAGGAAGATATAGAGATGGGAGGTCTATTGACACAATATGATACAATTTTGGTGTGGTTGAAATCATAGTCCAGTTGACTGATAAAGTAGTGACAATTGCATTTTTTTTAAAATATTAAAATAATATCACTATATATTTTTCAATCAAAAATGCTATACATAACATATTATTATATCAAAATATTTTTTAATAACTCTATCAAAAATTACTTGATCAAAATTTAAAAATCACTTCAAAACTATTATAACAATTATGCTCAAATTAAAAATAATTTTGATAAAATTTAAATAATTTATCGAGTAGTTAAAGAATGTATTACTATAACAACTCTATGTATAATATAACAATAACTAAGTATTATTTCACTTGATGACGTCGATTATATGGATTATTCTATGTTCAATTGATTAGTGGATGACATATTTATTATAATGAGATAGAGATCAATTTCCAACGAGCGCATGCCCTCGAGGAAAAAACTCTTCTTACCCCCTAGTCACTTGACAGTCGACTATAAGCTAATCTCATAATTTACCACCCTTCCCATAACCTTAGGATAAATTGTGAGGACCCCGAGGCAATGATGCGATGGTTAGACCCTCCAATGGATAACCAAGGGATCTAAGGTTTGAATCTCAGCTACGGCGCATTGCAGGGAATTTTCCCTCCAATGAGAAGCGGGCCTAAGAATGCTGGCCATTTGGATGGACCTCCATTAGCGCTTCCCAATTTACCCTGGTGGCCGGTGGGAAACTTTTGTGGAGCCGGGCCGGTTACCCCAGATCCGACGTTATCCGACTTGGTTAATCTTTTTTTTTTTTAGGATAAATTACGAGGGGTGTTTGAGATGAGCATAATCATCTTTTTTTTTCTACAATTTCATGTCATTAGAATCTATCCTCTATTATATCATTATTTATATTTAAATAAATTTTATCATCTCTTTCCTAGTTTGATGTGCATATTTGTTATAGTTTCATATTACCTAAGTACCTGTCTCATTTAAATATGTCTGTACCATCTTAAACAATAGTAAAAACTTAATTATATAAAATTAAATTTATTTTATATTATAAGAAGAGCAAAATTCAGAGATTTACGTTTATTACAAGGGAACCCGTAATCGCCAAGTTTCGAACCCAAAAAATATTGTTTAGGCCTATTTAGGAGGCTCCGAATATATTCTTTACTATTTTTTAGGAATTTCTATTTTTATGGTATTTAGGATATTTTTGGTATTTTTGGCATTTAAGGATTATGATTAGTTTATATAAGTGTTCTTTTAGCTATTTGAGAGATTATCCTATATATTGAATAGTATTTTTTTTCTCTAGAAATTCTAGAGGATAGCAGTCTTCTCCTTTGTTTTTTTCGTTTCCTCTTTTGGTTCTTCTTCAGATCCTCTTTTTCGTCAGCCCGTAAAATAATTGTTATTCTATCCGACGTCATATTATAGCAATTATGAAATCATATTTACTATAATTTATAATAATTATAAAATTATAGTTATTATAATTTTATAACAACTATGATTTAATAACTTTATAATATAAACTTAAAATATAAACTATGATTCACATAATTGATGATTGATTGAGTGTTTAAACTTAAAATCGACCTAAAAAAAATCAAAACTCATCGAATAATGCACTTAAGGATATCTACGCAATAAAAGCACAACAGGCTGTTGCACATTAATTGAAACGCATGCACGCTTCCGATTTCAATTGAGACACAAGGAAACATATGGAACCTTTTTGTTCATGCGCGACCAACAAAATGAATTAATTAATGAATTAACTAATTAATGTAGAAAGAAAACAAAACTTAGAAATGAAATGGAAAAGTGCTCATTAGGGTTTATGGCCGGATCGAAATTGTTTATCGAAGATAATTTATTATAGGGACTGCTCACCTAAAATTTATATCTGGTCCCGACCACGAAGCAAAAGCTCCAAACCGTATGTATGTGTTGATTGATGGCTGACTGAACGTATGATCCTTCTCAAGTAACACATAACAATCAGCATTAAAGCCACCACGTTGTATTATAAAGGGCAGAAATTTATCCCACGAACATGTTCAATTAATTAGTAAATAATAAATTTAATATAATAAGATAAAAATTAATTTTAGATAGATATATATAATTTGTTTTTGTTATCTCCGTTTTTTTTAAAATAAAAATATTAGAAAAGCACCTCGTATTTTAAAAATACTCTTGTCTAATATTTTTATAACTGTTTTAGCAAAAACTGTTTTAATTATATTTTTTTATATTAAATATTTAGATCTTATAAGATCTCATATTTCGTTCATTAAACAACTCGACGATCCAACACACCAAGAGAATTGAACCATCGACACTGAGATTCAACCGCCGTGTGTCTAACCATCTCACCGTGCAACTTTGATTAAAATTGCTTCATGCAATGGGGACTAAAATTATTTTAATTAAAGTAATTTTAATTAAAATTGTTTCAACGTGAAATAGTTTTGATGAGCATTTGAGCAAAGTTGCTCCACGTGAAATAGATAGTTTTGAGCATTTGAACTATTTTGATTTGAAAAATTGACACTTGTTGAAGTAAATTGAGATTAGCTAATTGAAGATAATTGATTGGATTGAGTTGGCAGAATGTTGGGAGACTTGTCCAGATCATGCAGTAGTTTTCATCCATTTAATTCACTGATGGATGTGACAAGAGGTCATCGTTGATCTCAAATATCTCACATAATTAATTTTATAATTATTTATAAAAAAATAAATTATAAATAATTTTTGACTATTGAATCGCGTTATCATTACATAAAGGGATAAATATTGGACAAACACTGTGCTATTAAAAATTAATTTCCAAATTTTTTAATGATAATATATACAAAACCTAAGTTGAAATAATTAAATACCTAAGTTAATTTCTCCCTCCCCCCCAAATCGCGATTCCTCTCCTCGTCACACGCCGAAGCCACTCGAGCCGCCTCACTCGATTTCCCCTTCTCCTTCATTGTCGACTCCCACCGTCGACGCTCCCGAGCTACTTTGACCTAAGGCGAGCTCCTGCCAGCATCGTCAGCTGCCGGCCACAACCGGTAACCAAGGCCGAGCATCGATCTGGGAGGGGAAGAATCGTTCCCGACGGCCCATTTCCTCCCCGTCGACGACCGGATTCAGATCTAGGTCAGACTCGACCATTGCTTCATCTTCACTGTCTTGGTACTAGACCCAACCGTCGACCATTCGTTGTTGACCTTGGCCGGTATTGATATGCCAGTGTTGATCCAAGTCGACGGCCGCCCCTTTTTGCTCCGGCCGGCCAACACTTGATGAGGTTAGGGTTTTGGATTATGAATGGACAGAGTAGTTTTGGTTAATCCTTAGTTTTGAGTTTTATTGTGCCAACAGGACCAAGTCCTGTTTCGACCAACTTGCCCTCGATCAGCTCCGGCCACCTGCTGTTCTATCCGACCACCAACAGTAGGTAAGTTGAATTAATCTGAATGAGTGTGATTTGGTTGTGAATCTGTGAGTTAATGTAGTTGTAGACGTTTCTGTTTGGTGACCATACTGTGTAATGCTCAGCTTGTTGTGTTCGGCCAGATCTGGAGGCTGTGAGACCT
>JBBUKS010000029.1:1077572-1106589 GCA_038050645.1 Hedychium gardnerianum
TATATACACAGCTAATTAGCACAATTATGGCAAAGTAAATTCCATATTTGATAGGTCATAATATCTGCCATTGATATGGAGGAGTCCAATAGAAACACTTAGTTAGTTGTTGAATTAGAAAATGAAGCTTTGTGGTCAAAATCTGATGACATGAGAACAACCCTATAAAAAATTACAAATGGCTCCACCTAAATATGATTTTAGAGAGCCAAAAGGCCTACATTGGTTTGACGTACAAACTAATGCCTAAGAATTAGGTCGTAACACCCTTATACAATAGGTTTATTTTCAATTGAAATGTTCGACTATATGAACCCACTAGGTCAAGATATGCCAACAAGAACATTAAGCCTAGAATGATGACTAGGGAAGATTAGGGGTGCAAATGAATCGAATCAAGCCGAATAATATGAAAATATTGATATTTGTGTTCTAGCTCAAAAAATATATGAGATATTCGAATTTGATTCGAAGCTCGAAAATACAACTAATTTTGGCTCGAGCTCGGTTCGAAATAAAATTCGAGCTCGAGTTTGGTTTGAATTGTTCATACCTTGATTCGAGCAGAATCGAATTATAGTTCGAAATTACTTATTCTAGTTCGGTTCGAATTATTCGAACCTTAATTTAAGCATATTTAAATTAAAATTGTGTAAAAATAATCAGAGTTCGATTTGAGTTCGGCTTGCAAGCGGCTTGTGAACAATCGAACAAAATATTATGGGTTCAAATTCGGCTCGAAAAAATCATGTTCGAGTTCGGCTCGAATTTGATAATTTCGAATACGAATCAAATATTTTTCGAGTTGACTCAAAAAGCTCGTGAACATGTTTGATTCGTTTGCATCCCTAGGGAAAATATCCCTAGTGAATACCTAGGAAACCCAATTGAGACGAATAGAGTTTGGGTTCTAAAGAATATCATTTTATTATTTCAAATGGGTTGGGCATGCCAACAATTTGGGAAGAACGATCATTTCACTCCTAGTAAGTAAGTTAAACACATCAATTAAGCTCTTTAGTGAATGTATATTCGCAATTACATAGAATGAGAAATTAGGGATAGATATGATATTGGATGTAAATTGATTGTTTCATGATTGATATGCCATGATATCTGTTGTGTATTTATGTTTGATTGAATTAAATGCCTAGATGTAGTAAAACCATGTCAATAATAAGCTAGGTATAACAATAATAGATACTTGGCAAGATTAGAGCACATTTTTGTACTAAATATCAGTAGACTTATGGAATCACAATAATCGCCTAATCATAAGCCTAAAACATGTAATTTAATGTTATATGTGTCATTAAAATGATAGGGATAGACAATTCAGCTATGCTAAGATGACTATATGATACTTAGAACTCATATCATTGAACAATTCGGATCACTTAAAAATCTTGCCAAGAATATAAAGCATTATGACTTTGTATGAAAAATAAATATACACGTAAGGTTTAATATTTTTAAAATTTTATATGAATTTTTAAACTTGGACTACTATTATTTTAGCATCTAATTGACTATATGAGAAATACAATTGATTAAAACTTAGTCTAGTATACTAAAATTACAATAGTTAGTTTTAATTTTTTGATAAAATTTTGCATGCATATCTTATGGCCCTTGATCATGTTTAAATGATCGTATATATTCTATGCATCATTAAAACTTGTTTGACTATTTTTCATAATCTTTAGCCTGTTAAAATTCAAATATGGCAAGCAATTTGCATCTAGGATTGAAATTATGAAATCTACTATTAGCATAATTACAAATTGGTTATTTGACTACATTTAGGAATATTTTATCCTCTTAGAATACTTATCATGTATAAACATATGTCCTCATGTTTATTTACATATATACTTCAAGGGGGAGAAATGTTTTTAATTAGTATGCATGATTGATATGCAGACCTTCTTGCATGTCTTGATCACTATGCATGGAATTATTATGTTGATCTTGTGGCAAAGGGGGAGAAGTATAAAGGTCCACCAATCAAAAAGAAAAGAGTCACTTTTAGTAGCTTACTCATTGATGAAATCTCAAATCGAGGGGAAGCTTATATTGTGATGGGGCTTTGAGTTTCGGATTGCCTAGTTTACTTCATTTTTATGTCCTAATTTGAGCAAATCTTCAAACATCAAAGAGCGAAAGATTGTTGGTGCAACGATGCTCCCAAATGGTTAACTTCAATTAAATTGTTTTGATGCGTTTGACAAGGATTTAAATTATATTTGACGTGTGCATTAAGTGTGCAAGGAATTAGAAAAATGCACATAGGAGCTTACAGAGCTCGGCAATTTAATGCACTTAAGTTGGTTTGATGGATGACTTGACGTAGTCGAGTTGAGTGGTGGCTCAAAGGTTTGACATAAAGTTGGACTCTGAAGGCAAGGAGCGATGGCATGTGGAGAAAGCTTGGAGAGCTTAGTGCATCTAAGTTATTGAGGGTTTAATGGTAGGTGGACTTTGGAGTGGACTCCGAAGGAGAGAGAAGGATGACATATGGAGCAAACTTGGAGAGTTTGGTAGATCTGAGGTATTGAGAGTCTGACACAAGGTGTACTCTAAGGCGACGCAAAGTGAGGTGGACTTGTAGGCGAGGGGTGAAGAATGACATGTGCAACAAGCTCGTGGGGCTTAGTGCATCTAAGGGATTGAGGGCCTGATACAAAATGGATTTGAGGGCAATGAGAAACATCAACTAGGTTGAAGACCTAGAGGCATGAAAGTTTTGAGAGGTTATGAGTGATGTGTAATCTCAGGCTTTTGCTTTTGACCAACATCATCTGGGGTTGTGGTTAACTAGGTAGAGGTACATTACCTAGTGGCTTGATTGAAGCCTTTGATTGAGGAAAATATGTGAGATCGTAGTCTACAATTTAACTCAATTTCAAAACTTTGTGTAGGCTTACAAGGGTGTAAGCTGAGTGAAGGAGAGATCATTGATTCGATTCTGTTGATTAGAGATGTTTCTTAGTCAACTGAATAGTATCTTTGTGAACAAATTCAATTTGTAGCTTGATAAAAGTTAATCCATATTCATTCAACATTAAATATATAATAAATAAGTTTGGACACCGGTGAGGTTGATTCATTAATATTTTTAAAGCTTATAATCAAATATATATGAAAAATATAATATGTATGGTACAAAATTTTTACTTTCACGCAATCCAATGATATGTAAAAAGTGAGACAATAAAGTAACTTTCAATTATTAAATCTATATCTTAACTTATAATGGTGGCAAAAGACGAAACGCTCACTCCTAGCGCCCCTGTCAGTCCGTCCCAGACGAACACGGAGGAGGTAAATCACGGGGACTAGTTTACTAGCCTGTACAATGACCAGTGCATGAGAGAGGACGGGAACCTAGCTACTAGCCAGGATATATCTTAACTTATAATGATAATCTGTTTGGTTGAGCTTGGTAAAAGCTCAAACTAGATAAAAAATTTAATAAGAAAAATGAACCAGCTTCAATATTGTCAATCTATATACTTAAGTTTTGTATGTTGAGATAACATGTGTTGGATCTACGATTCCATTTTCTACAAGGTTAACGATTCGTGAGAAGTAGATTATCGGCAATACTTGATGACCTTTGCAATCTTCCTCAAAAAATTTCATATTTATTGCAGAAGGATAGTGAAAAAGTCACAAAACCAAAAGAGCTTGTTGGCAAAGGCCAAGCTGCCTGATGGGTTGTAGTAGACGTCCATCCTTATCTGCACTTTTTCCCTTCTTCCAACTTTTTATGGATGACTCTAAACTTGTGTTATTTTTTACAGTAAGCGATTCCGACGTTCACATCCGGAAACATACTGTAAAATGAAATGCTGTGAAGACGTCTCCATGAACTGCCCAACATTTTGTTATATGAAAGGTATCGCGCCATCATGCCAATCAGAGTTGCCCAATAAGGAAGCTGGAGTATATTAGATAAATAAGATTCCCTTTAGATATATTATCCTTGGACAATTCTGTATCTGATGTGTGACAATCCAAATTGCTCCTTTTTTGTATGGGATTGGATCTAACTATTCATTTAATGTCTCTAATGTTTTCGGGTAGAATTGAATTACTTGTGCTTCGATTATAGATTCTCATGAAATTCTATTCATTCTCAAACTTATGTTGAGGAATCTTGTCTCCTTAAGGTGCTCTGTGTGTATGTATTTTATACGTACAAGGGGCTCCATTTTTTGGTCTGTTTTTAAAGCTCAATTTTTGTTCCATATTCTCTTGGTTGAAAATAGAGTTTTTCGATATTGTTCTCTCTTATTATGCCTAATTTCATATTCTTTTAAAAGAGAGAGATTTGTATTCCTTTGAGGTTTTGTTCCTTCCTTTGAAGTTTAAGAGAATTGTTCTTGGAGTCCAAAGTAAAACTGAGAGATATATTTTCTTTAAGCAAAAAATCGAAAGAGGGCTTTTAGAATGGTTATTTTTTTTTAAAAAAAAAAGAAGTTAAAATAATTCTCATCATATTTTTTTTATCTCAAAAATATTTTTATTTTATGTCAATTTAATCAAAATTATTTAAATTTAGTTAAAATCATGACTCAAAATGATGTAATAGTAATGGTTGCTACTGAGTATATTTTTTGTATAAAAGTGTTCTATACGTAGATTTTTTTGATCGAGTTAAATCAATTTTTTTGTTTTTGCACGTTGTAACAATCATATTCTTGTAAGGATATTGTATAAAATATTGTTTTTGAAATTTTTTAAAATTTTATTTTTAAAGGATGTTTTTTTTATTTTTACTTTTTTTTTGGCATGCTGTGCTCAAGACAAGGCCATATGTGACAATTTTTTAGACCCTAGGCAAAAAAAAAAATTAAAAAAAAATCCCTCAAAGGCTTTAAATTAATGTTTCTTCTCTTTATTTTATTTTATTTATTTATTTTTTTGAGAGAGTTACACCAATGTTTAGGAGGTATAAATTAGTGAATTTTCTATAAATAATTAATTCAAATACTTTAAATCCAATTTGAGATATAAATGAATGATGCATATACTTGTAAAAAAGAACAACTAAAGAAATTAAAATACATCATACTGATAAAATATAATTAAAAATTTATGTTTAATTTTTTTTATGATTTTTTAAAAAACTTGAGTACTCAACTTTATAAAAAAAAATCTCACATTTTGAAGTCAATTAAGCAACAATAGGGTAGTCTCGATTTCACACAATTTACGAATTCGTACTCGGGCTGAAAAAAATTGTACAGGGCCAAATTAGTTAATTAAGCAACAAAAAATATCAAAAAAAAAAAACATGACACATCAGTAGTCAAGTGGAGCAGATTAAAAAAATCATAGACACCATGGCACTCACCAAGATTGAAATACATTATGTAAGTCAGAAAGTATATCTATCAAAATTATATTGAAAGAAAGCATATCTCAAGTAAAATGGAGTATAACAATTAATAAAAAAAATCCTCTAGAGTCTCGAGTCTAGATCAAATGAAGGAGGCATAAATTATCAAAAATAAATAAATTATTATTAGATTATTTATTAATAATCTATTGTGACATATAATTTATATGATTGATTTTAATATAAAAGGGTCGTGATGATTGTTTGACCGAAAAATAATTAAAATCAAGGGGTTATATTTTAAATAAAATCCTTCTTCTCTCCCTTCTTTATAAAAGTAGGCGTTAATAAAAATTATCCAAAAAACATTTATTAAAACCTATCACTCAGGCAACGCCAATTAAGAGTTAATGTGTGGGATAACTTAAATAGTAATTATTATTTTTTTGTATATTTCATCATCAAATGATACAATAAAAGAAAAAGACAGAGAGGAGAGAAAACTTTTACATATCAAGAATTTATCCGCTACATTATGAATTCAAATATGTTTTCTTTAATCTCTCAATATAGAAATTAATACATTGTGAAAGTCATTATATCCAAAATCCTTTTATATATGAGGTAGTTTTTGGTAATTAAACAATCGCATGAAAACTATAATTATAGTTTTATCTAGCAATTAGTATCAGAGTTCTAGGTTATGGATATTATGATTTTCGATGAATAAAAGCCCATATTATGAAAAATTGAGAAATTATGAATTGTTGTAGTTAAATTGATTAATTTTAATATTGAAGAGTTTTGTTGATATGTATGATTTTAATTTTGAATTATATATTATGGATCCGGAGTTTGTTAATCACTAAAGTCATCAACTCTATGAAATTTATGATTCCAAAAATTATATAATTGTATATGAAACAATATGAATGACATATTTTGGGTTAATTAAAATTAATTGTTATAAAGCATATATAGATCATCCAAAGGTGTATTCTTATAATTAATGATATTAAAGGATTTTTTAACATACTTGTTAAATGCTTGTATATCCAAAGATAACATGGTTGTTAGCCCATTAAAATATGTTCATTTAGCATCATCGTCATTATAGTTATGCATTTAAGTATCATCCAAAGGTGAACTTAAATACATTATTAAAGTTGATTTTGGTTTGAATTCATTAAATTTACTCAAAGTATTAATGTGTGAGTTTGTGTAAATATTTGCAACTTTCAATAATATGTTTACTTTGGGAAATGGAATGATTAAGTTCAATAGACTGAATTATGTTGACTGGTATGAATAAATCTAGCTTTAATCGACTATTATGGACCTTGATATGACATTGGTAATGAAACAAAAGATCACAACTATTACTGAGACTAGTACGGAAGCTGACAAGTCTCTTTACGAGGCTTGGGAGTGGTCTAATAGGTTGAGCTTGAACTTAATAAAAATGACGATGATTGAAAATGTTAATCCATATATGCCCAAAATTGACCGTGTAAGAGAATTCATAAAATAATTAAGGAGTACTCACAATCAGAGATTGCTGATAAGTCTATTGTGGGGACCTTAATATGTGAATTGACTACTAAAAAATTTGATTGGTCTCAGCCCATTCATGATCATGTGACAAGTATGACAAATTTAGTAGCAAAGTTGAAGTCGGCGGGAATGGATGTGAGTGAGTCATTCCTAGTACAATTTATCATCAACTCATTTCCTTCTGAATTTGGACAGTTCCAAGTGAATTATAATACCATTAAATAGAGTGGAACTTTCAAGAAATTAAGACTATGTTGGTTCATTAGAAAAGAAGATTGAAGAAAATGAGGGATCACTCCATCCATTTATCGACTCATGATAGAGCCAGTAGCAACAAGGCTAAACCAGGTAAGAAGGGTAAAAATAAATGCAAAGCCCTCATGAAAGTTAAAGAAAGTGGAGTCTTAAAAAAAGTGTTATTTTTGCGATAAAAGTGGTCACTTCAAGAAGGACTGTCTGAAAAGAAAGAGTTGGTTTGAAAAGAAAGGTAAATATTATGTTTTAGTAAATTTTAAATCAAATCTTATTGAAGTGCCTAATAATACATGGTGGTTGGATTATGGTATAACTACTCATGTGTCACAAATAATACAGGGATTCCTTTTGATTTGAACCATAAACGGAACTAGAAAGTTTATGTATATGAGGATTAAAATGAAGGCATGAATAGAAGAAATTGGGATGTACAGATTGATCTTGGACACTGATTGTTCTTTGTTGGTGCAGCAGATGCGGTTTGGATCACTAAAGGGGAAGGGTGAATAGAGATCTACAAATTAAAACACGAAGTTCTCTTACTAATGAATTAGCAAGGACACACACATTAATTAAAAACTAACTTGAACATAAAAGAAAAGATGCCGAATTTACTTGGTTTGCAACTAGGAAGTTACTAGTCCAAGACTATGAAAAGCTCTACTAGAATCTCCTTCTTCGAACTCAAGTTGAAGCGGAGAAGCCCCTTACGGTGGTTGAGTACAAGACTAATGAAAGAACCAAAAAGCAATGAATTGAACGAGTATGCTGTTCTGAACTTCGAGCTTGAGTCCTCTATTTGTAGCCTTCATCTTCGATCTGATCGTTTGCTGACGTGGCACCTTCCGGGCACCTGAAAGCAGCCCGGGTGCTTGGACTTGACAAACTTGATCCACTCTGGCAATGGTCCGCTAATGGCTCTAGATGACTTCTCGCATTTCGAGCGCTTGGAAGTGATCCGGGCCATTGGATTCTACTGACGTGAACGTCATCCTGATCCATTTTGGCAATGACTCCTACTGACATGACCACGACATCCGGGCGTCTGGATTTGATTTGGGCACTGGATTATGGGCGCCTGGAATAGTCAACTTGTGGAGTTGACTATTTTCTTCTCCAGTCATCTGGATGATTTGTCACCCGGAATTGAGCTCACGCCAACTCAATTCCTTTCTTTTCCTCGAGCAGTCTTTCTTCCGGCTTCTGATCCCTTTGATGCATCCCGTGCATCCTTCTCGCTCCATTAGAGTACTCTTCTGCAACTTCTCGTCTCTCAGATGTACTAAGTTTGTCGACTCCTTCCCGTGCTATCCTTTATGATTGTTTGCGTCTTTTGTCATCTTGGAAGCTTGTGTGTTTCCCTAAGTCCTTGTACACTTAAACACACAAGTTAAATCCACAAGGTCTAACTTGATATGTGTTGAACTCACATCAGAACTATGACTCAACCACTTGAGGTACTCACAATCTCTTCCTTTTTGATATGAATCAACATAGATTAAGTTAGAGATAAAATAAAATAAATTGCAATAAATATTTCATAGTAACAAAGCAATAAAGCAATAAATATTAAAAACTCCCTCTAAAGTTATGCATTCATTCATTCTTTCCCTCTAACTTAATATATCTCTCTCCCCCTTTGAACACATCAAACATTTGAGGTTAAAAATTTCAAAAGATGTTTAAATATCAGAAAAAATGACATTAATTTACTAGATATTTAATACACTATTTATCATAAGAAAAATTGAATCATACTTAAAAAAAATTATAAAAAATGTCTTGTTTGTCCAAAATTTGGAAATTTTCGTAAGTGTGAGAAATCGATAATGTTGGCATGGAAAAATGTTTTTCATGCATTTTTTTTAAAATTTTTGAGAAAACCAATCTTTCTTCATAAAAGGTATGAATTACACAAATTATAATGAAAAAATAGATTTTCAGATCCAAAAATTATGAAATTTTGACTAAGTATGGAAGTCAGAGTGTGTTTTTGTAGAAAAATAAATTTGTCAAAAATCCATTTTCAGATTTTTTTTTTGAAATTCATAAATGTGGTTTTTCTTAGAAAAAATATTTAAAAATTTCTAAATTGAGAAATTTTTTGAAAATTTTCCTAATCATAGAATATATGTTATTCTTCACAGAAAAATTGTTTCCATAAAAATTTCAAACAAAAGATATACCAAATCATTTTTTTGTACCACAAGCAATTTCAATAATTGACATTTAAAAAAATTAAACATAAAATATTGATATTTCATAATTGATTTTCATATCCAAAATAAATTTTTACCTACTGGATTTACCATGTATTTGGTAGGAATTGAAAATCTTGATTTTTTTTAATTTGACCCCTATGATTTCTCAAGTATCAATTTTGTCTTAAACTTTGTTGGCAAGTGTTTGATGGTAATAAATTCAAATTTGAGCCAATAGAGAATTTTTCTAAGTTTAATTTCAAGAAATCTACTTGGTCCCTTAACTTTAAATTCTCATTTGATAATCTCTCAAGTTCTTCTTTTGGGTATGAATTTTCTAGTTTTTTTTTCTAAGTCAATTTTGACCTTTTTCAGTTCAATATGTTTAGTTCTTAGTTTACATAACGAACTAGAGAGCATCTTAATAGCGTTGTAAAGTTGATCGCAGGGAAGGTTACGTACCTCACTTACTGTGTCAGATTCGTAGGTCGAGACTCTCCCTTCATTGTTGCTTTCTTCGAATGAGTAGTCATCTTCTTCCTGATGAGTTGTCATCATTGCAAGCCCCACTATTTGTTTTGACTCTAAATCTTCTAAGGAGTCGTCCCAAGTTGCTTTTAGATTCTTGTATTTGTTTTGTGTATGCTTCTTGTCCTTGCTCTTTTCTTTGTTAGTATTCTTGAGCTTGGGGTAATTATCCTTGATGTAACCTTTCATATCACAATTGAAGTACCTTATTTTCCTTTTCTCCTTTCTTCTTAGCAATCTTGAGGCCTGTTTCTTATCAAACTTGTTAGAGTTAAAAAAATTCTTTATTTTTCTTACTAGATATGCTTCTTGATCTTCATCAAGTGAGGTGTCTGAATCTGAGTCGCCCTTCTTGGCTTGTAATGCGATGTTGTTGTTTGGATTTTCCATCTCTTTAAATCTTGCACATTGAGATTCGTGTAATTCAAAGTCAAAAATAATTCTTCTAAGGTACTTACTTCCAAGTTCTTAGAGATGTAATATGAATCCACTATTGATGTCCACTCTTAGGTTCTCATAAATATGCATATCTAAGAGCATCCCAATTTGACACTATCTCTCTGAGGTTGTTGAGACCAGTGATTGTCTCTTTTAGCTTCGCATGTAGTTGCGTCACTGTCTCTCCCTTCTCTAGTCGGAGATGAGTTAGTTGATTCCTCAACAAATCCCTTCTGGCTAGTTTTATTTCTGAGGTCCCCTCGTGAAGTTCTAAGAACTTTTCCCAAAGATATTTGGCCGAGTTGTAGGAGCCAATTCAGTTGAGTTCCTGCATGGTAACACATTGAGAAGATGAAATTCCGCCTTACCATTAGCCATGAATTCGTCTCGTTGCCTTTTGGTCCATCGTTGTTCATCAATATCTTCTCCATCCTTGTTTCTGGACACTTCAAAACCAAATATACATAACATAATATCAAAATCAGTTTAAAAAAATATCTTCATTTTTGGCACAGGGGAGAAAATCTCCGGGTGTGACTTTTAAATAGAGGTTGCAGAGAAAGCATAGGAAGAAGAGAATTCGCCAACGAAGAGGAGTCGCCTCTAGGTTTAAACGAAAATAAATTTTATTTAAATCAAAAACAAACTCAACTTGTTTCTACAAGAGCACTAACCCTTGTTTAAATAGTCTAAGAAATAAGAAAAAATCGCAACAAAAAAAGAAAAAGTAAAAGAAAACTAATCCTAACAAAAAAAATATAAACTAAGTTTTAGAAAAGAAAACTAATTCTTAAAAAATAGAAGATAAAATATAAACTAACTTTTAGAAAAGAAAATTAATCCTAAAAATTTAAAATAAATAAAAGAAAAGGTTGAAAGACCAATTCTAGAGTTTTAACGGCTATTAGAAAGTTGATTTCTTCTCGTCCAGACTTCGAATAGAGTGCAACTGCGTCAGGAGTCCATGGATTAGTCATCTTCTTTGTTAGTAGTCTCGATCGGCCAAAAAGGGAGGATGGTAGTCTTATTTTCTTCTCGTTACAGCTCGAAGGGAAACAAATCTGTATCGAAAAACATAAACTGATCGTGTTGCTGGATGTTCCTGCATCAAATTTTCTTTTCCATGCAGTTAATTTCCCCTCGAACTTTGGTGGATGAATGCTTAATCTGGTCATTGCTTGATCCCCTTCTTTTGTTGCACAATCGACGATTACTCCTTCTAGCGGTTCGGGCTCTGATACCAATTGTTGGTGAAGCAGATGCGGTTTGGATCACTAGAGGGAAGGGGTGAATAGAGATCTGCAAATTAAAACATAGCTTTCTCTTGCTAATGAACTTGCAAGGACACACAGTTTAATTAAAAACTAATTTGAACATAAAAGAAAAGAGGCCGAATTTACTTACTTTGCAACTAGGAAGTTGCTAGTCCAAGATTATAAAAAGTTTCACTAAAATCTCCTTCTTCGAACACAAGTCGGAGGTGGAGAAACCCTTACAGCGGTTGAGTACAAGACTCATGAAAGAACTAAAAAGCAATGAATTGAATGAGTGTGAGCAAACTGAAAACAGTTTTGTAGACATTTTTTTTCATTTAGTTAAAATTATATATATGTTGCACTTGGGGAATACCATTTATTTGGTTGGGGATGTTTGTAGCTGTTATATGATTTGAGTCTATTGGTTTACTTGTTTGTTTGGTATTTTGTCTTCATATATTTGAACTAGTTTTGTAATAATTTAAGAATTATATATGTTAAATTAAGCATAGATTAGACAACCAAGGTGCAAAAGTAAAATGCTTGCAAATTAATTACATTGAGTTTAATATATTAATTATGTGAGTTTGTTTATAGTCTTGAGTTTAATATATAGATGTTGTATCTATTGTTAGCTTATTATCTTTGTCAAATCTGTTCATTGAATATAATGTATTGATTATGTAAGTTTCTTTATCTTAATTACAGTGTAATAATTTAATGTATTGATTATATGAGCTGCTTCATCTTAATTATAATGTAATAATTTTCTTCCTCGCAGATGAATATAGAAAGAAACTAAAAGTGGGGTTTTTGTTTTGCCAAGAAGTGTACTCATATATTTTCAAGAAGATGCAATATTATCAGAAAGATTCAATCTAAGAAGCAAGATATGTTAGAACTAATATGCATGTATGTGAGATTTTTACTTTTATATAGACTTAACATAGATCTAATGTTTGTGAATTATGTCTATATATTTTCTGTTTAAATTGTATGACACATTTCTAGTTCAATAGTAAGAAGATTGATCAATTGTACTTTCATGATATTTTAATTAGTGTTATTTATAAGGGTTTAATTAAGCAATTCATGGTGTAAATATAATGGACAACGATTTTGTAAATAGAAAAATGATAATTTTTATCTTTTGCTAAAAAGTTATATTTTAAAAAAGATAATATTTTTGTATCCATTAAAAAAATGTTGTCTTTGCTAAAAAAGATAATATTTTTTATGCGTTGTAAAAGCGTTATCTTTGTAAAAAATGATAATTTTTTTATGCATTGTTTTTGAGCGGACTTTTAACAACTATGCTTTTAACAACATTTTTTCAGTCACATAGACAATGCATAAAAAATGTTGTCTTTTAACTTTTTTTGTTATAGTGCGCTCATATTATATGACACTTATGAATTAATTAAAGTTATGTTTCTGCTTGTTTTCTTGTTTTATATATATATATATATATATATACTTGTATTGTTTTGATGTGATGACAAAATGTGTCTTTGAAAAGAAATTAAAGACGAATTATCATGTTAATTAAAGTTGTTATGTTGTGTTGATTTTGTGGTACATGGAAGGAATCATGTCATTCAATGACTTATGACCACTATGATCCGATCACATTAATTTAATTAAAGATGATGACTTGATAATTTTAACATATAGTGCATAATTAAGGTTATTATTGAATTTTTAAATCGTCACATGGGTCAAGTGAAAAAATATTAGATTATTTATTAATAATTCATTGTGGCCCATGTAACTTTATACAATTAACTTTAATATAAAAGAGTCTAATGTATTGATTGTTTGATCGAAAAATAATTAAAGTCAATGAATTATATTTTAAATAAAATCTCTTTTCTCTCATTGTGGCAAAATCTCTTTTCTCTCACTTCTTTATAAAAGTAGGTGTTATTAATAGTTATCTAAAAAGTGCTTATTAAAACCTATTTCTTAGGCGATGCCAATTAAGAGTCAACGTGTGAGATAACTCAAATAATAACAAAAATAAAAATATGTATCTTTAATGACACAATAAAAAAAAGGCAAAGAACAGAGAAAAATTTTACATATAAAAAATTTATCTGATTATGGATTCAGATATATTTTCTTTAATCTCTTTATATAAATATTAATACATTGTGAAAGTCATTATATCCAAAAAGATAATATTTTTTTTTATAATTAAACAATCATATGAAAATTACAATTATAATTTTATCTAACAATTGTATCATCAATTCATCACCCATTAGTATTATCAGTGCATCACGATGTATTTGTGTTATAAAATTTTTTAATCTATTTTGTTTTTCTTATAATTTGTGATTTAAAAGGAACTTAAAAAAAATAATGATGATTTTCTTTTTAGCGTTTTCATCCATCTATCTCAAAATTAACATCAACATGATACTTAGATAATTAAATTACTTAGGATTAATTATTTTTTAAAATTTATAATTATTTTTTAGAGCCCGAGGTGATTGGGCCATAGGCGGAGGTCTCTTGGACCTCTCCTCGAGTCCAACTAAAGCAATTCAGAGATTTAGATGGGTTGATTGGGTAAAATAGAAAAATATTTTTGAATTAACTATTATTATTTTACAAAAAGTGTTGCACTTAAATTAACTATTATTTTAAATATTTATAATTGTGATTTTTTTTTTTGTTGTAAATTGTCTATCTCCGGATAATTTAAAATTTCACAAGTTGTCTAATTTTTCAGGTCAAATCTCCACTATTTGGATTCGGATTCGGAATTTGCATCTGGGACCCGTACCCAAACTCTTATATGTCGGTTGTTTTGATCGGCGAGTAAGCACTAACGCAAACCCTAGCCGAAGGATCCGCCGCACGCCATCTCCTTCTCTGCTGGATCGCCGCCTGTCTCGTCCTTCCACATCTGTTATCGCCTCCGCCGGAGCACTGCCCTCATCTCTCCCGCCGGACCGCAACCAGCGCAAGCCACCTGCTTGATTTTCCTTTTGTAAGTTCTTTTGTGTTTCTGTTCGAGTTCCTTCGTTCCGATATCTTCTACTTCACGGTGTATGCGCAGTAAAAGCGTGATTTTTTGTATTTTCTCTTTTTCTTTGCTCTGTTTATTCTTGTCTGTTATAGCTAGATTAGTGTTTGGATAGACATTTTTTTTTTTCTGAAATTTGAGTTGCATTAAACATGATGGTTATAGTGCTAAATTTTATGTGGAAGGTGAACTAAGCTTTTGCTTTGCATATTTTGATAGCCGATCCTTTTTACTTGCAATTAATTATTTTATTATTAAATGATGCGTTCGGTCTTCATCATGTTGCTGATCTTCTGATCACTAGTGGTTGTTATAAATAAAAACTTCATGGAGAACAGAATGGGGGACGAGTAACTGTTCTAGAGATTTACTACAATGCTACATATTTCTCCGGATGGTGAAAGTATTTGCAGTCTTACAAGTAGACTTGTAATATTTTGATATCAACTGCCTCATTAAAATTTACAATGGCAAAGTAGTACTTGACCGGTGTTTCATGAGGCAGTAGGTGCAACTAGGCACTAAAAGGTTGTAGGGTTAGGCAAACAATGGGAGGTGCAGGGTGTTTCTATGTGAAATGTGACACACAATTTCAAATATCGATTATATGAGCTTCATCTCCCTTCTATACTAGTGAATAGGTGCGTACCTTCCTTTCACCTAGATAGAGTCACCTCATCTCAGCTACTAGGGTTACGTAGGTTGTACCACCTAGTACTTTTGAATTGAACTTTTCACTAAATTCTGTACTAAAATCTCTAATGCCAATTGCATTTCCTGTTCTACCTTGATGTTCCCTTCTGATACTAACTTTTTTGCACATTGCTTGCCTATTTAAAATTAGTTTTTCATTGGCATGAGAGACTTATGGCTTGTCGTACCTATTTATCTCTTTTGTTTGCTTCACTCTCTTCTACAGATAAGGTGGATCTGCTCATTATTTGTTTTTAACAGAGATAATGTTCCTAGTTATTAATTTAAGCATTATATTACTTTTTTATTTACCTGCCTTTACATTTAATGACTAATTGGGTAGTGTGCTTATTGCTGAATAACCTTTTATGTGAAATTTCAAGGTTTTGGGCTAGAAGGAATCAACAAGAAAATGGCTTCACGTTTCTGGACACAGGTGTGTTTTGTTGTTATTTATTTTCTTGTACAAGTAACCCCTTTTAGCATGTTTGATTTGTCATTGAAAATTCTTGGCTTCAGGGTGGTGATAGTGATACTGAGGAGGAGGAACAGGAAAACAGTGAGTATGAAGATGGAAGTGATGCAGAGCAACCTGCAGGTGATAATGCCGGGGCCACAGCTAGGAGCAGGTACCTTCGAGATCAAGCCAGTGACAGTGATGATTCAGATGGCCAGCACCGAGTGATCAAGTCAGCTCGTGATAAAAGATTTGATGAGATGGCTTCCACTGTTGATCAGATGAAGAATGCTATGAAGATAAATGACTGGGTTAGTTTGCAGGAGAGCTTTGAGAAGATCAATAAGCAGCTTGAGAAGGTTGTTCGTGTGACTGAGTCTGTGAAGGTGCCAAATCTTTATATTAAGGCCCTGGTGATGCTGGAGGATTTCTTGGCTCAGGCCTTAACTAATAAGGATGCTAAGAAGAAGATGAGCAGCAGCAATGCTAAGGCCCTTAACTCAATGAAGCAGAAGCTGAAGAAAAATAACAAGCAGTATGAGGAGCTGATAGCAAAGTATCGTGAAAAGCCAGAAAGTGAGGATGAAGGGGTTGCAGATGAAGATGAGGATGAGGATGAGGAGTCAGAGGTGGAGGAAGACCCATCGAAGATTGTCATGTCTGATGAAGAGAATGATGATGAGGATGATGAGGATGAGAATGAACGTGATGAGGAGGGTGGTGGAACCTGGGAGAGAAAGACGAGCAAGAAGGATAAACTTATGGACAAGCAGTTCATGAAGGACCCAAGTGAGATCACATGGGATATTGTTAACAAGAAGCTCAAAGAGATTGTGGCAGCTAGAGGCAAAAAGGGAACAGGGAGAGTAGAGCAGGTTGAGCAGCTTACTTTTTTGACTCGTGTTGCCAAAACACCTGCCCAGAAACTTGAGATTCTATTTAGTGCCATATCATCACAGTTTGACATCAATCCAAGCTTACTTGGGCATATGCCCATCAATGTCTGGAAGAAGTGTGTTGGTAACATGCTTCTCGTACTTGATATCCTTGAGCAATATCCTAATATTGTAGTCGATGACACGGTCGAACCTGAGGAGAATGAGACTCAGAAGGGTGCAGATTATAATGGAACTGTTCGTGTATGGGGAAACTTGGTTGCATTCCTTGAGCGACTCGATTCAGAATTTTTCAAGAGCTTGCAGTGTATCGATCCGTATACTCGAGAGTATGTTGAGAGGCTTAGGGATGAGCCCTTATTTTTTGTGATTGCACAGAATGTACAGGACTATTTGGAGAGGATTGGGGACTTCAAAGCAGCTTCTAAGGTAGCACTGCGCAGACTTGAGCTTGTATATTATAAACCTCAGGAAGTTTATGATGCAATGAAGAACTTGGCAGAGCATACTGGGACAGAAGAGGGTTTGGAAGATGGTGATGAGAGTGAAGAGAAGCAGTCTATAGAGGAAAACAGAGGACCACCAGTTTTTATCTCAATTCCTGAACTTGTGCCGAGGAAGCCTACATTTCCGGAGAGCAGTAGGACATTGGTGGATGCGTTGGTATCTCATATCTACAGTTATGGTGATGAAAGAACAAAGGCTAGGGCTATGCTGTGTGATATATACCATCATGCTATTTTTGATGAGTTCTCTATTGCTCGGGATCTTCTATTAATGAGCCATTTGCAGGATGGTATTCAACTCATGGATATATCTTCTCAAATCTTGTTTAATAGAGTAATGGCACAACTTGGACTTTGTGCCTTCAGGGCAGGTTTGATTCAGGAAGCCCATGGTTGCCTCTTTGAACTGTATCAAGGTGGTAGAGTAAAAGAGTTACTGGCTCAAGGCTTCTCCCAAAATCGATACCATGAAAAAACTCCTGAGCAGGTAACTTATCTTCTTTTCTTATTGTCACTTTTTACCTGTTTTAAACTGTCTTTCATTTGTTAATTTTAACAAACTGATATTGGTAACTAAAACTTTTTAACTGGTTCTTCGCTTGTCATATGAATATTACACCAATATTATATAGTTTTCTCGCAGCATGTGAAATTTATATCAATAAATAGTTAGATAATATCTATCTTTTGACATGTATGTTAGATGGAATGTTTCTTGTCGTAATATTTTATAAGTCCACCTGCCTGGACATTGCTCCCTTGCTTTTTTTTGTACTGCTTAGTCCATATAAAGTATAACTGACACTTTGGGTTCCATAATTCTTTTGATGAATAATTCTCCCATGTTTGATTGAAGTTTTTTCTTTATAAAATAACATTGAAAAAGAATTGATATTTCTTTCTAGAATAAATCATGAGCTACTGTTTAACTAATCAAGATACATATACCATCAGAATCTTATTGTCGTTGAGATTGGATAATGTAAAATTCTATTTTTTTGGTTTTTTTGAGAATCTTTTTTTTTCTTGAATTTTTCTCGTGCATTAATTTTGTTACAATGTATGTTTTGAACTGAGTGCTGCCTCGCTTTACTGTCTATTAGCTACTTTATTATGTTATATTGATAGTACATTTAGATGTATCACATATAAGAAATCTTGTTTCCTGAAAAGAAAATTATGTACCTAAATGCCAGCCATTAATTGGCTTTCCATACAAGAGTGGACAAGGAATTGGTGGTTGCATGTACTTGTGTAAAAGATACATTTCCAATTTTGGTTCCACTTTTACCTCATTATACAAAATTTCTTGTGCTGTTCCACTGTAATGCTTTCCTCTCATTGTACAAATCCTGCTCATAACATATTTTATTCTTGGTGACTAAGTGATACAATTTATTTCCTTTGAGCGTCAGCACAATGGTTTTATTTTTTCATCCAAACAACATTCAGGCAATATCGTTTCGACCATGATTGACCTTACCTCTTATCTCCTGTATTATTCAACTGCTATGCAATGAAAATAATATGTATATATAATTTATTTCATCAGGAGAAGGCTGAGAGGAGAAGGCAGATGCCATACCACATGCACATTAACCTTGAACTCCTTGAAGCTACTCATCTTATATCTGCAATGCTTCTTGAGGTCCCCAACATGGCGGCTGCTGCATATGACCCAAAGCGTAAGCCTATTAGCAAGACATTTAGGAGACTTCTCGAAGTGAACGAGCGCCACACATTTGTGGGTCCTCCTGAGAATGTTAGGGATCATGTCATGGCCGCTACAAGAGCCCTTAGCAAGGGAGACTGCCATAAAGCTTTTGGTGTCATCAGTTCTCTTGATATCTGGAAGCTTCTCAGGAACCGAGAAAGTGTACTAGAGATGGTGAAGTCCAAGATCAAGGAAGAGGCTCTCCGAACTTACCTCTTTGCATACTCATCCTGTTACGATACTCTCAGCTTGGAGCAGCTTACTTCTATGTTTGACCTCTCTAAGGCTCATGTCCACAGTATTGTTAGTAAGATGATGGTTATGGAGGAGTTGCAAGCAAGCTGGGATCAGCCCACAAAGTGCATTGTCTTCCACAACTTGGAACAAACCAGGCTCCAAAGCCTACTCTTTCAGATGGCAGATAAGCTTATAATTCTAGCTGAAAACAATGAGAGGGCATTTGAGGCAAGGACTGGAGGGGGGATCGAGGGCCTTCCACCAAAGCGAAGAGAAGGTATGGATTATGCTGCTTCTGGGGCATCCAACAGGTGGCAAGATAATTATGTTTCAGGAGCCTCGCAAGGCAGGCAGGGTGGTGGTTATGGAGGCCGTCTAGGATACGGTGGGAGGACTGGAGGCTCGGCACAGGCTGGTGGAGGGTTTCAGAGAGATCATAGTGGACATGGTTCACGAGGTGCAGGAGGGTATTATGGGGGTACGGGGCGGACATCATACCATGCATCAGCTTTGAGAGGTGCACAAATGGAGGGTTCTGCAGGGATGGTGAATCTAAGCAGGGCTGGTAGAATTTAAGATCAACTACGTCCTGGCCAGGCCAACAACTTATCCCTTTGCGTTTCATAAGAGCTAATTATTTGGCATTTTTGTTTGTCTTTTGATGGTAATGAGGACTTTGCATTGTTGTGTTTTACCAAGTGAAATTTGTTCCCCTATGTAGTTCAGCTACATTTACAACTTATGTTACCTTAATCCTACATGCTCAGTGATGGCTCTCTTTCTCAGTTTTTTGGGTTTCTTTCTTATAAAACCACTTCATTGGCAGTGTTGCATTCTAATAGTTTCAGTTATGGATGAGTGCTTACTGTTAAATTACTTTATGGTTTAATTGACAAACCTAAAGCTGTAGGTGTATGGTGGTGACATAAACTACTCAATTGTTAGGATTACTTCACTGTGTCTTTCTTACATTGGAAAATAAGACAATAGATTGGTTGAATGTTACAAATGCTTTTCTTCTTGGTGCTTTGAATGAGTTATATATGTGGCAACTTTTTGGGATGCTCACCTCATGGGTATAACGAAGAATCCTCTATGAGAGTTGAAGTAATTTTTTAGTGCCTGGTTTGGTAAAGTTAACTATAGTTTCTTCGGTTTGGGATGATCATTAACTTTACCTTTTAATCTTGGAAAACTATCTTTCGTGTTATTTGTGTAGATGCTATCACCATTACGAACAAAGTTTCTATGTAGGAACCCAAATAAAGGAAAAGTATACCTTTGTTATCATTTTAATCTAGGCGTCCTACAATATAATAAAGGTTGCTGAGCAAAGTCTTACCTACCATAATTTCTAAGATAGTTGCATATTGTGCCACCAATTGATTGATCCGAAGTAGTCTCTAGGTTATCCCGTCATTGTAGTCTGACTGTGTTAGATCAATAATTCACTTCTAGAATCTCCGTTAATTGATTGATCAATCTTCAACTTGATCATCAACCAAGTGAACTTGCTTTAGTCTACTACCTAACCGACTCAAGTTTAGATCATTCTTTAGTTGATTAAATCATCGACTTAGACATTTCTAGGGAGTACTTACCCAAGTTTAGCCCTACCAATAACTTTTATATAGGTGCACTAAAGTCTAGTCCTACCAATAACTTTTATATAGGTGCACTAAATTTTCAATTTCATCGTAAGTTACTTGATGAGAGGTTTCACTTTTAGAATTTCATGTGCTAAGAAATTTTTACTTTTGGGGTTTTCATGTCAAGAGACTTTATCTCTAGACTTTCTTGTTTGTTAAACATTTGATCCTCCGTAATCTATTAAAATTTCAATTTATCAAATATCTGATCCTTAATTTACTTAGATTTCTAATTGTCAAATATTTAGTCTTTTGTTTATTTAGACTTTTATTTGCTAAGTATCTAATCTTCAACCTAGTTGTTCATTTGCCAAATATCCATACGAATATACTTAAAACCACTTAAACCTCTCTGTTAGCATTGTTTATTTTGTTATCTTATTTTTGTGTCGAATATACTCTAACACGAACTAACACACCCATAAACAATCATGAGTACTAACATATATTTTATTTATCCGTATGTAAGTGTAAGAAAAGTCAATCTAATAAGTGTTAAGTTTATCAATCAAAGTTAAGTTAGAACCCTCAAGTTAAGTTTATCAATTAAAATTGAAAGATTTTGTTTTGGCTTGAGCCAATCGAAGGCAAGTTCAATCAACTAAAATTTGTTAAGTCAACTAATAAGTTGACTTTTCTAAATAGAATGCTTCTTCTTGGGCTTGAGTTGATTGCAGAAGTATCCATTGAAAGGATATTTTTGCTAATGTAGCCACTTAGGTCAATTGGAACTAGTTGAGTCAACTAAACTAGGTTTGATTCTATTAGAGAAACTATCCTTTGACAAATAAGCTTGCTATCTTATCCATTTAAGTTAACTAAAATTGGGTTGAGAATATAAATAGCTTTGAGTTGACTAGAAAGGTTTTTATTTGATTAGTCACTAGTTGAGCCAACAAAAGATGATTTGAGATGACTAAAATCAAATTTACGTTAATCGGTTAAGCTATGTTATCCACTATTTGAAGGTTAGTATGCATGTATATTTTAAAATACAACATTTACGTATAGATCTGACTATGATTTAGAACCGATGATTTTTGATAGATCGATCTTTAATTATAATCGTCCAAGATGATTCATGATTTGAAACTGTCGATTCACGGTTCGTCGCGATTTAAAATTATTATTAATTTAAAAAAATAAAAAATTTATAAATTAATTAACAAACGACTCTCTTAATTAAATAATAATTTATAAATTATTATTATTTACTCCCTTATTTTTCTTTTTATATAATAAAAAATTATTGATTAATTATTAAATAATTAACTAACAATTATGATTGTTAATTTGTTATAGTCTAGGTGGATAGGATATTGGACTGTCACCACCTAAGTTCAAATACTTCAAGCAACATCATTTTTTTTTTAGTTAAAAAAATATCATCTATATTTAAAAATAAAAATCAGTTGAACCGTTAAATATTCCAAGCAACATCATTTTTTTTAGTTAAAAAAAATATCATCTATATTAAAAAATAAAAATCAGTTGAACCGTCAGTTACAGCTACGATTTAAACCAGTTAATGAGTAATCGGTTTTTTGTGGGCAGGTCTACTTGCATATTCAAATTCTTTGATTTTCTGAGTCCCTAATGCTCATGATGTGTTTCAAAAGTTTGATTCTGATTTGGTTTTAATTTTTTAATAGGTTTTTATGAGGAGTGATTCATCTAATGAAGTGATGAATTAGGATGAGATTATGTGAATCACATTAAATCACTTTTATTAGCATTAAATCACTTTTATTTAACTTTATTTTCATTGTATTCTTTACTCTAATACTAATAAATATAATTTTTTTTTATAGAATAAACAAAAATAATTGAAATATTTATTTACAAATTTATTGCTACTCATTTCCTTTAGCCTATAGTTCCGACAAAATGTAATCTTGATTCTCGAGTTCAACTTACTCAATATTATTTAAACTCAATCAAAATAGTTTTAAAATTATTACAGAGGTATTTTTATAAAAATACTCTTTTAATAATTTTTAAAATTAGAGGTACTTTTTAATTTTAATTTTAAATTTTTCTGATTTATTACGATTCAATTCAAATGACATTTGAAATATCTCCCGCTTCCACACACTAAGCTACTACCACCCTCCGCTTGATCCGATTCCGGAGCCAAGTGATTCTCGCTTCCGTTGGTCCTCCGCAATTATTACCTCCTTCCTTAATTAGTCACCACCACCACCACTACTACTACCTCGCAAGTCGCATCGGACACACACCGCACTCGCCTCTCCCCTTTTATTTCTTCCCCCGCTTGCAACGGCGCTAGGGTTCGGATGGGATCATCGATGGAGAAGGACCTGGAGTTTCTCTTCGACGGAAGCATCGACGGAGAAGAAGACGTGGAGGCCCAGACGGAGAATGGGGACGAGGAGGAGGAGGAGGACGGAGATCGTTCGGCTTCGATCTTTTCCCAGCAGTGGCCCAAAAGCTACAGGTATCCGGTATTCGACTCGATTGACTTCTCGTTTTTTCTTTTTTAAAACAAAATTAAGACAGATTGTGCGAAAAAAGGTATCGACTCTTGAGCATTGGGCTTTGTTTTTCTGTTCTCTTGACGTTATTATTATTATTTTTTACATCCTGAACATAAGTTCGTTCCGTAGGGAGAGGTTCAAGGTCTCTGGACTGTGGAGGCATAGTGATGTAGATCATAATGATTTTAATATATATTTTTTATACTATTTTCTTTTTGTTTCGAAGTGATGGAAAGTGCCCATTGGACTGGATTCATTGGGAAACGAATGATCCATTGCACTATTGCTCCTATTTGTTCCTGAGAGAGTAAAAATTGGCACTTGCTCTTGCATTGTTATTCTGGACAACGAGTCCAGTGGTAGTTTACTGGACTAGCAGATAAGTTACATGATTTATCTCCGGCTGCTAGGATCTTTGGTTCCTATAACTTGTATGCATGATGCAGTGGAAATATTATATAAATAAAATTCAACTATATTATTGATATAGACTTATTAAAGGAACAAAAATTAAGTAAAGAGGATTAAATGAGTTTAACTCATCTTAATTCATCTTGGTATACTTTAACATATTCACAAGCATGTAGAGTGTAGTCTAATAGAATTTTGAATCAATTGGCAATTAAATGAAAGGAGTAAAATCTCTCGCCACGCTTCGATGCATGTTAAGTGTGAACACAACATGATGATGAAACAATATTGTTTTGGCTGGGGACCAAAGCTTTAGCATGGAATAGTATGATAATCTTTTCTCCCATCTAATATATGACTTTTTAATTTATTGCTTTGAATTTTTTATTCAAATGAGTTTTTAATTGCTTTAACATAACCCAAGCATATGGTGATTTTTTTTAAAAAATTAGCTGATTTGCAAGCCTATTTAAATATGTTTTATCCTTATGTATTGTATGCTCATATTGTTAGGAGTTAGGACCGGTATGAGCTAGAGGGAGGGGGGAGGTGAATAGCTCGCTTCACTTCTTTGAACTTGAATTTGCAGCGGAAATTTTTAGTGAAGACTCCTTAATGCTAATACCTTTGATTAGTAATCCACCTCCTTGATGTACTAATCCAAGGTTCCACACCAGCACACTCACAACTCCACTATGAATGCCTTCTTCTCGGAAACTTTCCGGAGTCGGAGAAGCCTCTTACAAGCTCAATCACACAAACACAAACACAAACAAGAAGAGCAAATACACAACGAGAATGAAAGCGAGAACGCCTTTACAATGAAATCTTGCCTTGCTTGCTTTCTTGTTACTTGGGAATGCCTCTTGTTGACTTGGAAATGCAATAACACTTCACCTCAGAATCTCCAAGAATTGGCATGTTCAAAAACTCCACGAACCCCTTTTCTAGGGTTTCTCTCGGGCTGGAAAATGCCTCCCAATCGATTGGCCTTACCCCCAATCGATTGCCATGTCATCTCGATCATTCAAAACCCACAGAATAACTCTTTTTCGCCTGCCTAATCAATTGGTAAACCATACCAATCAATTGGTTGAATTCTAATCGATTGGCCTAATCGATTCATAGTGCTTCTATTCACTCAAGAACTTTGGCAGAATCGATTGCCCCAGTCGATTCACAAACCTTCTGTTCACTCGAGAAACAAGCTGAATTGATTGCTCTAATCAATTCCCCAAGCATTTGTTCACGAGAAATCACTGCCAATTCATTGAGTCAATCATTTCAACAGTTTACTATTCCATCGCGAGTTCACGACAGAACCACAACCAATCGATTACCCTAATCGATTGGTGATGCCAGAATCGATTGGCTTAATCAATTCTGGCTCCTTCTGTTCATAAGATAGGTTCTTCCAATCGATTGGCAGGCGACTACAATCGATTGGCTTGTGCCAATCATTGCAACCACAACTAATCGATTGCTGATGCCAAAATTGATTGGCCTAATCGATTCTGGCTCCTTCTGTTCTCAAGATAGCTTCTTCCAATCGATTGGCAGACGACTCCAATCGATTGACTTGGGACAATCAATTGCACCAATAGATTGGACAATCCTAAAACTCGAATTTCAGGTTTAGGATTTACCAATGATTAGTACTTCTTGCCAATTGGTTGGTAACCTTGAATTCAGCCTTTTCAGGTCTGAATTCGGGTCTTACCCAGTATTTGGTTGACATTAACCTACCAGGACTTTCTCTGTCCAACATCTAGTCATTCGTGACCTATTGGGACTTCCCGTTGCCCAATATCTGGTCAACCTTGACTTATTGGGACTTTCTCACTCATGCCAAGTATTTTATCCTCCTTAATCCACTTAGACTTTCCCTTTCCTAATTTCAGTTAGGACTTTCTCTTGCCTAACCTCAGTTATGACTTCTGATCACCAAGTGTTTGGTCCTCCTGGACCCACTTGGGCTTTGCCCTTGCCAACTTCCCGTTGGACTTTTCCTTTCTAATTTGACATAGATGACCCTATTTCCCTTGAATGTACCAAAAGCCCAACTTGGCATACTTTTGTCTTCTATCCTATTTGTTCTAATTTGATTAATCATAATATATCAAATTTTATTGGTACACTTTACTCTTCAAGAGTAAACGTCAACTTCTTATTTTCAAGATGTCATAATATCTTGAAAATGCCCTAAGATGACAACTTCACCATGGTTGGGTTAACTACCCTTCCAATTAGGGTTGACATACCCTACACCCATCTAGGGTGTAGAGAACACATTCTTAGGAACCCAAAATCTATTGATGCTCCTTGGGTGTAATAGGTACTCACTTGGGATTGTTGGTGCTGGAAGCACTAGCTAATCAAACTTGTGTTTTGATATTGACAAAGGTTCAAAGTTAAGGGTTGTCTTGTGATCTAATGAGCTTGATTGAGTGTACATGTAGCTCAACTAGAAAGTCCTAGTTGATATTGGGTAGAGAAGTCCTAGTCGGTTGGACTGGGTAGAAGTCTTGGTCGGTTGGACTGGGTAGAAGTCCTGGTCAGTTGGACTAGGCAAGGAAGTCTTTGTCAGTGTGGACTGGGCAAAGAAGTCCTGGTCAAGGTGACTGGGCAAGGAAGTCTTGGTCAAGGTGACTGGGTAGAAGTCTTAGTAGATCGAGAATGTCGGGCATTAGTCCTAGGGGCCGAGGACACTAGGCGGGATGCCCTAGGAGTCAAAGATACCAAATAGAAATCTAGACGAGTCAAGAACCATATGTCAGCAGGAAGTCTCGAAGGTGAAGATCGGATGCTGAGCAAAAGTCCAAACAGGTCTGGAGGACCAGATATTTGACACCATGTATATTCTCCTGAGAGGAGTAGGTGAGGATGCGTTCCCCATTGAGAGAATAGTAGGCATCAGTTCAACCTAGGTTTCACTGGAAATCTAAAATTTAGGACCGGACAGGACGAGACTGTCAAATAATTTTATTTATAATTATTCTATGTTTCTATGCTAACTCTGTGATGCAAAAAGTTTAAAGCCTAGAAAAGTTGATCCAGGCGCTTGGAAGGGATCTAGGCACCCTAAGCTGATTCAGGTGCCTGAAAGGGATTCAGGCGCCTTAATCATTTCAGTGTGCGATAGGATGAGGTAATAGTCTTCGATTGGTCAGCGCACGTCAGCATCCAGGTGCCTTAAAAGGATTAAGGCACCTGCGACGGGATAGACTCGACCAGGATAGTGCTTTTCTTAGAATTCACCACGTTAGCGATCGAGGCGCCTTGAAGAGGATAAGGCATGATGAGCTCGGATCAGATCAGATCGACTCGCGATTGAGGCACCTCAAAGGTAATAGAGGTGCCTGTATAGGTCAATAAAAGAAGGCTCGACCAGCAACTTCAAGACACAACTCTCTACTACTTCCGTACTCACGCACTACTTCGAAAAGTTCTCTATGACGCCGAAACATTGCTTCGACAACTAAAGCTCAAGATACTATTTGTCTTGTTGTTGGCATACCTTTATTTACTTTCATTCACTTGTACTTGGATTTATTTGTAACCTTTGAATATATAGTGAATTGCCCATCGAAGGCACTTAGTGGGTGCGGGCCTTGGACTAGCAACCGCTGGGTCATGAATCAAGTAAAAAAAAATGTTAGCCTTATTTGTTTGTATTCTTTATTTCCGCTCCATATTCTCATATTCTTCGAAATTGTGAAAAATCCACAAGCACTATTCACCACCTCTAGCGTTGTTTTCGATCCTACAATTGGTATCAGAGTGGGGTCACTCTGAATTGGTACAACTACTAGTCGAGCAAAGTTTTTTTTTATTTTTCATTCTTAGTCCGAATTGGTGCAATCACTTCTTCAAATATTTTTTTCTTGCTTTTAGTTTCTCAAAGTTGGTGCAACACCACTCGAGAGATGTTTTTTTTGACTATTATTCTCCCGCACTACTAATCCAAGATCTAGTCTTGGTACTATCTGTATTTTTTTTTGTGCAAGTCATTATTACAAAATGGCCCATCAAGAAGGTTATAGTACCACACATCCACCTCTCTTCTCTAGCAAGGACTTTGGCAACTGGAAGGGTCGGATGGAGTACCACCTCAAAACCCAGTTGGAGATTTGGATCGTGATCTAGTCTGGATTCACACTCCCCACCGAAAATAGCGAACCCCTCCCTTGTGACAAATGGGAAGCACTAACGAAGAAAAAGATCAAAGTCGATGCTAAGACAACTCAAACCCTACAATGCAACTTGACCAAAGAAGAACTGAACCGAGTCGGACCATTAAATAGTGCCAAAGAACTCTGGAACAAACTGATAGAGCTACATGAAGGCACTTTCGACACCAAAGTAAGTGTGATTTAATATTTAATAAATTATATAACATAAAAATATAAGAAGGAGAATCAACAAATCAACTCCATGCTCGTATCCACGATCTCCTCAATGATCTTCACGCAATTGGTCAGCAAGTGAAAAATCGCGACGTAATCATATATACACTAAACGCTTTTTCGAGGAATGCTTTGTGGGTAATCTATGGTAGATGCTTATAAAGTTTCCAAGGATCTTTCTTCTATTATGTTAGATGAATTATTTTCTGAGTTTGAATTGCATGAGAAGATTAATGCACGCCTTGTCGAGAAAGGGATTGCTTTTCTTGCAGGTAAATTCAAGACAAAGGAGTCGAAGTACAAGTACCGAACCGAACAAGAATCCGAAGATGAATCAAATTCCAAAGATGACGACGAGATCACCACCGAACTAATAAATCTAGTTCAGAAATTGTATAAAAAGAAAAAGGGACTCAACAAGCACAAGATCAAGAAGGTGATCCAAACAAAGTAGTCGAGTCTGAATCCAACAACGAAGAGCAAAGCAGAATTGACCTGCTATATATGCAATAAGAAGGGACACTTCAAGTCTGAGTGTCCAAATTTAAAAGAAACCAAGATACCAAGGAGAAAGAAGCCGCTAAAAGCAACATAGGATGAATCATCATCGGAGGAATCAGATGAAGAAGAAGATGCTCTAACGAGCTTTCTTGCCCTACTGGCACGAGAACAAACGATCGACACTGAGTCCAATCCCGAATCCAGATTCGAATCCGAAGCTGAGTTCGAAAGAAGCCACAAATCTGTATCCGTTTCTGAAGGTTCCAAAAATGAGGTAGACTATCCCATATTTAAAAGACTTTATTCAATTATTTACGATATAACTCAGGATTTAACTAAGTCGAATATCCGAGTCAAGCCACTCCAAAAGGAACTAACAGTCCTTAAGGAGAAGACTAGCTCAAGTTCTTTGACTGAATCAATTCAAAGTGGAACT
>JBBUKS010000029.1:1124652-1139095 GCA_038050645.1 Hedychium gardnerianum
CCCGAGTTCTCATGGAGATGTAGCGGTCCTTGCCGAGACGTTACAGTCGGACCCTGCAACGCGTTCCTTACGGGGAATATCATAACATTAGCACAATAGTTTAATTGATCCATTCATTGAAATTTGCCATAGTTTTAACGTTGGCTGGCAACCTAACGCAACCCTCCTCCTTTATCCAAGCTTGGGATCGACCATGACTAGTTCGTCATGGGCGGAGTTTCAAGAGTCACTTATACAAATAATTATTTATGATGGAAAAACTTGAGCTGGAAACTATTTATAGAACCTAAACAATCAAATAGTGCCAATGGAAAAGTACTTGTACCAAATTAAACCAACTTAAATTATTGAAATGCATTACACTACAGGAAAAGTGGAAAGGCTATGTAACATAGATACCGACAAAAAAAAAATGAACATTTTTATGGTAGGTTTATAATTTAATCTAAGCATAATGTAAGAACTAATCGATAAAATTTTACATAGTAAAAAAGCCTATAATAGAGAAAAAAAAATTACAGCTATTTATAAGAATAAAAATGAGATGTGATGTTGTTATAATTACAAAGGTATAAGTCGATGAGTCAAACTTGGAAAATTTTCAATTGATTTATTGAGAGGAAAATAAGAGATGAGATAATCATTTCTAAAAAAATCTTGGCTGGAAGATTCACTATGGAGGGTATCTATTTGATAAGACAACTAATAAAGCTAACTTTTAGAAAATTGAAGATCCTATTTTACTGGAATAGAAAGCAAAACGGAAGGAGGAAATTTTTTGGAAGTTTTGCTTAATATTTTTTTTCCATGGTACCTTCAAATGGTGATATCATACTTAAGTTTCCAAAACTTAACCACAAGAAAATCTGCAGTAATTTCCCTATGGTATTGAGATTTTTATAGGTAATGAAACATGCTAATGAAGGGATCAAAATTATGCAGACATAAGGTATCAATGATCAAAGGTTTAGATGAATACTAATGGTTCAAAAGTTGCTTATATGTCAACTTTAAGAACAAGTTCTCCCATGCAGAAGATATTTCCAAATTATACACAATGAGCAATAAGGTTCAAAGGAGTAAGCCATATTTTTTAGTCAATTATTCTGATGTGGAAATGAGGTGAAAGTACTGGTAAGTAACTTAAACATATCAAGATCCTCAAAATATTGCCAATTCTAACTAACTTCAACATTTCATATAAAAAACATTAGGGGACTTCAAGTACCAACATGTTTTATTAGCTTGATCTGCAATGGGAGCTTCAACAGCTTCAGCATTCAATGAAGGATCCTAATATGAAACATTAAGCGCTTACTAGAATTAAAAAAAAACATACAAGTAAGATTCAGTGAAAGAAAAATAAGATGAAATAGATCTTACTGGTACACGACGAAAGGCTTCTTCGATTTCATCCTTTGTTAGGCCTTTCTTCTCTAAAAATGCACGCCTATATAGTACAGGAGAACCTCTCACTTTCGGATGTGACAAAAAATTGACAGCATTTTGCACTTGATCCTCTCTAACTGGTTCTGGAATAGTAAAAATTGATTTTTCTAGAGATTCAATAGTAGCCTCGCCTTCAGAGACTTGCTGACCACTGTCTATGACTTTATCGACTCCCGATGCTGGAGAATGAATAAATAAGCAACATTTCAATGGCATCCATGATCACTTTGATTCCCATGAAGAAACACACATCAGAAATATGCAAATGATAAGAAATAGAAGACAAGCCAGTCAAAGTCCAGAAACATAGTTTCTGAAAATAAATCCATATTATGATCAATAGTGACATTTCTGCAGAAAACCTTATTTTTAGAATCAGGATTTGATCTTCTGAAACGATTAGAATAAATTAGTTTCTGCATATGAATATATCTGAGTATATCATACATCAAACTAAAAATATAAATGCTTGCAACCTATCACTATATGAGATTTCTAAGAGGAAAGTTTCACCATAAACATGTTAGAGTGGATGATGTAGTAAGACCATGGATAGAGCACAACCAAATTCGTCCACTTGGCATACTTGAAAAATCAACTTTACTCCTAAGTACAATTAACAGAAGGCTCAATCAATCCTAAATTTTATTCACCCTATAGTTCGACCTTAGGATTATTTGATTGTAATGGTTCAAGACGATCGGCCAGAATGCCTACAGAGACGAAAGAAACCTATACGTATGCTGCTTCTAAATCGACTAGATTCTGCTCCAAGGAGCGAGTTTTTAGCACCTGGAGTGGTAAAAAAAGAAAAAAAAACAATTTCGATATCGGGAAAATCGTGTGAGACAGGACTGGAAGCATTGAAAGGAGAAAGAGGCAAGAAAATCACCGGAGTGCTGCGAGCTATTAGCCATGTCCGATTGAACGCTCGTCGCAGTCAGTACCCTATAGAATCAAATCAGTTATACTGGAAAGATAAGATCGATAAACTAGCGCATGGCATTCCGCCCGTCCGAAAGGAAAGAGGATCCAAGTCGAGGGCGTCCCGTTTCGACGAGCGGTGTTTGGGGCGGAACCGGATCGCAACAAAAATCCACCGCGACCTTGGAAAATTTCACCTACTGTACAAGATTTACATGTTTTTTTCCAAAAATGTCCCTAAGAATTTGAAAAGAGTTAAAATGGTCCTTAAAATTTTTATATAAAAAAACATTATTATAAGAATAAAACAAGATTGCATTGCAGACCATCAACCGAAAGGTTTTAGTATTTTATATTTCAACATGTAGTTTATATATTATTAACATTTTTAAATAGTTCGAAATATTTATCATTAATAAAGCAAACATTTATTACCTTCATAAAAAGTTATTATATTTTTTATATCAACTTTATAAAATATATTAACTTTTTAAAGAATAATAATTAATTTAGATTAAAAAAATTATGCTTATTTGACACGTGCATTTTCTCTTAGTAAGGTTTCTTATAAGCAGATGTTCAAACATTTCTATCCTCGTTAATCTCGAAATGTTCAATCTGATTCTATACAAAAAATTTATCATTATTATATATATACATAATCTTTTTAATTATACATAATATTCTGTTTTAATTATATTACACTATGTATCAATTATTTTATAACTCAAAAAGTTTTTCACGTGAAAATATAAATAGAAAAATTATAAAGATATTTAGAAAAAGATAGATCTCGGCAACAACAAATTCTATATCCACTTTTCTTTCAAGAATATATTTACATATTTATTTATGATCATGAGTTAAATAGTTCAATTTTTTATAAACCCCAAAACTCTTTTAATTATGACAATAAATTTAGTTCAGTATTTATGAAACGTTTAATTATTTGAATGTATTAAAAAAATTATTTAATTTATTCAATTAATGATATTTATCAAAATATATTTGTTGAACATAATAATTATTTTTATTTTTATTTCAGATTTTATCTGAAGGTTTTGTTGTCATTGTATAAATTCCATTTTAGCTGCAGTTAATATCTTCCCTAACCACCGAATAAATTCGAAAATGAATTATCAAGAACGTCCAGCACCATGAGTTGATTCAAATACCATAGATACAGCACCATGAGTTGATTTAAATACCATAGATATTTATTTGTATTGCATTAAAATTAAACCATCATTATAGGTTTGTATTTTTTTTATTGTTCTAATTCAACTCGATGATTAATTTTTTCAATAAATAATAAAAAATATAAAATTTGAATCTCAGTTGTAATATATTATAATTTTTTTTTAATGAAAAACGAACTTAAGAATACTGATTATTTGGATAAACCTTCATTAATACTATTTAATTTATCTTGGTGGCCAGTAGAAGACTTCCGTGAGACCGGACTGATCACTCCAGGTTCGACATTATCCAATTTAATTAATTATTATTTTTTATTGTTCCAATTCATTCCGTGGGGTCAAACCGATCACCCCTAAGGCTAATCAATGAGATTAATTAGATTTATCATTTTTTTTATTGTTCCAATCCAGTCCCTACGGAATTGAATGATGGCTAGTGCATGACTAGTGCATGAGGCTTTGCTACCATGAGATCTGAAGGTCAAATCCTGCCTAGTAGTCAGGTTTTTACTCTCTCGCATGTACTGGTAATAAATTAGCCCCCGTAATTTATCTTTTGTCTTGGGATGGGCCGTCCCACATACTGATCACGGATTAGTAAATTAACTCTATTTATCTTGAATATATTTAATTATGATATATTTTTATAAAAAAAAATTCCTTGCAATTTTCAATTAAAGAACGTTTAGGTATATCATTTTTTTGTATTGTTCCAATCCAATTCAGAAATACGAAGTCACGCACAAGATTGGTATGGAAGAGTGCCCAAGTAAATCAAGGTATCCATCTTTCCTGGAACAATTAAACTGAGACTATGGAAACGGGGCACCTAATCAATCAATAATTCCCATATAAACAAATAAATAAATAAATACCCATTCAATTGTTCATGATCCTCGATCTCCCTCGTCCTTCAAAAACATCTCTCTCATGGAAGACGTGCATGTTTACGAGAACCATGTTCCTTCACATGAATGGCTTCGTGATCACGAAGGAGGCGATACTCTCATCGTTCACGTCCCAGGCATCCATCTCTTCTTCTATTCACGCTTATCTAGCTACGAGATTTTGTATTTGCCACGAACAGAAATTGTCCTTGATTTTCTCAGGTTTCAAAAAGGATCACCTCAAGATTCTCATCGGCGGGGACGGAAAACTAATCGCCACCGGAGAGCGCCCGCTGTCGACTGATCAGAAGCGGTCGAGACGCTTTCGCGAGGAGTTCCGGCTGCCAGAGAATTGCAAGGTGGAGCAAATCAAGAGCAAGCTTGAGGGAGGAATTCTGCGCGTCGTGCTTCCTAAGCTACAGCAACCAGACGCAGCGAATAAAAACATGGGAGAAAAGAGCACTGATTGGAAGATGAAGCTTAAGACTGTCGTCGGCATGGCCATTGGATTGCATGAACCGGTAGGGAAAGCGTTCATGGTGGTTTTGGTTATGGCTGTTACTGCGGCGGCTTGGTGTTTGTGTCGCAAGCTCGACTGCGCAGAAACTGGTCATCATGGTGTCTTCCCAGCTACCTGAAGACTCAGCTCAAGGAGACTAAGAGATCTGTAATAATGGTGAAGTAGTACTGCAACTATGCACTCCTGCTGTTTTCTGAACAATGATTGAAAATGCATGCGTTTCCTAAATATGATTTATCAGTTGGCCGGTTATGATCGATCCCAGACAGTGAAGAACAAATCCTATAAGAGGGGTGTGATTTGGAGTTGTTTTGATCTAGCAATGATTTTAGTCAAAATTGTTTAATGAAATTAAACTATTTCGAGTGTGAATAAGAAGAAGATAAGAGAATGCACTTTTTGAAAATTTTCAAATTTAACTACAACATATGATTTGGGAAAAGGCAATATAGATGTGCTCTTTGAAAATTATACTTTTTTTGTATTTTGTGAAGAACAATATTTGGTCAGTGAGGATCAAACATAACAGATAGAGAGAGGGTTGTAAACTACTTAAGGTTTCAAGTTAAGTAGCTAGACCAAACCGAGGTTAGAGGAACTCGATCGAATTAAGATTAGGAACTAGCTTAACATGATCGAACTACAACGATCTTGGAAGAACCAACCGAAATAAGTTTTGGACAAGTTGGATTTGGATTTGAGGTTGGGCTATAGAGCTAGTTTTGAAGGAAACCAAGTAGAATATAAAGCTCAAAGGGAAAGCTAAGGGCAATTCTTCGTCGCTATAGAGACTAAGAGGGAGGTGCATGAAGGTGGCTAGTGAGCGGACCGAACGGGGATGGGCGACAAGTTGTCTCGTCCAAGGTCTGTCTGATCAGCTGGGATTGCCATAGCACTTTGTTAATGGATCCAACAACATTGATCTTGCTTATCCAAGGGAACTTAAAGACTAGCCTAACCTTGGTCACACAATTAGATGCATGGACAATTTAGGCACTTCCAAACAACCTCATCCAAGGGAACTTAATCTGTGGTCTTCCTTGTGCATGCTAAATCTCAACCTTAGCACCCTCCCCTCTATTGTTACTATCTTTTGGGGATTGCTCAGTGATGGCTCTAGCCAATGCATGCCTCTCTGTAATGAACAGCCAGCCTTCTTCCTCTGAAGCAGGAACTTCTGTGCTGAGATCAATTTCTACCTCCCTCGACTTAACCGGCATCGGAAGGAGGAGCACAATAGCTTTGCTTGTTGCATCCACTGCCATAATTCCAGAAGTCACAGATTCAAAAAAGGCTCTTTTGCAAGGTATCATATCTGAAAAATCAAACTGACTGGTTGCGTTTCTGTTTGTGACTGATGACTGATAGTTGTGTTTGGTGCTAGAGTATCTTAAAAGGTCCAAGGAAAACAAGGAAAAAAATGACAAAGAGGTGAGGATCTAATGTGCCACTAGCAGTACACTCTGGTCATCTTTTTGGATGTGTTGGAGTTTAATTTTGTCTTTTTTTTTTTTTTCAGAGACTAGATGACTACTACAAGAGGAACTACAAGGAGTATTTTGAGTTTATTGAAGGATCAGTGAGAGATAAGAAAGAGGAGGCGTTGTCTGATGCAGAGAAGGATATACTGAAATGGCTGCAGAAGAACAGGAAATGAGAGCTTATAGATTCTTCAAGGGTTGGGCTGCAGTAGCAGGATCAATAGCTAGGAATCATGGTGGAAACCAGATCTTAAACTTTTGTAGTAAATCTCGATATGTCCACTGATTATATGCATGTCTTTGAATGTTCTGGTTTCTTGACGCTGTGTCCAAGATAAGACTGTAAACGCGTTCATAAGTAAGTTTGATATTTGTAGCATTGTAGCCAATTTTTTGTTAATTAAATAAATAAATTTATTAATTTGTTAAACTAAATGTATCTAAATTGTTCAACTTCATTAAAAATTTTTATAAATTATGTTCATAAAAAAACCTTTTATCAATATGATAATAAATAGATAAAAATAAATCAAAACGAATAAATAAATTTATATTATCAAATTCAATAATTAATTAAAAATATAAAATTTTTAAATAATCATATAAATTTGAACTCAATAATATCTAAATAAATTAAATCAAACACCAAACTC
The DNA here is from genome assembly GCA_038050645.1 of Hedychium gardnerianum. Lineage (NCBI taxonomy): Eukaryota > Viridiplantae > Streptophyta > Magnoliopsida > Zingiberales > Zingiberaceae > Hedychium > Hedychium gardnerianum. The sequence continues at coordinate 1,131,766 of JBBUKS010000029.1, forward strand.
AAATTCATAAATTCAATTCTCCTGAATTGAATGACAATGGCAAGGAGTTCTTCTAACTAATTTTAGTTAAGATGTTTTTAGTTCTTTTTGGTAGAAAGTGGAGTTCACGGTGGGTCTAAGATAGTGGTATTCAACTGGGTTAATCTAGCTAGACATGTCAAATTATTTTAAATAAAAATTTTAATTTTAAAATTTTCTCGGTGTGTTGAATCGGAGATGTTTAGATGAGGAGTGAGATTAAAGGTATTTATGAAAAAAATATTAAAAGATAATTTTAAAACCTACCCCTAAATTGCTTATTTTTATTTAAAATGAGGAGGAGGAACATTTAAAAAAAAAAAAAAAATCATCAGATGATAACACGTGGCCATGTGGATCGACGGCACACAAAATTCTCGACCACAAAACCATATCAACTTCTGATTGGTCCAGATCCGTGGGCCCTTATCCGTCACCCGTGTTAGAAACTCGATAATTTTTGTTTTGTTTGTTTTATTCAAAGTCGACGATTCCTGTTACCAAACATCTCCACATAGAATTATTTTTATTTATTTTTGTTTAAAAAAAGAATTGAAAAGAAAAGAAAAGAAAAGAAAAAAAAAACATGTACAGAACACAAATGATTAATCTGATTGCGACACAGAGCGCATCCGAGGCCAGGAAATACACTTACCAGATCCACAAACCTTCTTTGCTTGCGACAAATTACAGAAACGCTAAGTAAAACACGATGGACATGGCTTACCAAAATTCAATGAGTTGAAAGATGACTCCCAAGCCCTTGAAAAAAAATAGTTCGATCGAGACTATCAGACCAATTGCCGATCAACACGCCGCTGAATGCGAGAAGGGGTTCCTGAAGTGATCGCTCTTCGGACTGGCCGGAGCAGCTGCATCATCGTCTCCGCTAATCTTCCCACACGTCGGGCAGATTGAGAGACCGGCCGCCGGGAATTGCGCGGGCTTCAGAGCTTTCATCTCCTGCAACTCCTTCTGCAGCATCTGATTCTCTTTGCTCAGCACCTCGTAACACCTCTTCAGGAATTCACAGTCCATCTCTGTCTGCTTTAGCTTTTTCCTACACGTCGCAACAATAGTTGAGCATTGATGTGGTAGAGACACAGACACATACGCTACATTTTTAGCACCGGAGGCAGACCTGGCTCTCCTGTTCTGGAACCATACTTCCACTTGCCGCGGCTGGAGATTCAATTGCTTAGCCAACGCTTGTTTCTGCTTCTGATCCATTAGAAGAAAGAAAGAAGAAGAAAAACAGAGGAATTACGAGGGAGAAGAAGGATCAGTTAATTAGTTAGGATCCAAGTACGTGCCGTATGTACTTACTGGAGTAAGATTACTCTGCAACCTGAACCTAATCTCCAACACGGCGGATTGCTCTCTGGTAAGTCTAATTTTCTTCCTCGCAGTCGCATCGCTGTCTTCCTCCTCGTCGCATATAACAGGCTGCCTTCCGCCTTCCAAGCTCTTTGGAGAAGCGCGAGGTCTTGAAGGCCTTGAAGGCGTAGCTAGTGCAAGAGAAAGGTGAGTTTCACAGGCGTCCTCCATCATGCTCTTGCTTAATCTCTGTGTGTGAGAAAAGGAAAGAGAAGGGGGGAAAGAAGTGGTGTCTATATACGATCGAGACTGACTGGTGCTAGTAAGAAAGGAATTGTGATGCAGCTAGCGGTGGATTTAATATAATAATAAAAAAAAAAAAACATATTCGACGGTGGACTGTTGACTAGTTGGCTTGGCACTGTTCCTGAAATAAGGCAGGGACCGTTTCAGTTAATTATCTTCATTTTGTCACCAAGAAGTCTTTACATCTATCAAATTTGTCTTGCTAACCATTGATCACATGTAATCACGAAACGACGACGCAATGGGAGTGTCACGATTACGCACAAGTCGCTCTGCTCGCCATGAAAGCAAAATGCACGTTGGCTGTTGGGGTTTCCCACAAGTTTTGTTTGCGTGCATGGGCGTCGCACCAGGCAGCGCATGGGCCTCGCTACAGCTTGGCACCTTGGCTTCTCTCCTTATTGTATTCCCATGTCCCCATCAACGGCGGAGATGGTAACTGAATTGAATGGCAATTAATTCTCTTGGAAAACTTGTGGCGTAGGATTTAATGCCCTCTCTCTACTCTCCTGTTCGTGGAAGATGAACGAAATGTGTGCACTGAATCGTGGAAAACATTTGGCATCAGGTTTTAGATAATGTGTTTGACAACGAGAGCTAGCTCGGAAGAGGAGAGATTGTGAAGTCTGTGGATAGCGTTGAAGTTCTTAATTACTTGAGTGTTTCAGTATCTTATCTTTGGTAGCTAGCTTCTTTGCATGACACTCCTTTAACACTGAGATTGTCAATTCTTCCTGATCATGATAGTTAGGAGGAGATATACTTCGAGAGTGTCTAACCATCATCATCTTTTATGTCATTGTGGTTCTTAGAAGCTCGTAAAGGTTATCAATCTTGTTACCTTCTATTCACCTTGATTATGCCATGTTTTGCAATGGTCCTGCATCCATTGGAATCTAGCTAGTAGTGCTCTTATAAGGACAAATATGGTAAGGACATCCGAAATCAAGAATCCAGGTAAATTTTAATTTTCTATATTTTTACTCTGCTTTGCAGAATCTTTCTTAAACATGTTCTTATCTAGATAGATTTCGATTGTTAGGTTCCCACTCGATTTTGCTCTCTTACACCATGATTCTCTCCACTGTTAGATATAGGCAAAACTCCTCCTTAGGCTTTATTAAACATTAGAACTTATTCACAGATATTTGTTCACTATTTAGACATGATAATGATGAACAATCTATTCAATTAAAATCCACCCATCATTTATTACTTGAGGGGTCCACCAAACACTGAGTTTGTTTTATCCACTCGGATGTATCGCCATGATACAAAAAGAAAAACGATGACTTGTAGCCCTACAAATGCGGTGCATGGTAAAAATAATATTAAAAAAATTGGAATTTAAATTTTAAATGGGACGAATGTTTTATAGGTTTGAAATGATGACTTATATAGATCAATAGTTAACAACTATTGATTGTGTCTTAGACCACCGATGAATAAATCATCGGTGAGTTGACGTAAGGATTGATGACTCATCACTCATCAAGAAATAAAAAAAATTCTCACGAATAGTTATCAGAGTCTAATACGAAAAAATAAAGAGAATAAAAATTAGAATAATAGTAGGAGTGTTTTGATTCAGTCATCTGATGAGAGATCAATAGAGTCTATATGAGCCTTTTCGTTATGAGTATGCGCGTACGTGTACCCGTCGGAACATGCGACTTTTTATAGAGTTGTAATTGTGTTTTCACGTTCTCCACACGCTTTGAGATGAACGCTTACATTGCTCACGTCCTTTGGCATAAATGGTTACGTTTCCCATATTTTTCGGGATAAACGACTATATTTCCCGCGTTCTTTAGGGATAAGCGATTATATTTCCCACGTTCGTCGGGAGAGAGTAGTCACGTCCTCCTATTTAATGAGCGATGACTCAACATCCCATCTACCAGAAGTCAGGTAGACTGAGTTAAAGATGTTTGATGAGCAGTAATCTCGGAGTCAGGAGCCGACTGGGCATTGGTCTGGGGATCAAATTGGAAGCAAGGATCTTGAAGTCCGGGGCCCATTGGGAAGCCGATCAAAGGACCAATCCTGAAGCGGTGATCCTGGAGTCGGGGCCCACTGGGGAGCCGATCAGGGGACCAATTTGGAAGCGGAGATCTTGGAGTCGGGGGCCCACTAGGGAGCCGGTCAGGGGTCCAATCCGGAAACGATGATCCTAGAATCAGGGGCCCATTGGAGAGCCGATTGAGGGACCAATCCGGAAGCAGTGATCCTAGAGTCGGGAGGCCCACTGAGAGTTGGTCGAGGGATCACTTCGGAAGTGGTGATTCAGAAGTCGGGAGCCCATTGAGAAGCCAGTCATGGGACCAATTTGAAAACGGGGATCCTGAAGTCAGGGGATCTTTAGACATCCTAAGCGAGGGTTAGAACCTGATAGGAGAAAACAAAGAGAAGGAGGGTTAAAATGACGGTTAGGGTGTGCCCCAACTCAGCCACTCTAAACCTCAAGTAAGGTTTCCGCAGAAGCAAGGTGAGAGATCAACAGTAGAGTCTATATAGATCTTTTTGTTATGGGTGTGCGCGTATCTGTGCCCGCGGAAGCAGGCGACCTTTTATGGAGCTATAACTGCATCTTCACATTCTCCATGCGCTCTGAGATGAATGCTTACATTGTTCACATCCTCTGGCATAAATGACTACATTGCCCACGTCTTCCAGGATAAATGGTTATGTTTCCCGTTTTCTTCTAGGATAAATGGTTATGTTTCTCACGTTCGTAAGGAGAGAGGCGTCCTTCTCTTCAATGAGTGATGGCTCAATGTCTTATTTGTCAGAAGTCGGGTAGACTGAGTTAGAGAGGTTTGATGAGCGATAATCCTGGAGTCGGGAGTCAACTGGGTGTTGGTCGGGGGACCGAGCCAGAAACAGGGATCCTAGAGTCGGGGGGCCCATTGGGGAGTCGATCGAAGGACTAATCCAGAAGTGGTGATTCTGGAGTCGAAGGCCCACTGGGGAGCCGGTCAGGGGATCAATCTGGAAGGAGAGATCCTGGAGTTGGGAGCCCACTGGGGAGCCGATCAGGGGTCCAATCTGGAAGTAGTGATCCTGAAATCGGGAGTCCAAGGACCAATTTGAAAGCGGGAATCCTAGAGTCGAGACTTTAGACATCCTAAGCGAGGGTACCCTCCGAGCGACGAGATGAAATGACTGACCCTCTATTGACTTTGACCTCCACCCTCAGCAAGACTACTGACCGCCTTTTGGACACGTGGTAGTTTTCAATTGCCTCTTGTATCACAAACCTCCCCCTTAAGTCTGGTCGAATGAGGCGGAAGTCTAACTGACTGGATAGTAGAGTTGTGTTAACTGAGGTTGTGCCTGCCGCACTAACTTCATCAAACACGTGGCGAATCTCATGCGTGATTCAAAAGACACTTAGTAATAAATGTGGCCACACCTATTAAATGTTGGTCATGCACGATCCACCTAGATCTTCGAGTCGAGAGTGCGAAAGCAATACTTTACCGAGGTTGCGTCTATTTAATATGATGTGACTAGCCGCAGAAAATGAGGTGTCGTCCGAATTATAATGATTGCTAAGATTTTATTGATCCATGCACTTGATTTGACGATTGTGAGTTCATCCCGCCTTTTGGATCTCTGAGATCCAACGGCCTAAATCAGATGAGCGAAGGTATATTAGGGTAAAGAGAGGCATCATTGTTTTTACACTTAATCTTTGTTTTGCTTCCATCGCTTTCATCTTCTTCATCTCCGAGTGTTCCACGTCCAGCTTTTCAGTAAGTGCTTATTCTCTGTCCTTGCCCTCTTCTTAGGTCAACTATTGATCCTCTAGCCTTAGGATTTAGTTGCTATTACTTCGTATCAAATCTTTCGATGGTTGCTGAGTCATCTTTCACTCCTTGGTATAGATCCATCGAGTCAGATTTCAATGGAAGTGATTTGGACCGAATAAGGATGTCTGTCGACCATTGCAAAGTAATTCCGAATGGTAATGACCGTCTTGATCGCCCTCCACCCGGTTGTGTGACCTTTTTCCGAGGTCATCTACTAATTGACTTCGCTTTCCCATCCCAATTTTCTTTTCTGAAGTGTCCCAATATTTTCGTATCTCTCTATTCTAGCTTGGTCCAAACTTTTTTTGAATCTTTTGCGAGGTAGTCGTCCTTTTTCTATTATACCGAATTCTCCTGACTCCTATAGTCTTCTATTATTTTTTTTATTCAAAGAAAATGGAAGATGGAATATTCTTCTTTTCTTCTAAACCCAGGATCAGTTTCTTAAAAAACTCTCCTCCTCTCATAAGGGGTGGAAATCTCTTTTTTTTTTTCTTCTTTTTTGAAACCTCCTACTCCCTTGTCTTGGCCAACTCAGTGGCAACTCAAGCTATCCAAAACTCCTCCTTTGAAGAACTACCAGTTGGAGTCGACCTATCATGATGCTTTCCATAAGCTACAAGATCTGAAATTCGATAGTGACTTGCTACTTAAGGAGGGACTGCCATACAAATTCGGGCTAAGCCCCGTCTCGACTCCTCTTAAATTTCCCTTTGGCAAGAATGTTTTGCTTTCCCATAGGTTCTGATATCTAACTGAAGACTTGTTGACTCATACAACTCAAATCATGTTGAAGGCCTCCATAAACAAAGTGATAAAGATGACCGATGTCGAACTGGAGGCGCGTGGTACGGTAATCGTTGATCTAACCGCGGATGCCACTGTGCCCGGGGAGAGGGCACTCACTCCCTCGATGGCTCTAACATAGGTTGTTCTCCTACCAGTGATGACAAAGACGGTCCCATCCGAGAAGTCGAGGACACCTTTACGGATAAATAGAAAGAGGTGTCATTCGCCAAGGACTCCAATGGACCCAACCTTGTCGGTTGTAGTCCTGACTCCAACTTCTCCTGTTGAATCGGGGGGTTTTCAGGTTGGTGCCAATTTTTCATATCCACATTCGGGTCTTGGCTTCCCGATTTCTCATGAAGACCCTCCAACGGAGTCTCTTAACCCCAAGTGGGTGAAGGCTCCATTCCAACCACCTCAGATATGCCCCAGGAACAAGAGGCTCTAGAAGATTCCAAATATAAGCTTGAACTCACTCTTTACGACCCGATGGTGAGCACGTGGACAGAAATCAAGGAGGCGCCTGATAACAGGTCCTTTAGGCCTTTGGCTGACATTATCATGCTGGCTGACTTAGCCTGTCAAAGTCACTGAGGGCATCCCTAAAGAAAACCTAGCTAACTTAGCATAGTTTTCCTTTTACCCTTGTAACTCCATACTAATGTAATCAGTTTTTTGAAATGTAACTTTCTGGAATTTCTATTGTCTATTTCCCGACTCCTTGATGTCTTAACTTAGACATTGATAAAAGATTCGTTTGTTGCCGACTGTCCACAAAAGATCTGACATCATGCTCCGAGGGAGGTTCACTGACATGATAACATCGTCTTTGATCTCGACCCGACTATGTCTAAGTTGGGATAGTTTGGGCCTCGAAACAAACATTAGCTGATGAAAATCTGATATGCGCTCAACCTCTATATGCGGGGGAGGTTGATATCATCGTCTTTGATCTTGACCTTAACTACGTTCAAATCGGGGGAGTTTGCACTTGACCCCTATACAAGGGGGAGGTTGATATCGTCGTCTTTGATCTCGACTCCGACTATGTTCTAGTCGAGGGAGTTTGAGCCCGAAAATTGATA
>JBBUKS010000029.1:1147374-1170790 GCA_038050645.1 Hedychium gardnerianum
GACTTTGATTTTTATTGATGGGTAAGTTTTGTTATATTAATATAACAAAAATATGATATTTTATTTTCAAGGTAATGTTTTCTTTATAAGTAAATTTAGTTTTAATCTACAAATTTACAAAACTCGTAGCTCAATTAGTTGTCTATATACTATCTCATTCTTAAATTTATATATTTTATCTGTTAATGCTCTATATTTGTTCTTATAAGTCATTAGAGGTGATGTCTTATCATTGCAGGTTTCGCGCACTCTCTCATCTCTTAGTAAATATGGTAAGTTTTTTAATGTTCTTCATTATGCATCAAATTTTTATTTACTTTATCCTATTTTTGAATTTTGATTGACAATTTCAACGAGGTGGCCGTAGATGGAGTTCTCATGGCTAGCCTGATTCAACACCTGGCACTGTACCTTCTCATTCACCTTCACTAGTACCTTCGTCACTCCAGTCGCTAGTACCTTTGCCACTCCAGTCACCATACACTCAGTTGTTGAGATGCAAGACACTCTAAAGTCTATAGTCCCTTACGTATATTTGTAAATACTAAAAAATATTTTATTTTTTCAACTATCTTAATTATTTAACATTATTTATTTATAACTTTATGATAAGTTTGAAAATTTTGTATGTGTTATTCATGAGATTAATAAAATCATGAATAATCATTGGAGAGGGAATTCAATGACATATACAAATACTCTAGGACCCACAAAAGAGCTTTGGTGGAGCGAGTTTAGGGTATATCCCCTTCATTTTATATATGAAATAAAAGTGAATATATAATCAATTATTTTTTCCCATTACAGCGGTTATTCATTTGGGACCCTAATGAAGAGTTGAAAATAAAGAGGGTTTTCAAGAAAAAAAAATATGGTGATCACGTCCGGCATGTACTAAATCATGCTAAGACTAGGAGAAAAAAACCACCCTACCTCACCAAAAAAAATTGGACTAGGATCTCCAATTTTTGGACAACCGAGGAGAGCAAATGAAGGAGTCAACATAATAAAGCAAATCAAGTTTATAATTCTGGAGAATCATCTGCAACATATGCGGGAGGCTCTATCAATATCGATGAGCATACACGCAGATTGGTAATTTTTTAACTTTCCCACTATTTTTTTAATCTATTTCAGACTGTTAGATTATTTCTAACAATATTTTTTAGACCAAGGAAGTGGGGCAGGAGCTATTATTTATAGGCACTTTTACCCGTACATTTAAAAAAAAAGACAAGATTTAGAGCGGGGAGAGAGCTAAAGCAATTAGGGTTTGGATTAATCATGGATCTTAATTTATAACTTAGATTCTATTAGTTATGTACCTACTCTTATATTGCAATGAGAAAAATTAAAATAAATTAACAATAACAATATTTTAGAAATGCATATAATCTTAATTAGATATAATATAGACGAATATAATATAAAGCTAGCACATAGAAGTTTAGGTGATAGTGATGCTAATGACGAATCTGAGTCCTCTGTTGGTAATAATATGAGTTTATGGCTAAAGGCGAGCAGGGGACCGAAAGGGGGAAGGATATTGGGAATGAGTTCTTTGAACAGAACTCATAGAGTTGCTCGTACATCTTCTTCCACCCCACTAGTAGTAACGACATAAATAAATAGCTTGACTGAAGAGGTTAGCAATTTGAAGGGCATAATATTGGAAGGGATCAGAAAATGAGAGAAATGCTCCAACAATATGACTTTATAATGCGACATCTTCCATTACGCTCCGCTCTAAGTTAGATTCCTCCCGGTTCTGGTGATGATGGTGGTGGTGGTTCTTCATGAATTTGTTGTGTATGAATGTTATTTATCTCATAATTAGTATTTTTAAATATTTGTTATTTTATTAAGTTTTTTATATTTTTGATTAGTACTATTAATTTGTTTCTAACAGGGTTGGTAAGGCCAAGGAAGGTGGTGGAAATTGTAAATCCATGTTGGAGGAAGTAAGTCTTTACATATTAAGTTTTGTGTTAGGATTTGTTTGTATGTCATGCCATGTTATGTCATATTACAGTTGCTTCTATGTTTTGATCTTACCTTGATACTTTGCATGTCATGCCATGTTTTACATGTTTGTGACTTGCTGACTACTAATCCATGCAATGTAAGCTATAGGTTCGATGCTTTTATTATATGTCATGGAGCATTTAATACATGTATTTCTTATTACATGACTTGTACATTTTTTGTTTGTTGTTATGCTTAGTTACAAGTTTCCTATATGTATATGTTTCATGCAATTAAGGATGAATGACATCTTTTGGCATCCAAGATCAGAGTGTTAATTAAGGATGTCTAGGTAGAATTCCATGATCACCTAGAGTATTAGGAAGAACTTTGATTACATCTCACAAGAACCGTAAGGTTAACTTGTTTATGGATCAAGACACATAGATACAAGTGATATGTTATGGTGATGAATTAAGTTTTGTTTGTTATAAATGTTAGACGCATAGATACAATCGATATGTTAGACACATTTTTTTATTATAAATGTTACTTTTAATTTGTTTGTTTTCTGATGCAGGAAAAGAAGAAGAATGGAAGAAGGAGAAGGAAGTGTCTACCGAGGCAGAAGAGGACAATGATTTCTTTTTGTATCTTTCTGTACTTTTGATACTATTTGGTATGGGATATTTTCATTTGAATATGATGACTTGTTGAACTTCGATAATGTTAGATTGGATATGATGGGTTGTATGCGTATGACTTGTATGAATATGTTTGTTTTGATGTGTTTTGGTATGGTTTCATTTTGGATATGCTTATTTGGACTTGTATGAATATGACATGTTTGGAATGTTGAATATGTGTTGGAATGTTTAATTGTGTAAAGGATGTGTTGGAATATTTATTGTGTATGTTATATAAATAGGTTAGAAATATGATGTATATATAGGATAACATGCAGAAATATGATGTTTAATTGTGTAAACGAAAATAGATTCGTTGCAAACTTATCAAAAAACACTATGTATTGCAAATTTACGACGAAAATTGATTTTTGTCACAAATTTGTGACGAATCATGGTTTTCGTTGTAAATCTGTGACAAATAAATTTTCGTCACAAATCTGTGATGAAAACTGGTATTCATCGCAAATCAGCGACGAAAATTTATTCGTCGCAAATCAGCGACGAAAACCAATTTTCGTCGCAAATCTGCGATGAAAGTGTATTCGTCGCAAATTTGTGACAAAAACCAGGATTCGTTGTAGATTTGCAACTAAAACTAGTTTTCGTCACAAATCTACATTTGGGTGAATTGTGTGATGAATTATCTTTTTGTCACAAAATTTATTGTAATTTTGTGATGAAATTATATTTTCATCGCAAAATTGGTGACGAATTTTCATTATTCATCACAGAATTCGACGATGAGTTATTTGTAATGAAAAAAATTTCATCACAAATTTCGTCGTGAATTTATTTTGCGCCGAATTCATGTTTAAAATTCATCACAAAATGTGTCACAAAAGGCCTTTTTTGTAGTGAATGACACCTTCGTCGCGTATGAGATATCGTTGAAGAAGTTGTGGATCACCAACCACTTCTCCAGTCCATGATGTGGGCATTGCTGCAGCAATCCCTTGAATCTGTTCCAAGCTTCGAATAATGATTCACCATCTTTTTGCATGAAGCTCGTGATCTGGTGCCGCATCTGTGTCATTTTGCTGGAAAGGAAATTTTTATCTAGAAATGTCTCATCGCACTGGTCCCGAGTTGATATGTTGCCCGTCGGAAGGGAATGAAGCCAAGACTTGGCTTTATCCCTCAAGGAAAAGGGAAACAACATCAGCCGAATTGTATTCGCAGAGGCGCCATAATACACTACAAGAAAATCTTGATTCAACAACACTCAAAAGACAACAGTTTTATGTCAAAACCATTGTTGTTTACCCTTTTACAACGGTTTTAACAAAAATCATTGTCTTTGAGCATTTTTTTTATCAAAGACAACGGTCTGTGAAAAACCATTGTCTATTAGTTAAAATTTTGGGGGCTACGACAATGGATTTTGAAAACCGTTGTCGATGAGCGTTTTTTCGAGGCTAAGACAACGGTTTTTGAAATTCGTTGTCATCGTTGAAGGTTTTTTTTTGTCGCCGCATTTTTTTTACTATCGTCTTTTTTTTGCCATCGCATTTTACTTAGTTTTTTACACTAAAACCATCCACGAGTCTAACCCTAAATGCCTTCCCAAACACCTATCTGCCTACGATCTCTTCACGCTGCCAAAACCCTAATCTCATCCTCTTTCCTTTTAAAACTAGGGAGTGGATTCGTAGAAGAAGAACACTTAAAGCTCCTATTTTGGGGGGTGTGAAGTGATTCTATTCTTTCCTTGTTGCAGTTCTCTTCCGACAAAATGGTATCTTTGCTTCGTCGCAATCGCTCTTGAGCAAGCCCATTCTGGAGAAGGGTTGGAGGGGAAAGATCACTTGTAGTGGAATTGTAGCTAAAGATACACTTGGAAATGATGGGTACTTGCATCCTCGGCTGTCTTAATTGTAATACACTTCACCTTCCTTCTCATTACAGTTTCGATTAGAACTAAGAATACAACCTTTATTCACATTACCGATTCATTTAATATTAACCTTAGGATTGGGTAGTGTGTTGACTTTTTTTTCTTAGATTTTCTATCCACCTTTTTTCAATCATTTTTGAATGCAAATGTATTTTGTCCTAGGTTGTAAGCTTAAGAAATTGATGAGAGACAGTCCTTATCCAGCTGTTACACTCAACTTTTCTTCTATGTATTTGATAATTTAATTGTAGTTTAAGGTTCTCAATTTTTGGTGAAACTAATGACTAAAACATATACTTGTATGTCCTATAATTAATACTTTTGACTTGTATGTCCTTGTTCGACAATGCAAAAGTATAGTTTATATTCGGCAATTCAACATATACCATTCAGTACTGAATCTTAATGCATGTTGTAAATAAAGAATTTTTATGTAGTGTGGACAAGGAATTGATGGGAATTAACAAATTATTAATGAAGGGATATTTAAAAAATTGTATGATAGTATGAGTATTGTTAGCTGGCAAAGGTTATAGTAAAAATTTTGCTCGCCCGTCCAAGACTTGCTAGTGCTTTTAGTTCATACTTCCATCTTTAAGCAGGTCATCTCTTTTTCATCTAAGTGGAGTATTAATTGGAATATCATTTTCATTCTTTTTAGTGTTTTTAATTCTACATGGGTTAGTTTTTATAAGTTGAATATGCATATTTCAGATGTGAAAACATTGTTTTGGTTGATTTGAAAATATTTTCTTTAAGATGCTCGATTTTTTTTTCTTGTAATGTTTTGGTACACTGATGATGATATATTGAGTGTTATACTTTACTAAAAATTTTGATAAGAGAATGTGACTGAGTATTAGTATTTAGTTTTTCTACATAATGATATATTCCAGCATAATTAACTAGAATAATTTTGTGTTGTTGGTAGCATTGTTAATTTAATGTGTCCTATTTTTACAACTGTGTTGAAGGATTTGACTCATTATTGGTTGCTTAGTTGTACGAATAATGGATAAAGATTGAATGTCAAAGAATAGATTAGCGCATGAATATGAGGTTGGGGTAGAGTGTTTCTTGCACTTTGCAATGCGAAATGCTAATGATTCGAATGCAATACCTTGCCCATGTGCAAGATGTGGTAATCTAAAGAAGAAAGATTTTGAGACTATAAGGGCACATTTGTGTTGTAATGGTATAGATTTAACATATCATACATGGATTCGGCATGGGGAAAGATCTAAGATCGGGAATTCAATGAATGATAGTGATTGAGTAGGGCAAGATGAACACAAATCTTTTGCTGAGGAACCTATAGATATGGTACATGCTGCATATGATAGTTATGCTGAGAATCCAAACTAATTCCATAAGCTACTTGAAGATGCCGAGAAACTTTTATATCTTGGATGTACTAAGTTTACAAAGTTATCTTCACTTATGAAATTATATAACTTGAAGGCAAAATATAGTTGGAGTGATAAAAGTTTCACTGACTTAGTTTGTTCGGGGAAATGCTTCTAGATGACAATGGATTGCCTTTATCTTTGTATGATGCAAAGAAAAGCTTATGTGCATTAGGGATGGATTATGTGAAAATTCAAGCTTTCCCTAATGATTGTATCATATACTAGAAGGAGTATGAGGATTTTACCAATTTCCCTATTTACAGGATGTCAAGGTGGAAGTTGGATAAAATATCTACGATAAATGAAGGAGTTCCAACAAAGATCCTTTGGTATTTCCCACTTATTCCAAGATTTCAAAGATAGTTTCAGAACAAGGCGATATCTAAGGAGTTAACTTGGCATGCTGATAAAAGAATTCATGATAGATACTTACCTCATCCGGATGATGCACCCTCTTGGAAAGTAGTGGATCACAACTAGCCAGATTTTGCTTCTGAGCCAAGAAATCTAAGATTGGCCATATCAGCAGACAAGATCAATCCCCATAGTTTGATGAGTTATGCATATAGTTGTTGGCCAATTGTAATGATCACTTACAACCTTCCTTCAAGGTTGTGTATGAAGAAAAAATTTATGATGCTCACTTTGTTGATTTCTGGTCCCAAACAACCAGGAAATGATATTGATGTCTACTTTGCACCTCTAATTGATGACTTAAAATGCTTGTGGGATATAGCTGTCGATGCATATGATTCATATCGAGAAGAAATTTTCTCGCTTAGAGCTATTTTACTATGGATGATCAATGATTTTTCTGCATATAAAAACATGTCAGGTTGTGTTGTGAAAGGATATCATGCATGTCTAATATGTGGTGAAGAAACATATTCGACAAGGTTGAAGCATAGTAGAAAAATTTCATATATAGGCCAAAGAAGGTTTCTTCCTAGAAGTCAACCTTATCGAAGGCAAAAGAAAGCATTTAATGGGAACCAATTGTTTAACCTTGCACTAAAGCCATTAACTGGGTATGAAGTTTTAGAAAGAGTTGAAAGAATTAATTATCATTTGGGAAAAAAGAGTGGGAAGCTTCAATTAAAGGAGGGTGATGAAAAATCTTGCTGGAAAACTTGAGTATTGGAAACATCTACATGTTCGACATGTCTTGATGTGATGCACATTGAAAAAAATGTTTGTGAAAGTCTCATTGGTACATTACTTGACATTCCAGGAAAAATAAAGGATGGAGTAACAGCAAGACTAGACCTCATGGAGATGAATGTGAGGACTGATTTGGCACCAAAGATGGGGGAGAAGAGAAAAATTTTGCTAGCAGCCTGTTGTACACTTAGTAAGGCTGAGAAAAGAAAATTTTGCAATTCTTTGTTTGGAATAAAGGTCCCTATAGGTTACTCATCCAATGTTCAAAACCTTGTGTCAATGAAGGACTTGAAACTTATTGGCTTTAAGTCACATGACTATCACACTTTGATGCAACAATTGCTTTTGGTGGTCGTCCGTGGTGTCTTGCTTAAACATGTTAGAGTTACTCGATTGTGTGGCTTCTTTAATGTGTTATATAATAAAGTGATAGATGTTTCAAAGTTGGATGATCTGCAAAGAGAGATTATGATGCTATTGTGTTTACTTGAAAAATATTTTCCCCCATCTTTTTTTGATATAATGATTCATTTAACTATTTATCTTGCGCGGGAGGTCAAATTGTGTGGACCGGTTTAGTATAGGCATATGCACCCATTTGAAAGATTCATGAAGATCTTGAAAGGCTATATGCGAAATCGCAATCGGCTTGAAGGGTGTATAGCCAAAAGTTATATTGCTGAAGAGGATGGAGAATTTTGCTCGAACTACATATCTAGTGTACATACAATTGAGATCCCATTAAATCATTGGCGAGTACAACTCACTAAGCCTCTATCTGGTTCAGTAATGCACTCCACTAGTTATCTTGAGTTGGATCAAGCATATCGTTATGTATTGGAAAATGATGTTGATGTTGAACCTTATATCGAGTAATTTCTCTAACTTATTAATACTTTCTTGCACTTTTCTTACATTCAATTAGTTAACTTATCCAATCGAACATTTCATAAGGGAACACATGATATTTTTGAATGTAAAATTTTCTCATAAGGTTAAGTTCAAAAGGTGGTTACAAGATGAGCATAACCGAACGTTTATTAACTGGTTACGTGATCGTGTAAGTTTCATAAGTATTGAAATATAGTTTTTGTTTTCAAAGCTAAGTTCAAATTTTATCATATTGTGAAATATAGGTTGCAAGCGCAATTGGTCATTCCACCTATCAAATATCAAAAAGATTGAAGTGGATAGCACGTAAGCCTAGAAATAAAGTGTTAAAGTACTCTAGTTATTTGATTGATGGGGTTACTTATCAAACAAAAGAGCGAGGTGATATACGAGTTGTACAAAACTCCAAAGTTAGTTTAGTCGCAAAGACAATGCAAGTTGCTAGTGCAAAGGACAGAAATCCAGTTGTGTCAGACATGATTTTTTATGGAGTTATTCAAGAAATCTGGGAATTTGATTACCAAAAATTTCAAGTTCCAATGTTTAAATGTGATTGGGTTGAGAATAATAACGGTATTAAAATTGATGATCTTGGTTTCATGTTGGTAAACCTCAAGAGAATTAGATTCAAATCTGACTCTTTTATCTTGGGCAGTCAAGCAAAACAGGTATTTTACATTGAAGATCCCAAGATCCTACATGACATGTTGTACTTGCAACTCCTACTAGGGAGTACATTGAGTACATAAATGGTGATGAGTTGGAAAACGTTGTAATCCACTATCAATGTTTTACAAGAGGGTTCTATCAATGGATGTTGACAGAATAAATGAAAATGAACCACCATGCATTCGTGAAGATTGTGATGGGACTTGGGTTGACAATAATTAAGTGCAATCCTACATGGCATGAACAACCATCACAGGTTTCTAGTCTTTTGGCTATTGGTTATTAGTTGTAGATGGAGTTTATTTGTTTATTTGTATTGGGATAGATTTTATTTCAACATGAGACATGTTCCTTCTTTTGTGATTGTGATTCTTGTATGAGTAGCATTTTGAATGACATTTTTGTATGAGGCAAATGGAAAACTGTTATAATTTAGTTACCGATAGATAATCAATCACAACCATACATTCCCCCACTATTCTTAATATTACAGTTTCAGGTAGAAAAAAAAAATATTTTTAATTTGCATTGTGGTATGCATTGCATAGTGCATGTATTTTTATTTTTTGATAAAGGGTAAATTGTATTAATGGAAGATCATGATCTTACATGGGAACCACTCAAAAATCGAAATACATGTGTTTGGACCTTTCTAACCAACCGATCAATGTTTGGCACATCGCCTTCATATTGACATCGATTTCGGGTTTGTCATATCAGATACACCATGCGTGATACACCAAGTATGTGAGCTTTGTTGATCCCTTTGAAACATGGTGCGACAAATGTCCAACAAATCTTATGGTGAGCCAAACGGGTCTATGATGCGCCGCCAGAATTTGACCCTATGCCATAGAGGTATGGTAATGTTGCAGCCGAAGAAAAGATACTCGGAGGTCTCATATGCCCGCTGGCAAAGAGGGCAAGTCTTGCAAGCTTCATGAGGCAATCTGTCCTTCGTGCAGATCCGCCCATTTGCAAGCATCCAAAGCATGAATCGATGATTTGGCATGATGGACGACTTCCATAACACCGACGATCATTCCTTCTTGCTAGTCTGGGGCTTGAAGAAGTCATACATAGTTGTTAACCCTCGTCGTGGCTGCTGCTCGAACCAAGAGGCCAGCAACTCGGCCCCCTCCTGCTCGATGTCGTTGGCTTGGATTTCCTACCGAATCAGGCCCAACCGCTTGATGAGCGATGAGTCTATCTTCTTTGCTTACCGAGCCCACAAATTTGCATGCCAAAGGTACTGATAATGCACCTAACAAATCCAGAGCGAGTCCTTCTTATCTTGTATGCTCCACAACACCTTGAACAACAAGGCGGAGTTCCATGTACGGAGTTCGCACAAACCGTAACCGCCTTCTTCCTTGGCCGAGCACATGGCCGCCCATGATATGGGTGGATGATTGGTGGACCATACAAATGTTCGGCATATGGCATGTATCTTGTCAATCACTGCACAGGGCACGAGCAATATGGATAGCCAAAAGCACTCAATACCTTGAAGCACCGTCTTCACCAATTCTAGCTTGCCCGCATGATAGTGTGTGCTTCGGCCATGATGCAAGCTTTCGAGTGATCGCCTCCGTCAAGGCCCCATAGTCGCTAGTCTGGAGCTTCTCCAATGCAAGCGGAATGCCAAGATAGCAGAACAGGAAAGCTCCACGATGAAAATCGGTAAGCTATAGCAGTCTATCGACGGTCTGCTCCGACACACCAGCGAGGTACATGATGGACTTTGTGGAGTTCGGATGCAGCCCTGCCTTGCTCCAAAAGTCCCCCAAATAGCCTCCAATGCTATTGATCATGCTCTCATCTGCTCAAGCAAATAGTAGCAGATCGTCCGCATAGGCTAGGTGTGTTATCCTCGCACCGGCGCACATTGGGTGGTAATGGAATATGGACTTCCTTATTGCAGTCTTAAGCACCCTCAAGAACACTTTGACACATAGTCCAAATAAGAAAGGGGAGAGGGGGTCCCCTTGCCGCAAGCCTCATTTGCCTTTGAAGAAATCATGCATTGCCCCGTTGATCCCCACAGAATATGAAACTGTGGTGATACACTCCTCGATCCATGCTATATACTGTTGTGGAAAGCCAAACCATTGCATGGAAGCGAGCAAAAGCTTCCAATCCACCCTGTCAAATGCCTTTTGAAAGTCAACTTTGAGTACACACCTTGATGAAGTCTACTTCCTTGCATATCCCCGCAAAATCTCTTGCGCAAGATGGATGTTCTCAAATATATAGCATCCCTCCACATAGGCTGCTTGTGTTGAGTCTAGTATGCTTCCTATCACCGCCCTAAGTTGAGTTGCTAGCACCTTGGAGATAATCTTGTACACTACCGTGCAACAATAAATCGGGCGGTAGTCCGTGACATGCGGGGTGTGATCCGACTTTGGAATCAAAGCAATGAGTGTGTGGTTCCATTGTTTGAGCAACCAACCTGATGTGAAGAATTCCTGAATAGCACTATATGTCTTGATGCACCATTGTCCATGTCGCTTTGAACAAGTTTGAGCCATAGCCATTCGGACCCAGTGCGCGATCACTGTCGATGCCAAACAGCGTTGTCCGAATCTCATCCGAGGTTATCTGGGCTGTTAGTTAAGACTTCTGCTCCTCTGTTAACACCGTACCATGTGCAGGCATGGTGTTGTCCAGTGGGGCACATGCTGCACACGTACCCAGCAAGCCCTCGAAGTGTTGGATGAACTCTATCGCCACTTCCTCCATGCTCACCGTTTGCACCCCGGAGGCTTTTGTGATTGCAACCAATGTGTTTCTCTTATTGTTCTGCTTGAACAGGTTATGAAAGAATTTGGTGCAGCAGTCACTTTTCTTGAGATATGTGCACTTCGCCCGTTGTTGGTAGAACAACCGTTCCACCTCCGCTAACCGGTTTGTCGCTATCCACAACTACGTGTAATTGCCTGGTGGAGGTTCACCGGATAGTACCCGCTATTGGGCAGCATCCAGCTCGTCCTTAGCTCGTTGTGCTTTGCTGGAAATGTGTTGGAAGTGTTCCTCGTTGAGTGATCGCAGCAGGGGCTTCAATCTACTCAGTTTTTGCTTAAGCCGAAATTGAACAGTCCCTGTTGTGTGTTGTCCCCATGAGACCTCGATTAGTTTGTGGAAGCTTTCATGTCGTATCCACATGTTGTAGAACTTAAATGGCTTCTATCTGGGTTGTTCACCTTGTAGTAACATCACCAAATAGCAGGAATGGTCTGACAAGCAATCGGGCAGCAAAACTTCCACGAAATTGTGATGGTCCGGTGTCATCCAATGTGTGTTGATCATGGCACGATTCAGCTTGCTAGAAATCTATCCATTTGTCCATGTGAGCTGGCAACCCAAGGATCTCAAGTCCATCAAGTCACAATTTTGTGCCATCATCTTTAGATCCCTTGTTGCATAATGTGTGATCGGCATACCCCCTTCCTTCTCTTGCGCATTCATCATGGTGTTGTAGTCTCCAAGAACTAGCCATGGTTCGACAATACTCGCTGCCAACTCTGTAAGCTCCGCCCAAAGTGGTCTTCGAGCAATGATAGTGTGCAGCCCATAGACAAATGTGACCAAGAAGAAGTTGTGATTTTGCACCGAATAAGACAATAATGTGTTGCTCCCCCTCTCGTATAACATCTAGGTCTACAAGATCTATCCTCCAAAGTAGAAAAATGTGTCCATAATTAGAGAATTGAAAGTTATGTTGAATTCTCATACCTGGAAACCGGCATAAAACAACATCATCCTTCGAGAGTTTGGTTTCCATCAATCCCAACACGGTCATCCACCGTCTATGAAGGAGGTGGTGTACCCCCTTCTATTTAAGGGGCCTATGGAAGGCCTTTATATTCCAGCTTGCGATGATCATCGATTGGCGTGGACACTACATGTATGTCCCCGTCTAACTAGTTCTTGCCTCCTTTTTGCATCTACATTAGCCCTGCTCGAGTCATTGCCTGCTGTCAGCGCACTAGCACTGCCCATACCATACATTGCCTCCGCACTGCTCGTCGTCGCCACACTACCTCTGCCCACCGCACCATGCATAGGCTGGGCACCAGCCCTGCCCTCACCATGCATTGCCTCTGCACTACTTGCTGCCTCCGTACTGCTCGCCATCTCCGCACTATCGCTGCCCACCGCACCAAGCATAGGCTAGGCACTAACACTGCCCACACCATGCACTGCCTCCACACTACTTGTTGCCTCCGCACTGCTCGATGTCTTCTCATTGCCTATGCCCACCGCACCATGTAGAGGTTGGTCACTAGCACTGCTCACACCATGCACCGTCTCTATACTGCTCTCCACCTCCACACTGCTCACACTGCCTCTGCCCACCGCACCATGTATACTGCTTGCACAATGTGCTGACTCCGGCACTATCGCCAAAAACGGATCTACAAAGGAGTTGCCCTGGGCTATAGCCCACCCAGGACCGCTCCAATGTTCTTGTTAAGTTGGGAAGAGTACAAATTTAAAATATTTTTTTATTTAGAAGAAAAAGGAACAAAACTCTATGTTAAATTAGCCAAATAAATTATTTCATATATATTTATACATATTTTATCTTTAAAAATATTTTTTTTTCTTTCTTAATCAAATAGAGATAATTTTAGATCAAATTTATTTTCCATTAATATTTTTACTATTCTTTATCAATTCAATTGAGCGAACTAGTCGCACTGTCACGCCCCGAGAGGATAAAAATCGGATAGCACCTTCCCTGCACAACTGATAATATCCTGAATACATAATACATCAACTAATACATAAATACCTCACATGGGTATACACATCCACATAGTGTAATAAAGGAATAAAAATATCCTACCAGGGTATTTCACAACCACGCAGTGTATAATAATACAATAAATTAATAAAGAGGGTCTACACGACCAGAAAAACCCAAAATATACCATTTGCGAGTCGGCCCGACTTATGACGCCAAAATACACAATTGGAAACACTTATGAAATCCAGAATACAGGTTTATTAATACAATGCCAATAAATTAAATAGAGGCGGAAGCTAAAACAAACCCACAACATCGGATATAAAATCGAGACTCGATGTGAGAGGGACGAGGTGGGCAGATATCCTCCAAGCGACCCAATCAACAACCTGTTAACAAGGAAACAACAATAGAAAGCAGGGGTGGTGAGTACAAAAGAAATACTCAGCAGGTATAAGACAGATAGTACATGAACAATATCAAGTACAATAACTCAAGAATGTACAGGAACAAGAAGGTATACAGTCTCAAAGAAAGAATCAACTCACCATCGTATGTTAATACCCGTATGCCACTACTATACATGCACTATACTCAAACTATAAATAGTATCAAGAGTAGTGCCAATAATACAGTATATGGATACAACATCTCACATGCATGTACCCTCAATAATCAAAATAAGTACATCATCTCATAGGCATGTACCATCAATAACCAGCATAAGCACCGCATCTCATATGCGTATATCGATACAAGTAACAGTATTGGGGTATCGTATGTGGGAGCAACGCTCCACCACAGGGTATAAAAATGACCAAGACACCCAGCTCGTCAGTTGTGGATAGCAGGACATACACTCTACCATGATACACGTAGGCAGTCCGTAAATATCAGGGTTCTTATCTGCGAGAGAACGCTCTACCACGAATGACCTCGTGGGCAGACAGGAGGTAGCTATCTAGCTACAGGCTACGGGAGAAACACTCTACCACGTATGACCTCGTGGACGGTGTAACAACCCAAATAGTAGCATGTCTATGACTAGCTCGTACCCGAAGGGAACACTGGTCCCTAGCATACATGCATCATCGATGCTATGACTAGCTCATACCCGAAGGGAGCACAAATTGCTAGCATACATACATCATCGATGCTACGACTAGCTCGTACCCGAAGGGTGCACTAATCGCTAGCATACATACATCATCGATGCTACAACTAGCTCATGCCCGAAGGGAGCACTAATCGCTAGCATGCATACATCATCGATGCTACGACTAGCTCGTACCCAAAGGGAGCACTTATCGCTAGCATACATGCATCAACGATGCTACGACTCACTCAACCAACCTAATGGGAGACATAGCTGATTGCATACATGTAATATCGTGATGCTACAACTCACTCAACCAACTCAATGGGAGACATAGTTGATAGCATACATGCATCACCGTGGTGGTAGATAGACAAATAAATCTACCGTCACATATGTCTAAACTACATAAATGTACTCGGCTACATCCATGAAGATATACTAATCATGATATACGCCACCCGCGTGTAAATAACTACAAATCAGGTAAGGAATCAACATATATGAAACAACAACTGGTACACGCTACACACGTGTAAATATCTATATCTACATGGTATAAATAAAACAAAACATTGGTGCTTCCAACACCAACAAGGGCTTCCCGCCTAGTGTCGTCGACCCCTAGGACTTTCTGTCTGACGTTCTCAATATGTCAATAGTCACATGGACCAGGACTTCCTTGCCTAGCCGCAACTTGAGTTTCCTTTGCCTAGCCTCAACTAGGACTTTTACCTTACCTAAGATTACTTAGGACTTCTTGGTTGAGCCACCTACACACTTAGTCAAGCTCATTATATAACAACAAATCTTAACTTTAAACCTTTACCAAATATCAAAACACAAGTTTGATTATCTGGTGTTCCCAGCACCAACAATCTCCCCCTTTTTGATTTATGACAATTTAGTTCAAAGTTAAGAAAAAAAACTTATAAAACATAAGTAAACAATTTTGAAAAACTCCCCCTTAACTTAAACTCTCCCCTTGAAGTTGATGCCCTTGAGGTTTTGAAATTACTTAAAACTTTTTCGACAACTTTTAACCTATTCTCTCCCCATTTGACATACATCAAAAACCAACAGAGAGTGAAAACAAAACATTACTAAGTTGTTACAGATAAAGACATATTTAAAAAATTTTGAATTTTAAAAACTGATTTTTTTCAAATGAGCTTTCAAAAATATGTGAAGTTATAAGATTAATTTTTCAAAAAAAAAAAATTGTCAAGTGTTTTGGGAAAAAAATATTCAAACATGCTCCCCCTTAATTAAAACTCTCCCTTTGAAGGTTTTGAAAGCATACCCATTTTTCAAACATATTTTATATTTTTGAAAGTAATCTACCTTAATTTTTCATGGTTCCCTCTTTGATATATATTAGAGGGGGAAAATGGGCATCTTTTGAAAAACAAGATAGACATTTAAAAAAAACTTTTTCCAAAATACTTGAATTATTTTTAAGTACTAAAATTATTTCAAAATTATTGTCTAAGTACTCAAAATATTTTAAAGTTTTTTTTTAAGTAATCAAAATATTAGTTTAATAAAAAACATATTTTCAAAATATTTTAAAGTAAGAATAGCTTTTTCAACCCAAGAATCAAGCTTATTTAAACAATCAAAATTAAGAAAAATATCAACAAGATTACTTATGTCCTTATAGTCCAAACATGCATAATTTTAATATACTATTTAAAATAAATTATCTAGCAAATTGTCCTTATAAAAGTGTCTAACTTTTGTTACTAGTTGATTATCAATCATGGATTTTAATTTAGTTAATTGAATTTTAAATTATATTTAGTTAGGGTTTAGACTTATCAATCATGGATTTTATATTAAAGTTTGAATTGATTTGCATTAATTAAATTAATTAAGTAGGTTAATTAATTAGTTTAGATTTAATTGATTAAATTAGTTTTAATTAGATTAAGTTAAATTATTTAAATGAATTTGATTAAGTTTTAATTGAATTAATTAGAATAATTAGATTGAATTAACTATTAATTGAATTAACTAGATTTGGATTATTTAGATTAGTATTATTAATTATGTTTAGATTACTTAATTTTGTTTAAATTTTAAGTTAAATTAAGTTTTAATTAAGTTTAGGTTAAATTAAGAGTTTAACTCAATGTTAAGTTAGTTAAGTTTAATTTAGTATTGAATATTTGAATTAATACATTTAGTTTTAGAGTTGATTTAATTAAATGAATTTTAGATTTATTTTATTTTATTTTATTAAATTTATTTTGAACTAATTAAGTTAGATTTTAATTAGTTAGGTTCAGATTAATTAAGTCAATTAATTAGTTTAGGGTTAATTAATTAAATGATTGATTATGTTTTAATTGAATTAGATTAATTAAGTTTTAATTATATTAGTTAATTAGGTTGAATTAATTAAGTTAAGTTAACTTAGTTTAATTAAGTAAATTAGTTAATTAAGTTAAATAAAATTAAGTTGAATTAATTAAATTAATTAGATTAATTAGATTAATTAGATTAAATTAATAATGTTAAATAAATTAAGTTAGTTAAATTAGACTAAGATTAATTAAGTTAAATAAATTAAGTTAAATTTGAATTAATTAAGTTAAGTTAACTTAGTTTAATTAAGTAAATTAGTTAATTAAGTTAAATTGATAAAGTAAGTTAAATAAAAATTAAGTTGAATTAATTAACTAGATTAATTAATTTGATTAATTAAATTAATTTATTAGGTTAGGTCAATAAAACTAAAATTTATTGATCTTAATATCTCACTCATTTCTAGATTTTCAAACAAGGGAACCTTATAGTTGTGGTGAGATGGTTAAAAATTTTGTTTGAATTTTGAAGAGGGTTGTTTGATTTTGTATTAGATTTAAACTTAGCTTGGGTTCTACAAGCTGGTGTTTTTAACATAAGCTTCCAGGCTGTGGTGAATCACAACGGATATCATTATAGTAATCACATGTCTAAGACAAAGCTTCACTAAAACAATCAACCCATAGAACTTAGTACTAAGTTTTAGTCTAAAATTAGATCATGTCTGACTGGGATAGCTTCAGCTAGATCCACTAAGTTGATTGCACTAAGTAGAATACATATGATTCAACATAGAAATTCTTTCAACAGAGTTTCCTTATCTTATTATCATCCTAATCCTTTTCGATGTTAGGTTGTCAAAATCAATAAATTTTTTAAACCGTTCTAAATTAAGTAAAAATAAACTAAACATGCAAGGTAAAGTAGTAATCAATCAAACATGCATCTCAAGAAAAGTTTAATTTTCTTTTGGCTCCCTTTGGGTCATAACCTCGATAGGGTCTACTAGGTAATGGATTTGACCCTTGGGTATCAATATTGGTTTGGTCCAACTTGATTAATCAAGCTTGTTTTAGGGACTCATGCTTGGATTTGGTTTCTAGCGTTTCGATTTAAAATTGACAAATAAGATTTAAATCATATTTTAGTCTTGTATCCTAGTCCTGATGTATATGACCCTTTATTTTTCAAGTATCATATCAAGATACTTGGAACCCGCAATGAACCGTTCTAATGATTTTTCAAGTTCTTTGACTTGAACTTTCAAGGTGGAATTTTCTTCGTCAAGTTGTTGGACTTGAGTTGAAGTTCCACTTTGAACTGGTTCAGTCAAAGAACTTGAATTAGTCTCCTTCCTAAGGGTTTTTACCTCCTTTTGGAGTGACTTGACCCGGACGTTGGACTTGGCTAACTTACGAGTTAAATAAGAAATCATGTTATATAACTTTTCAACTAAAGCAGGACTTACAGCGGGGTTGGAACCTTCTGAACCGAATATAGATCCATGGCTTAACTCAGACTCGGCTTCGAATTCGGTCTTGGACTTGGTCTCGATTACTTGTTCTCGTGCCGGTAGTGCGAGGAAGCTTGCTTGATTTTGTTCTTCTTTGTTTGAGTCTTCCGACAAAGATTCATCCCACATTGCTTGTAGTGTCTTCTTTCTTCTTTGCTTTTTGGGGTCTTTTAAATTTGGACACTCCGCCTTGAAATGTCCTTTCTGGTTGCATCCATAGCATGTTACTTCTAGTTTGCTTTTTGGAGTCTAGCTCGATCCTGACTAATTACCCTTCGTTTTGATCACCTTCTTTATTTCACGTTTGGTGAATCCTTTCTTCTTTTTGTACAGTTTCCAAACTAGATTAACTAGTTAGGTGGTGATCTTGTTATTGTCTTTGGAATCCGATTCGTCTTCGGACTCGAGCTTGAATCGGGATTGGTACTTGGGCTCCTTTGTCTTAATTTTTCCTGCAAGCAAAACAATCCCTATCTCGACAGGGCGTGCATTAATCTATTCATGCAATTCAAATTTCGAAAATAATTCATCTAACCTAATGGAAGAAAGACCTTTGGAAACTTTGTAAGCATCTACCATAGATGCTCACAAAGTATTCCTTGGAAAAGTGTTGAGGGTATACCTTATAACGTCACAATTTTCTACTTTTTGTCCAATTGAGTGTAGACCGTTGAGTATATCTTGAATCCGGGCGTGCAGTTGACTTGCCGATTCTCCTTCCTACATTTTAGTATTATACATTTTATTAAATATTAAATCACTCTTACTTACTTTTGTATCGAAGGTCCCTTTGTGTAGCTCGATCAGCTTGTCCCAAAGGTCCATGACGTTTTTGAACGGTCCGACCCGGTTCAAGTCCTCTTTGGTTAGGCTGCACTAGAGGGTTTGAGTGGCCTTTGCATCGTCCTCGATCTTTCTTTTTGTTGAGTTGTCACATTTGTCGCAGTCGATTGGTACACCTTCTTTGTTGGTGGGAAGTGTAAATACTGTTTGGATCACGATCCATATTTTTACCTAGATCTTTAGGTGGAATTTCATCTGGCCCTTCTAGTAGCCGAAGTCTTCGCTAGAGAAGAGTGGCAGTCAGGCGGTATTGTAGCCTCCTTGATGGGTCATTTCAAAATATCTCTTGCACACAAAAAAATTGTCACAGAATGTACCAAGACTTGGTCTTAGATTAGTAGTGTGGGAGAAGAATAAATAAAAATGGCTTAAGTAGTGTTGCAATAATTTCGAGCAATTACAAAAAATTGAAAGAATTTTTCGAAGAGGTGATTTGTTATATACGATAATTAAAAAATTAATAAAATAATGGGCGTTGACCGAGGAATATTGTTTAAAGGAATTTACTGAATTTTTTCTGAAATTTAACGGAGCTAAAACGACAAGATCACGGGGATATAAATAAGGGACTTTAATGAGGCCTATTTGATATATTAAATAAGTGGGAGTTGATTAAATTCATTAAACCTAAGGTTGGGGTTAATTAGCCTAAAGTTAAATTTAATTAATCTAATGTTATAATATAAAGTTAGGTTTAAATTTTTATTTTCAATTTCATTTTCTCCTTAACCATGCCCTACTCCTGATTCTTCTCATCTCCTCCCGATCGATCTCCACCACCGTTCCCCGTCAGTGTCGACCGCCAGCTGGAAGCTTGCCGTCGTCGATCATCATGACTAGCCGGGGTTAAGCATAGGGATTTGATTCTTCCTCGTTGCTCTCGACCTCCACCATTGCTGGAACCCTCTCGATCTCCCCCACTCTCTGCCAAAGTCAGACGCCGATTGGGGGGTAGACGCCGTCGGTCCTCCTCATCTCCGGCCAGTCACAGCCAGCTCCCCATCAGCCGCAGCCGATGCTGCTCTCCATCAGTCCAGCCTGCAGTCACCGGGGATTGCTACTGACCTCATCACCGACCCCTCTTCTCCGGCTGTTGTAGCCACCCGCTAGCGCCGAATTCATGATGTCATTACCGGCCAGACCTCTAGCCACCCTGCTTCCAACCCCAATCACAGTCGGACAAGTCTGATCTCCTGTTGGTCTAGGTTCAACTTTGGACGACCACCACCGGTGAGGGTAAGGTTAGTTTTAGGGATCAAATTGGGTTGTTTAGAATTTCAATTGCTAGTCAATTTGATCTGTCCGGCCATCAACAGGGACATCGGCACTACTCAGCCATTGCTACAGTGATCTCAGGCCATCCTTGGTCTTGTTCCGATTCAGCCACAGTTCATTTCGGGGCTATGGAAGACCCGACTCGACAGCCATCAACAAAGGTAAATTGTGATGGAAAATTTAGCTTTAGGGTGGAATTTTGGTTGTGGTGGTAATTGGTGTATGGATTGGTTTGTTTTGTGTAGTTAGGTTGTAATCAAATTAAGTTGTGAACTCAAATGGTAGTATTAATTGTTCTTGTATATATATAAAACTACATCTATGATTAAGGGGTGTTAGGTTAGAACATGAGGTTGAATCTAAATACTGATTGGATGGATAATGTATTTAGAATTGGATTTAGTATATATCTAATATGATTAGGCCTAATTAATTAGGATTTGGCTATGAGTTGTGCTTGTAGTGTTATGATTATGATCATGTTGATGGATTGTAGTTTGGTTTGTTTGTGTAGACGGATTGTGTAGATTTTGGTCATCTTGAGATTACATGAATATGGTTATGTTGTAATTAATTAGGGATCTTGGATGAATTCTAGGGTTGTTTGTATACGGTTTCATGGATGACCTAATTGGATGTAACAATTCCATCTTGGTTAGGGTTATAAGGTTGAAAGAACTCTTGTTCCTAAGCCTTGTAACTAGCTCTAGGTGTGGTTTGGTTAAACCAATTAGGGTTTCCTAATCGGTTTAGGTTGTTGTTAAAGGAAAGGAAATGGAATGAACTAATTAGGGTTTTCCTAATTTTGTATGGGATTTGGTTCAGTTATATGTTTTTATGATAGACTTTGATATTTATTCGGGTTGCTATAACGCAGGACATTTATTCGGGATGGATTCCTAGACTTGAAGATTTCTTAGCATGACCTATTTGGACCTTAGTGCATGCAGGACATTTATTCGGAACTAACGAGTATTTCTTGCTTGTTCTCATTTACTTATTGACCTTAGTGCAAGATTGTTATACTGTTTAGGCAGCCGTATTTACCATGACTCTAGTTGTAACTTTTTATCCGAGCTTGATACTGGCTGCTTGCACTTTATTTACTCTGTTTTATATTCATACAGTCTACACGATCTTTATTTTGTAGCGTGTACACATATATGATGTGCACAATAGGAAATTATGTATGATTGGGTAATCATGTAGATATTTGATAGGTGTTGACATTTGTTTATGTTCATATGATAGACTCAGTTATTCGAGCCATGTGATTGTGTACATGTGTGTGATGTGTACCTTAGAATCATGCTTATGACCATGTAGTGATAGATACGCATGTGTCTTGCATTTATACATACTTGATAGCTTTTGATTCATTCTATATCATCTAGATATTCATGCGGACATGTGTATGATGTGTACCGAGGTTGATATTGCATATAGAGATTACCATATTTGAATTGTAGTTATTTACACGCGGGTGGCATGTAGCATCATTAGTATGTATGCATGGATATAGTTGAGTACATTGGTGTAGATAAACATGTGTGAGGGTAGATGTACTTGTCTACCTATCATCACGATGATGCATGGTTGCTAACGAGTATATCTCTCATTGAGTTGGTTGAGTGAGTCGTAGCATCATGATATACATGTATGCTATCGGCTATGTCTCCCATTAGGTTGGTTGAGTGAGTCGTAGCATCTCGATGTTGCATTGTATGCTATCAACTATGTCTCCCATTAGGTTGGTTGAGTGGGTCATAGATGCTACTATTTGGGTTGTTACACCCTGGCTACCCACGAGGTCATACGTGGTAGAGAGTTTCTCTCGCAGCTCGTAGCTAGATAGCTATCTCCTATCTGCCCACGAGGTCATTCGTGGTAGAGAGTTTCTCCCGCAGATAGGGACCTTGACATTTACGAACTGCCCACGTGTAACGTGGTAAAGTGTATGTCCCATAGTCCACAGCTGACGAGCTGGGTATCTTGGTCGTTTGTATACCCTGTGGTGGAGAGTTGCTCCCACATACGAGACCCCAATTACTGTTACTTGTATCGATATACACATATGAGATGCGGTGCTTATGCTGGTTATTGATGGTACATGCATATGAGATGCTATACTTATTTTGATAATTGAAGGTACATGCATGTGAGATGTTGTACCCATGTTCTATATTATTGACACTACTCATGATACTATTTACTGTTTGAGTATGGTGCATGTATAGTAGTGGCATATGAGTATTAGCATACGATGGTGAGTTGATTCTTTCTGTGAGACTGTATATCTTTTAGTTCCTGTACATCCTTGAATTACTGCACTTGTTATTGTTCATGCACTATCTATCTTATACCCGCTGAGTATTTCCTTTGTACTCACCACCCTTGCTTTCTATTATTGTTTCTTTGTTAGCAGGTTGATGATTGGGTCACTTTGAGGATATCTGCCAGCGCCATCCCACTCACATCGAACACTGGATTTACTTCCGTCTTGTGATGGTTTGTTTTTAGCTTCCGCATTTAAGTAATTCATTAGTATTGTATTAATGGATTTGTATCCGAATTTCAATTTTGTTTCTAATCGTGCACTTGGTGTCGTAAGCCGGGCCGACTCGCAACAGTATGTTTTTGGGTTTTCTGGTCTTGTAGACCATCATTATTGTTTAGTTTTATCATTATTACATTGCGCGGTTGTGCAATACCCGAGTAGGGTATTTTTCTCAATTATTATACTGCATGGATATGAATACCCGTGTGGGGTATATTTTGTAGTTGTTGATGTGATTATGTATTCAGGATATTGTTAGTCGTACAGGAAAGTGTTGTCCAATTTTCGTTGGATAAATATCCTCCCGAGACGTGACATGGATTATGTCCGGCTTGTGTGGATAGTATGAATGAATTGCAGTTTATATGGATATATTTGTATTCTTGGA
>JBBUKS010000029.1:1183479-1199393 GCA_038050645.1 Hedychium gardnerianum
AAGTTATCCCTAGTGAGTACCTAGTACACCCAAGGAGCACCAATAGATTTTGGGTTCCTAAGAGTGTGTTCTCTACACTCTAGATGAGTATAGGGTATGTCAACTCTAATTGGAAGGGTAGTTAACCCAACCATAGTGAAGTTGACATTTTAGGGTATTTTCAGGGTGTTGTGACACTTTGAAAATAAGAAGTTGACTTTTAATCTTGAAGAGTAAAATATGCCAATAAAATTTGAGAAATGGATTAATTAAATTAGCACAAAGAGGATAGAAGTCAAGAGTGTGCCAAGTTAGAATTTTTGGTACATTCATGGGAAATAGGGTCATCTATGTCAAATTGGATATTTGGCATAGTAATTGATTATAGAACTTAGATAAAAATTTAGGTATTTTTCTTTGTGGTATAATTGTCATGCTTCGTGTGCTCTATCACATGTCATGTTATCATATCATATATTTATCTTGCCATGAAAAATGATACATGTCATGCATACATCATTTAAGTTGAGATATGATAGATTTCTTTTTGGAATTTATGCATTTCATATATGACAAAATTATTTACATGCATAAATTATTAATTCCTTGTAATAAAGGACAATATGATATTAGTTGACATCCTAGGTAGGATGATCAAGGTCAAAATGCCTAATTAGAGATGCATGATCTCTTAGTTTAGGAAAAACCCAGTTATACATCTCACAAGAACTTTAGAGTTGACTTGTATGTGTATTGAGACATATTAGATACAAGTGAGATGTTAGGAGGATGAACAAAACTTAAGATGTTGATTTAGTGCATCTACTTGAGTTTTAGTTTCATCAAAATAAATGATTTTGTGAAGTCCAATCATGGGGAAAGCTAATGTACAAATCATGTGCATTTAGCTCACATATCATGATTGAAAAATTATTTTAAAAAATCTTGGTGAAGTATATTTATTGATGATAATTACCATTGATTAGTTAGATACAAAGTTAGAGTAAAACATTGAAGTTTTCAATGATTTTTAACTTTGTAACATTCTTTGAAAATGAGATATATTTTCATAGAAAACTATTTTTTCCTGAGAATATATAATATAAGTAATGTTTACATGAAATTTCATGATTTAAAAAAAAAATCATAGAATTATTTATGATTTTATGAAATTTGGTCTGGATTTGAATCTAGAAAATCAGAAACAACTATCGATTGGGTTAATCGATTGGTTAGTCTCCCAATTGATTGGTGGTGAATTTTTGTGAGAACAGAATCTCACGGAATCAATCATGTTGATCAATTGACTCATGCGGTAATTGATTGAGAGCAAACGCCAATCGATTAGCATAGGCCGGAATCGATTGGTATGAGATACCAATTGATTGGGAGTTTTTAATTTCGACTGAAATAAGTTTATTTCAGTTGGTTAAGCTACATTTAGGTCATTTAACTATTCCTAACCATCTAAAATACTTTGACAAATATTTAAGGATAATTTTCTTGATGAAAATGAGAAAGGAATAGTTAAAGGGGACAAATTTAGAGTTAAGGAGGAGGTTTAGATTCAAGGTTGAATTTTTAATCTTATAACTTTGATTTTGGGATTTCCTATAGGTTTAGGAACTCCAAATCATTGTTGGTGTAATGATAGAAGTTGGAGCATGCTTTGAGGGGGGTGTTTCTTCTTAAAGGCATTATTTGGATAAGAAAGGAGATTTGTAGAATGATGAAGGGGTGTTTGCTCAAGGTTGAGCATTGAAAACAATAATAGGTATGAGACTTTCATTGGATGTTTGAAGGTTAAAGAGGGATGAATCTTGGGAGAAGATATTTGATGTGTGTCAAAGGGGATAATGTAGGGTTTAAGTTAGGAAACTCTCATTCATACTTTGGCATGAGAAGAAGGAAGTTGGGCTTATGAGTTAGGCTAACTTAAACATATTGTCAAATATAAAAAGGGGGAGATTGTTGGTGCAATCATCCTCGGGTCGAGGTTGACCAAGTTGACTAAGCTCGGGTTGGCTCGAGCTTGAGTTTCGATGTTTGACAATATGTCAGAGAGAAGTCAAGTAGGTTAAGGGATGACCAGATACTTGATAAAGGAAAGTCCTAACTGAGGTTAGGTAAGAGGAAAGACCTAGTGGGACTAGGCAGTGGAAGACCTAACTGGAGGTTAGGCAAGGGAAAGTCCTAATTGGAGGATAGATAAGTAAAAGTCCTAACTGAGGTTAGGCAAGGGGAAGTCCTAGTGGAGCTAGGCAATGGAAAGTCCTAACTGAGATTAGGCTAGGAAAAGTCTAACGGTAAGGTTGGCAAAGGCAAAGTCCATGTGGGTCAGGGAGGACCAGCCACTTGGTGATTGAAAGTCTTAACTGAGGTTAAGCAAGGAAAAGTTTTAACTGAGGTTAGACAAGGAAAAGTCCAATGAGAATGTTGGCAAGGGCAAAGTCCAAGTGGGTCAGGGATGACCAACCACTTGGTGATAAAAAGTCCTAATTGAGGTTAGACAAGGAAAAGTCCAACAAAAATGTTGGCAAGGGCAAAGTCCAAGTGGGTCAGGAAGGACCATACACTTGGTGATTGAAAGTCCTAACTGAGGTTAGGCAAGGAAAAGTCCTAACTAAGTTTAACTTAGGTTAGGCAAGGGGAAGTCCAAGTGAGTCAAGGAGGACCAGACACTTGGCATGAGTGAGAAAGTTTCAAAAGATTAAGGTTGACCATATATTGGGCAACGCAAAGTCCCAACAGGTCACAGATGATTAGATGTTGGGCAGAGGAAGTCTTGGTAGGTTGAGGTCAACCATATACCAGGCAAGACCTGAATTCAGGCATGAAAAGGATGAATTTAGGGTTACTAATCTATTGATGCAATCATCGATTGGTGGCTCAAGCCAATCGATTGACAGTTGGTTTTCTTGAATGAATAGTAGGCTAATCGATTGGTGGCTCAAACCAATCGATTGGATGTTGCTTTTCTTGAGCGAACAATAGTCTAATCGATTGGTGGCTCAAGACAATCGATTGGAAGCTGGTTTTCTCGAGTAAACAGTTGGTCTTTAAATCAATTGGGGCAAAAAATTTGGAGACTAAGCAATCAATTGAGACAATCTATTGAACTGAGTTTCTTGAGTGAACAGAAGGTCTCCGAATCGATTAAGGTGATTGATTGGAGACATTTCACTAGAGAACAGAAAGCCTCAGAATCGATTAGAGGCTAACAAATCGATTGATATGACTTACTAATCGATTGGATATGCAAAAAAGAACTATTCTGCAGGTTTTTAACGGTCAATCTGACATGACAATCGATTAGGGGTAAGACCAATCGATTGGGAGATATTTTTCAACCCGAGAGAAACCCTAAAAAAGGGGTTCGAAGCATTTGAACACGCCAGTTCTTGAGGGTTTGGGAGACAAGTGATGTTGCATTTTCTACCACTAAGAGGTAATCTAAAGCAAAAAAAAAGAGCAAGCAAAGCAAGGTTCATTGTTGTAAAGTCATTTTCGATTTCTTTGTAATATTGTTTGTAATTTCTTGTTGTATTCTCGTGGTTGAGTTTATATGAAGCTTCTCCTCCTCTGGAAAGTTTTCAAGAAGGAGACATTCATAGTGTAACTGTGAGTGTGAGGAGTAGACTCTTGGATTAGTCACCTCAAGGAGATGGAGACCAAATAAAATCCAAACATTAGCATTGTGGTCTTCGCTGAGTTTTCTGCTATCATTCAAGTTCAAAGAAGCAAAGCAAAGAGAGATATTCACTCCCCTCTAGCTCATACCAATCCTAATAGATAGAACAAAACTAGCTAGCTAGAGTAACCTACGCCTATTGCCTTGAACCTGTTTGGTCGTGCAAAGTGGCCTTGAGTTGCAGTAATTTCTTGATCAAAGGTGAATCGAAGGCCTTGGCATTCCAGTCCCATAAGTCAAAATGCTGGAGGTACTGATGATGGACCCATTTCACCCAAAGTGAAATCATTTTTCTAGTGTATATTCCAGAGGGACTTGCAGAGAAAAGCAGAGTTCCAAGCTCATAAGTCTCAGATGTTATACCCTCCATCCTCCTTGGCTAAACACATTATGGCCCAGGAGATAGGAAAGTGTTTTAATGTCTAAACAAAGGAGCGACATACGACATAAAGCCTGTCAATGACTACACTTGGAATAAACAAGATGGAGAGCCAAAAATACTTGACGCCCAGCAAAACAATTTTGGCTAGCTCAAGTTTACATACGTCGGACAACCTGTGCTTGGGCCATAATGTGAGTTTGTACAGTACAACATCTATCAAGGCGCCATAGTTGCTGGTGCATAGTTTCTCTACTACCAAAGGGATGCCAAGTCATCAAAATGGAAAAGTTCCTTACTGGAATTTGATGAACTGTAGTAATCTATCTTTGGTTCGATCATTGATGCTGACAAGGTAGATGCTGGACTTTCTGAGGTTTGGTTGTAGCTCCACAGGGGCTCCAAACTACGCAATGCAATCCACAAGCTCATCGGCTCGAGTGAAAAGAAATAAGTCATCCACATAATCTAAGTGAGTAATGCTAGTGCCTGCACACATCGGGTGATAGTGGAGGCCAAACCTCATTGTTGTGACTCAGAGAAATAGCGAGAAGACTTCTAAGCAGAGGCCCAAGAGGAATGACGAGAGAGGATCACTTTGATGGAGGCCTTGATCCCCTTTGAAGTAGAAATACATAGCCTCATTGATTCCCATGAAATAAGATACTGTTGTGACACATTCCAAAATCAAGTTCAAATGGCTGTGGGAATCCAAATGTGTAGGGAAGCAATAGAAAGTTCTAATCTATTGCGTCGAAAGCCTTTTGTAGGTCAACTTTGAGGACACACATTGGGAAAATCCTTTTTCTTGCATATTTTCATAGAACTTCTAGAACATGGTATATGTTCTCCACAAAAGATTGGTCTTCAACATATGCCGCTTGTGTCGGATCCAAGAGACTGCTGACATGAAATTGACTAGTAGTTCATGACGTGTGGGGCATGGTTCGACTTAGGGAGCAACACCAGGAAGGTGTGATTCCATTGCTTGAGAAGGTGACCTGCTATGAAGAGTTCCTGCATGACACCAAACAAATCGATCTTCACTATTTCCCATACAGATTTGAAGAACTTGATGTTGTAATTGTCCGACCCTAGTGCCTTATCATTGCTAATGACCATCAACGCTTATTGAACATCTTCTAGAGTGACTGGGATGATCAATTTGTGTTGTTCAGTGGCTGAGATAACCGGCTCTATTTGGAGAATGTTTTCAAATGGTGAACAGTGCGTTGGCGTGTCAAGAAGGTTCTAGTAGTAAGTCACAAAAGCCTCTGTAACTTCCTTTGTGTTGTTTGTTTATTCACTCAATGGTTTTATGGTAGCCACGATGGTATTTCACTTGTTATTCTGCTTGACAAAGTCGTGGTAAAACTTTGTACATCTGTCGCTTTGCATGAGGTATGTGCACTTGGCTTGTTGTTGGTAAAAGGACCGTTCTGCTTCACCTAGTCTCATGGTTTTGACTTGTAGCTAGTGGTGAGTGTCCGATGGAGCCTAACCATTCAATAGGTGGTGTTGTACCCTCTTGAGCTTCTCATTTGCCAACAAGACATGCTCAGAAATATGTTGGAAATGCACCTTGTTGAGGTCTCGCAATCGAGGCTTTAGATGCGTGAGTTTCTTCTTAAGGATGAATTGCGCAGTCCCATAAATCCTCTCAATCCATGACTCAGCAACTAACTTTGGAAAACTATTATGAAATGTCCACATGTTGTAAAATTTGAAAGGTCGATGTTCTCACTGTTCACTACTTAATAAGGACACAATACAACAAGAATGATCGAATAAACAGCCCAGTGGGACGAACTCTGCAAAGCTATGGAAATCTTCTATCAACCAATGATTATTAATTAGAGCTTGATCTAATTTGCATGATATTGTTCGTCGATGTGAATCAGCATCCCACTGATTGTATATCTACCAAGTGACATAGCTGAATTGTCCTTTTGAAATCTTGTAATTCATAGTGAGTAACCAGTGTGTCTCCAACTGTCTTTTGACTGTTAATAAGGACTTAAAGTCCCCAATAACCATATACAAGTGGCTAATTTTCTCCCCTAGTTCGAGGAGGGAGGCGGTCGCCGCCACACCACACTATGAAGGTCTTAGACAAAAGTGACAAAGAGGTGTTGTCAATAACTTTGTAGTGAACTAAGTAGTGTATAAGATGCTTGTTAGCTTTGACAACATCCAATTCTATATGATGAGGATTCCAAAGAACCAAGATGTGCCCATGGTTAGAAAAGACAAAATTATGGACAATTGCCATACCTGGAAACCGTCGTTGAAGGGCATCGAGATCCCCTTCCGATAGTTTCATTTTCATGAGGCCAAGAACACCGATACATCATCTTTGAAGGAGGTGATGAACCCCCTTTTATTTAACGGGCATGTGGAAGCCCCTTATGTTCCAAGACGTGATCTTCATTCTTTGGTTCAGACAACTCGTGTCTGTCCCTATCGCTCAATACTGACGAATGCAAACGGTTTGTGCTCGCTGTTAGCAGATAATGAAAATGTTATAGTTGAAGTGTCTTGGCTGTTAGTGTTGTTTGATGCGATTGCTGAAGTGGATGTGGTTATGTTGGACAATTCTACGCTATCGGTTGTGCCCCATGAGGCACTTCATCTTGATGCTTTATCAAGACCCAAGGTTCTCCCCTTGGCTCAGGTTGTGCAAGGGTGGGCTGCCTGTTGCTTCTTGCATATAGGGGCTACTTGATCCATTGTTTATAGTGTCACCCACATTTGCTGCTATTTGAACATCGTGGCCCTTCGTTACTATCATCATTGGTGCTGCCCCATTACTATGTTGTCTAGGATCTGCATAATCTGAAGGCTAGGTGCCTAATGATGCGGTCAGTTGTGCGTTGGTAGAATTCTACCCCAAGTTGGATCTGACATTGGCTATCTTCATCTCCGGCTGAGTGGAATAATTAGGGTGATGTCCTGACCACCTTTGTGAGTGGCCTTATCATTGGGGTGGCCATGATCTTGCTGGAGTTGGTGTTGCTGTAGTATCTTACCTTGTCCCTTTAGTGTACCCAATTTGATGGCAATCACCACAATACTCTGACATTGCTTGAAACTTGATGTCCAGTTTGATCTGAGCCCCCCCCCCCTTGGTAGCATAATGGGCACTGTGTCGATGCACATCCTCTCAACAACCACCTCCTTGAGCAGACAAGTGTAAGTGAGATGCTCTCGGGTGTGTGAGAGAGCTTGTCCATGTATAGCAGACGTCCAATCTCTGACCCCACAAGGCTTAACACTAGTAGTCCGTTGGGAGTCTATAGATTTGAACCCACATCGAGACAAATCTGCCATCCTCAGCGAAAAGGAAACAACTTGGCATAAGCTTGAGGAAGAGCGAACTGCCAAACACAAAATCTGACCCCCCTAGAACTCGCTCTCGAACCTGAGCTGTATCAAATTTGATAATGATCCACCCACTCTTGTGCATGTAGAAACAGTATGACGTCTGCCATCAGTTCGCAATCACCATGACCCTTGCACATTCTGGATTGTGCCCCATGAAGCATCTAACAAGACAGAACCCCAGGGAGTCTTTGACTATATCAATGTCATTGAAGTTAATCTTCAGGCGATCTCCATGCCGCTCAAGGTGTTGTAGTGGTATGGATGTGCTTACCTTCTGATTGACTCGAAACAAACTGGCACATGTCTTTCTCGGTGCATCCATCGGTTGATCAACTGTGTCTGTGTATATTGGTCGTTGCGACTCATGCTCCCCATTTGTTTGCCCATCAGTTAGCAACCTTGCAAGATGTGGCTGAGCAAAGGTAACATGCTATGGATGCAATGCCAAAGGGCACTACAAGTCTGAATGCCCTAACCTAAAGGAGGAGAAACCCAAGAAATCAAGAAGGAAGAAGGCACTAAAGGTTAGTTGGGATGAATCTTTTTAGAGGAGTCGGATGTCGAAGAACCAAAGAAAAGGAGCTTCATGGCACTTATGGCGAGAGAGGACATAACTGAGTCTGAGTCCGAGTCTAGGATGGAATCAAGCCAAGGAATCAAGTTTGAGTTCGAGTCAAGACATGTATCCGTATCCGGTTCAGACGATTAAGATGAGGTAACCTCTCCCATAGAAAATAAAATGTTTAAAATTATTGCATACCTAACTAGGAAGTTAGCTAAATCTGAGGATCGGATTAAGTTGCTCCTTAAGGGAGTCAAAAATCTTGAGGAACAAGTCAACTTGAATCCCTCAACTAACCATTTTCAAAATGGAAACTCAATTCAAGTAGAAAGCATCTTGAAAGGTCAAATGGAGGGACTCAAGGGAACATTAGAAAGGTTCAACTTTGGCTCCAAGTATTTGAACATGATGCTTGGGTCCCAACGAGCCATGTACAGTAAATCCTGACTCAGAAACAAAGATAATACAATAAACAGATCCTACTGGTCATTACTTAATCAAAATATTAAAAATCAAGTCTAAGCATGAGTCCCCAAAGCATGTTTAGTTAACAAAATTGGACCATATCAATATTAGATTCCCAAGAATCAGATTCATTACGTAGATGGACCTTATCTAAGTTATGATTCAGGAGAATCCAATAGAAAAATAATTATTTCCTATTAAATTATATTGCATGATTGCTTGATTTACTATTTTCATTATGCATGTCTAGTTTCTCTTCTGCTTAATTTAGAATAGTTAGATAGGGAAAATGTATAACTAACCTTGACAACCTAGCATTGGAATGGATTGGGATGATAGTAAGTTAAGAAAGATATGTTGAATGCATGTCAAAGTTGAATCATATGTGTTCTACTTGGTGCACTAGGCTTAGTAGATCTAGCTGAAGTTACCTCAATCAAACATGAGCTAGTTAGACCAAAACTTAGTATTAGGTTCCTTGAGTTGGTTGTTTTGGAGAAGCTTTATTTTAGGCACGTGATTACTTTAATGATGTTCATTGTGACTCACCACGGCCTGGAAGCTTACTCTATAAACTTCTTCTTAGTGAACTCAAAGCTAAGTTTGAATCTAACACAAGGTTAATTAACATTTTTTAAAATTCAAACTAATTCTAATCAAGTAAAATTGAAAACCATCTCACATAACCATAAAGTTAACTTGTTTGATTACTTAGATTTGGTGAGATGTTAAATAAAATTAACAATTTTCTTTTACATGTTTACTCAACTTAGACCCATAGGAATTAAGAAATTGATGGAATAGATTTGTAATAATATCTTACTTATCTATTTTTCTTTTTTCTGGAAATAGCCTAGGATCTACCGTAGATTGCATGAACCTATAGATCTAGGCATCCTTTGCATCTCACAAACACTTAAGAGTTAACATGCTTGTGTATTGAGCTACATAGACGTGTGTGAGATGTTAGGATCTACCCCTAGTTCAAGATGTAGACAAGTGCATCCACATGAACTAAAGGGTCTAAACTCAAAATAATTACTAAAAGTGACTAACTTTATTCAAAACTCATTGATCATTCAATATCAATTGAGTAAAGGAAAAAGGAGTTAGACAATTCTTTAAGGACGAATTCTTAGATGAAAATTTTAAACAAATTATTTTGAAATGACATATTTTAAATGTTTTCAAAATATAGATATTCGGTCGACTGAACACATATGTTCAGTCGACTGATTATGGTTAAAACCCTAAAACATGGTCAAAATTGACCTCCGTGAGCCAAACAGTCGACTGATAAAAATTATTAGTTGACCAATCACGTTCAGTCAACTAGATACCCTGACCAATCGACTGATGAGCCTCGAAACTTGAAAAAGCCAACATGACTTAATGTTTCCAGTCGACTGATGACCCCTATCAGTCGATTGGACCTTGGAAATTGAACCGTTCGATCGCATCAATCGAACGATTGGATGTTGGGCATTAAATGGATTAGTCGACTGATCCTTTTATCAGTCGACCAATCTAGCATTATAAAAATGCTATCGAGGGCAACT
Organism: Hedychium gardnerianum; assembly: GCA_038050645.1. Classification (NCBI taxonomy): domain Eukaryota; kingdom Viridiplantae; phylum Streptophyta; class Magnoliopsida; order Zingiberales; family Zingiberaceae; genus Hedychium; species Hedychium gardnerianum. Next base: position 1,193,499 of record JBBUKS010000029.1, read on the forward strand.
GAACTCTCATCCCAAAGAACTCCCCTTTCCTCCCCTTCTAGCACCAAAAATTTATTTTTCGAAGCCTCTGAGGCCTACCTAAAACATCCGGAGCACCCATGATGCCTCGGTAACAATTCTAAGAAAATTTTCTTAATTCTAGTTGTTGTCTCACCGCAAGTGCATGATAAAGTCGTTAAGTAATAAAAAATATCAATCCTCATAGACTGTTGACTAAGCACTAGTGAGTCCACAAAATAAGTTATCTAAACAATTGAAAGTTAGTTGAAAGCTTGTGCACTAGAGCTCAAGCGAGAGAGAGAGAGGTTGAGAGGTCCAGTGAGAGAGGTTGGTTGTTAAGAGAGGAAATGGTTTGGAGATGGTGATCCTAGGATTTCAGCTTCATTATGATGTTAGCTGGCATACTATGGATTATTCATTTTCTTACCCTCCATGTTTACATACTTGTAAGGATTCTAACCAAATTGCCGATAGGAACCAGTGAAGGTTACACCGGAGTATTTATACCATTGTTCATTCAATGCTATTAAGTAGAAGAGGTAGCATAGAAAGTTTGATTAAAGGATTACCCTCTGTCACTAAAGGCTCCCCGGTCATATAGTCTAGATTACATAAGTTATTTTCTAACATTAAATTGATGTAAACCCATTAAACACTAATTAGTTAATCCCTTGCGGAGAATTGATCCTCATTTCAAGGCGATGACTCTAGAAAGTCTGGTTAAAGGATTATCCTATGTCACTAAGGGCTCCCCGGTCATACAATCTAAAGCCTCTCCTCTACATAATAATTAATCCTTCACATCCATATGCATACACTTCACATACACATTAGTTAAAACACAAACAAGACATTACACACATGGAATAAGTCATAAATATTTCATAAAATAAGAAAATTGATAAATCCATAGTTAATACATCAACATTATATCAAAACTACTCCCTACGTCCTAGAATCTAAGGGATCTACTCCATAGCAAGGAGAGAACAAACCGAAGACATGAAAAGATGCATTCTGACAATCCAAATGAAGATTAAAGAGGAAGAGTTGCTTATCAAGAGGATGTCGGCGTCTTCGGAATGAAATCCAAGCTCCGAAGGTGAACGGATTGTTGAAATCGGCTAGGAAATGGACCCCGTAGGTTCCCTTGAAGGGGAAACCTTTCCTCTCCTTGAAAAGAGGATCTTAAGCCCTTTTTATAGGTCCCACGGCCAAGTTACCTCACCAGACGGTCGTACCTATGAGAAGTGTAGGAAAAAGGCACGGTCGTGCCCCTTGGGCACGACCTGACTATGGGAAACTCCAGGAAAAAGGCACGACTATGCCCCTTGGGCACGGCCTGACCGTGGGAAACTCCAGGAGAAAGGCACGGTCGTGCCTTTGGGCATGACCTAGCAATGGTTCTTGCTGGATTCTTCAATTGCACAACTTTTAAAGAAGCAAGACCATGCCTTTAGGCATGGCCTTCCCGTGGAAGCTTCTGGAATTCTTGAGAGGAGCTTCTGAAGAAGCACGACCATGTCGTGGGCCTTGCTAGAAATATGGCTTTAGTCTTTTGGGAGGCATGGTCATGCTTGTGAGGCACGACCTTGTCTTGGTCAATGAAGGCACGATCATGCTTGTTGAGTTTTGCTCCTCAAGCTTGCTCAAATGTCCATTTTGCTCCATTTTAGTTTCAAATTGCGTCTTATCAATGAAAATACAAAGAGAGCAGATCTCCAAACTAAAGGAGTAAAAACATGATAATATAATGAGATAGGGTGCGATAATGTAGATCATACTCAGTGAAATACAAATAGATGTGCAACAAACAATACCTAAAAACATATATAATCTACGCACATCACTAGTCTTGTCATTCTTCACTTAAAATTCCTTAATTTTTGTATTCTTATAGTTAAAAGAAAATGTCAAAATACCCAAAACCAGGCTGGTCCATCAAACCACAGCCAAGATCCTAGATTTCCTACGAATGAACATAGACGAACATTCCATAATAGAGATTTTATTCCCTTAGGATCTAGGTATTTGGACATGTCATTCTACAACACCTATGTGAACTACTAATGTTGTAGAAATAATCAACTACTATGCCATGACCAAAATTGTCTCTTGCATACATTATGTGAACTTTAACCTTTGTGCCGAATTTTATCACAATCTTGTTCAAATAAATGAGTTCAACTATAAAACTAGGGTTGCATTTCGTGATTTCTTCATCACTTTTGACATACTTAGGGATTATCTTGATGCCCAAATTATAATGATCAATTCTATGCCTTCCCTGTCTATCCTAAAACCCTACCTGAGTCCTATACTCAATTGACTTTGAATCTTATGTATGTTGACTTCTTTGAGGGTTCTAGACCCAAAATAATGAATTCAGTAAACCTAAGTCCATATAATAATGCTTATTACAAAGCCATTGTAGGTTGCATCCTTCCACTAGCCACTAGGGACCAAGCTATCATTAGACTATATCATCTCTTTCTTATGTATGCACTTAAGCATCATCTTAGCACTGATATGGGTCTTTGGATCTTCAAAACCATTGTTCATTATTCTGGATATAGTTCATCCATAATAGTCCACATGACCTTTTGTCACATTATCACTGTAATTCTTTTATCATATGGTATAAATATTGCAGCTGGTAATATTAAGCCCCTGTCCCCTCACTATGACAAAATAGGCATTGGACAATTATCCTTGGCTAAGATAAAAGTTGAGGGTCAAACCTTAGTTTTCAAGGAACGTCACAAAAGAGGTGCACCTGCCCAGGAACCCAAGGAAGTAAGAATAGAAATACCAATTGGAGATGAGGTTTCACCATTTCTAGCAATGCCCTCACCACATTATATTAAGGCATCCCCTTCTGAGCCAGATACTTTCTCTCAAGGAGAGTATCAGGAGATTCGCTAACATCTGACGACGATTGATGGGCATCTCGACTCGATAGAGCAGTAGAAAAAGGACATGTTTGACTTCCTCCGAGACTGGCGCATCAACTAGCAACCTCCTCACTCATCTGATCAGATCTAGAGTTGCTTGCTTAGGCCTTATTATTATCTACTTTATGTTTGATTGTTAGACTCTTACGCACTTGATGCTTTAACTTTATAATCCCTTGCTGTATGTCTTATCTGAAGCTTTGATTGCTTATGATGCTTTGACTTGTTATATGCTATTTGCTTATGCATGATCAGTATACCTTTTATGTGCTTGATCTAATTGAATGCATATATGTTTGCTTCAGATAAATATTTAGAATATTTTTCAAAATTCTGAAAATATTTCTTTCAAATTTTAAATACCTTTGAATATTTTTAATTCCCTTGGAAATCATTTTTGAAAAACTATTTTGGAAAACATTTATAAAAAAAATCTCTGGAAAATATTTTTGAAAATTATTTTAAAAGATATTCTCTTCTTTAAAAATAATTTTTGAAAATACTCTTTTGCCTATCTTTCAAAACATTGTTAAAAATTCTTTCTCAAAATCTTTTGCTAAAAATTATTTTTGAATTTTTTTCCACAACTCTCAAATATTTCTTTTGAATACATTTTTTTGTACGTAGCATATTTTTGAAAAATTACTTTGAAACATATTGTTTTGAAAAATTAAAAATACTATTGAAAATGCATATTTTTAAATAATTATCTTCAAAATATTTTTATTGCATTATTGTCATGAAAATATTTTTTGAAAATGCATTATTGTCTTAAAAATGCATTATTTTGACAAATTTACTTTGAAAATTGTGCAATAATTATATTTTTTCATGTGTGTCTAAAGGGGAGAAATGTGGTTAAACATTAAGTGTTAAATTTTTAAAAAAATATTCTTAAAAAAACCTTTGAGATGTTAAATTTGAGGAGAGAGTTTAAATTGAGGTTTTTTTTTTAAGAATAAGGAGTTGTTATTTATTTTTTTACTTTAAATTAGGTTGTCAAATATAAAAAAAAAAATGTATGAAGCACCAGAATCGAATCTATATTTTGATGTTGGCAAAGGTTCAAAGTTAAGTCCTGTTGTAATTTAATGGATTAATCAAGTACGCAGGTAACTCATTTGGAAAGTCCTAATAGGTCAGCTGAACCAGATACTAGGCAGTGAAAGTCTTAGCAGATTAAATACACCAGACATGAAAGTCTAGATGGGTCAGTTGACCGGACGTCTAGTAGGATGAACTCGAGGGGTTAGCGAGGATTAGACATCGAGTCAGAAGAAAGTCCTGGGGGTCAAAGATTGGATGTTGAGCAGAAAAAGCCTAAATATGTCTAGAAGATCAGATGTTTGACGGGTAAGTTGAGGTAAGTGTAGGAATCGTAATGAACTTGTACGAAACAAATCATACCTTGTTGCGGTGGAGGAATCGAAGAGGAAGGAAAAACTTATCGTCGGCGAGAAGATCACCCGAGGAACCTTTACGAAAAAATTCATAAACCAAATCCCTTGTCTGAATCTTTTTTCCTTGATGAAAACCTATCTCATCATTCCCCTTTACTTTCCCTTGGACGCTCCCCTTATAAAGGTAATTAACCTAAGGGTATTTGGGACATGTCATCCCTAAGATGAGTGGGGAACGTGGGTATCCCACATTCTCATTTCCTACATCTCCCACTCGTCCAAGGAAAGTACTAAGACCAGTTAGTCACAAAGACCAAATAAGTTACTTAGACTATACAAGAATCAAGTCACAAAGACTAAGCAGAACATTCAATCCATACTTAAGGGAAAATGGTTCGTGCGACATCAAGGACACTGAGCGATTAATGCTAAAAAGATTGTTACACCTAACTTAGTCACTCTTCCAAACAAATTGGAGACATACCCATCTTGCATTTATCCTAGATTAAATCATTTACATCAATATGAACATCTCTAATCCCTCAAATCAACTAACATGTCGAGAGCATGTTAAATATCTCTAATCAATACAATTATTCACAATTACATTTTAAGTACTCAACAAAGAATGTAATTGGTCGACCAGTGAATAAATGTCAAAGATATAAACCTATCTTAATCTTCCTTTTTTAGCTAGAATCTATTCATTCTATCAGTCGCTTTCCTAGTTATGCTTCATAAATCGAATCAACCATAGCCATAGGATACATGCTAAAGTAGCAGAACCTAATTAGAACTTCAAGTAGATAGCTAAATAGTCACTTAGGGTAAAACTGAGATTAACTTATAATCTCAAGGGTCTCACATAGTAGAGAAGCAGAAATCCATTCTCCTACTACCTTTATTGTCACTATAGCACATGTGGTATGAATCACATGTTACGATGCTTTTCTCTTTACCAATAAAGAGTGCATGTTATTTTCAAAATTTAACATCGTACAGATTATGATCTAGACACAACTAATGTCTAATCCTGAATTCAACTCATGAATTCATATCTGGCTTCTAGCAGGTATAGTAAATGGTGGGTGCATTTACTTTGATCATTATCAATACACATATGATCTCATCTTGATATTTGTATCAAGATGAACCCAACTTATAGGTATGTCTCTATACACAGCTACATAATCGGTCCCATAAGTAATGGTCTTATCTCTATTTATACTAAATAAAATAGAGTTGATTGTCCATGTGAGTGAATCAATCTCAACCTGCCAACGTGCTCACCGAGACTTTAATCAAAATATAACAAAGATATATACACTGAATAAATTATGGCATTTCATATATTTCATTGTCTTTATAACATGTTACATTCTTCGAAGTTCCAAAGACTTCACATGTCCAAGAAAGGACTCTTTAGCTAATGACTTAGTAAAATGATCTACAAGCATATCATGTGTAGGAATATATTCAAGAATTATCTTTTTCTTGTCAACAATATCCCTTACAAAATTATACTTAATTTCTATATGCTT
>JBBUKS010000029.1:1218599-1236962 GCA_038050645.1 Hedychium gardnerianum
CTCACCAGAATTAGTACATTCGTTGTCAGAATAATAGCACCAGCAGCAAGGATTGCAAATGCAACAGCAAAGACTTCAGACTGTAAATATGAGCACAAAAGCAACAAAATATGCTATCCAAGGAGAAGATTATTAAGAACCATATAAGCAACTGCTGATTGTCATTGTTTGACATGAACCATATGTTATTGTATTTTTTCTGAGCTCTGCTTGGCTTATTATGACCACGTAAAGACAAGAACTGAGTAATTCGAGTTACTTTATAGAATAATTTTAAAAGATCGTATAATACTTTTATTTAATGATATAAAACAAAAATAAGTTTTAAAACAGTGCCCTCTCATTAACCTATTAAATAAATAAATAAATTTATATTATCAAACTAAATACTCACTAGAAAAAATTTAAATATACAAATTTTAAATAATTAAATAAATTTAAATTTAAAACTTAATAATATTTAAATTAAATTAAATTCAAACTCATAATACAAAATTGAACATGACATAGCTTAATTCTAGTTGACATGTTTATAGCTCTAGCCATCCCTCCGCTTCCGTCTGTGGATAGGGATGGCAATGGGACGGAGCTAGGATAAATTTGTCATTCTCATTTCTGTTCTCGAATTACATCCTCGTTCTTATTTTCGTCCTCATCTTTGGTTTTTTTTAATCAGAGAATCTCCATCCTCGACCTCGCGGGAATTAAATCTCCTCACTTTTTATTCTCCAGAATCTCCATTTCCGCCTCATCCTCACACTTTTTATTCTCCAGAATCTCCATTTCCTATTTAATATTTATCAAATTAATCAAAGAATTTTCATTCTCGTTCCGATCCTCATTTCCATCTCCGTCCTCGTCTTCATTCTCGTTTCTATCATGTCGCATCAGAGTAGATTCGGGAATAAAGATAACATTCTCATATCCATTTCGATTTAACTTCAAAAATTTTAAAAATCTTTAAATTTAAATTTATACTTGAAAAAATTCTCCGAATTCATTCTCATTTCAGGTTTTTTTCATGAGACTCCGAATCTACGAGGAAAATTATCATTACTCTAGGTGGATTTGACCGCATGGCCGATGAAAGGAACGGCTATGCCTTACGAGACTTTTTATAGCAGCAGCTAGTGAGACTATGCCCAGACAACGACTTTTTTACCTGAGCCTGAATGGCAATGTTTGAGGATAGTCCGTGAACGCCCCATCCCTCGACTCCCGTCAAAGTTAGCCACACCGTCGCCGCCTTCATTCCGGAATCTGTGATAATCAAATTAAATTTGATTAATAATTTATAATTTTTTAAATTTAATTAATAATTTTTAATTTTTTATAGATTAAAGTTAATAGATTTAATTGATAATTTTAATTTTTTACTATTAAATTTGGTTGATAATTTAATATTTTATTATTAAAATCTATCCATAATTTTGTTTTTTTATTGTTAACAATTTAATTTACTTTCTAAATTTAAATTTAGTTAATAAATTAAAAAAATTTATTAGTAAATAATATTTTTTTATAAAAATATTTTTACATGTCAAAACATATTTAATATTATATTTATTATTTCTTTCTAAATTTTACTATCATTATCATTTTTTTATTATTATTGTGTTCTTTCTCCTATTATAATTTTTCTTTCTCCTTCATAAGTTATTATACTTATTTCCAATCGATATTTACCCATTAAATATTTTTAACTAAATAAATTTAATTAATAATTCATCAAAATTAAAATTAATAAAAAAAATAACTTAGTACACAAAGTTTTTGTCAATATGAGATCCTAAGAAAGGACCTACATATTGTAGGTAATTTTATCCTTATTGTCAAGAGACTATATTTACTATTCAAATTTTTTTATCTCTATATCACACATCAATAATTTTATCATTGCGTCAAAATTTTCTTTTATCAAAAATTAAAATAAATAATATTCTAATAATTTATTACTCATTACCAAATTAATTGATATTTCTAATATTTTATTGATAAATTTTAACTTTATTTATTTAATTAAAAATATTTATTAAATAAATATTTTATTTTTTTAACAAATTATATTTGAAATTTAATATAAAAAAAATAAATTTTATTAATAAAGAAGTGGCACAAGATAAAGTTGTTATTATAACCTAATTGGTCACAAAATTATTCTTTTAAATTTTATTAATAAAATTAAATATTTTTAATAATATTTTATATAAAATTTTATTTTTTTTTAAAAAAATAATCTTTATTTTAAAAAAAATATATTTAAAAAAATTGTTGAGACTGATTCAAATATTTTATAAAAATGGTGAGCCTAGTAATAATGTTTGAAAAAATAATAATTAATCAGATCGGATAACATCATATCTAAGAGATGATCGACTCAATTCCATAAAAAAAATTTATCAGTTATCAAAATAAATAAACAATACTAATGAAGAACTATTTAAATTATCAACATTCTTAAACTCATTTTTTATCGTAGGAAAAAATGTATATAGTACACCGTAATTAAAATTCAAATATTAAATTTCTTAATTATTTATTAAAAATATAATTATTATACTGTTATCTCAAAAAAATACGTAATAATATTTGAGAATAATAGATAGGTGTCCTCTATTTACCAAAGTCATTCAGATTGAATAAATCTTCCTAATTTATTCTCTTTCAGTATATATATAGATCATAATAATGTCACCTTTTACCACCGGAGGACCGTCAATAGATGACATCAGAAAGCCATCTCACTGGATTTATTTGATAATTAAAATATGGGATCGGATCGTCCATGATAAAATTAATCGGTATCTTGTAAAAAAAATGACAGTCGGTAGGTGCCATCCGTCCACTCCCGAAAGTTAGCCACACTGCCTTCTTCATTCCGGCGTCGGTGGATTTGACCGCATGGCTGACGAAAGGATACGGCGTCTCCATGTCACAGTCTCTTGAACTATATAACAATTTTATTAAATGAAAACGTTAAGTTTCAAAAAAAAAAAAAAAATCAACAACGATAGAAGTGCATTGCTGACCAAGCAGCATATGAATAGGCATTTAAGAAATACATTTATTTCAGAAGATAAGTATTTCATGCTTAAGAAATTTCCCTAGATGAATATGAAAGATCGATGGCTAAAAATCATGAATATAATATACAAAAGATTCACAAGAGTCATCAAGCCAGTTTGCATTCCAACAAAGAAAGGGGATAGAAAATAGTTGCTTGTATAGTTTAACTGGTCAGCAGGCGCCAAGGGGGCAACATAAACCCAGTTACGACTAAAATTGCTGTTGAGAAAGACCCAATGTAATCTGACATTTCAAAACTCATATTGATGGAAACTTCATGGACATCACCGCCCTTTAACTTTCCAATGAGAAATGTTGATAGAGAAACTAGTGACATCAACTTGCAGTGTAATCCTCCTAAATGGTGCTCTGAGATTTCAATAATAACAAGTGTAGTTTTAAAATCTAAAGCAGAATGGTTACAACCATTTATCAAAGCCCTGATGAAAAAATTCCCTTTGCATTTATCAACGGTACTACTAAAGTGAAGTGATTAGCTGGTGCTATTACAATAAAAAAAAAGAGGTCACATTACTACTGTCTTCTCAGGTACGTAGTTGCATTAACAAGTAACAGAGTTCTTGTTCTCCATTAGGTACTGCTAACAACGTTCAATATAAAGATTTAGAGATTTAAGAGGATCAAACGGAAATTTGGATGATCTAGGAATGGAACTTTTGTTTGACCTTATGCCAATGGATTGATCGACAGAACAATTATCCCAAATGATGTTGCCCAAGTAAACTCGGTCAGACCATCGGCCTCTCAAGGCCAAAAAATATACTCGCCAAGCTACCTTTCCGCCCAAAGGAGCTCGGGTAGCTTTGGGCCGAACGGTCACGACATGGGTCTGCTATGGAGGAGCCCGGTTGAGCTGGCTCTTTTGGATATTCATCAATAACCACCTCTGATATCCATCAGTGATCCCCACAAGAAAGTGATACCGGACTGACAACCAGACAAAATCGACGGTACAAACTAACGACCGTCGTCATAGATGAGAAGGTTCACTCATGTGGTTGGTTAAGGGGCACCACTTCGCGCGTGTGATCGTCCACGTATCCCGTCCCAATCTAGTGTGGCAACAGACGTGGATCTTCTTCGATCGAGGCTTTATAAACCTTCATGCAGGTAAGTGAAGATATGATCTTTCTGAACATTTGGAAAGGCTACTTCTTTCTGCTTCCTCTTTTGAGCTCTTCATGCTCCACCTTGTCCCTTCACTAACTTGATCGTCAGAGGAGCAATGTCGGCCCTAGATTGACGCTCGCTGATCGCATAGGTCTTGTTTCCTCGTGAATCCCTTGCTACCGCTACCTTAAGGGGAGGAAAGAAGGAAGGAGCCCGAGCAAGTGAAAAGAGACATCATCAAATTGGCGTCGTTTGTGAAAAGACATACAAAAAGTTACGATAAGAAGCATTAGGAAAATCCCAATGGTGAACACCATGAGAACGACAATGCAGCCACAACTGCAGGAGTCGACAGAGCAGTGTCAACCTCCTCTACCAGCCATGATGGAAACCCCCAAGGGTCCAGCTCCATGAGAGGAGTTATCATGGATGGTAGCTACTATATTAGAGAAACCTTAAAACAAGGTCCTACTCCCTATCCTGAAAGGGAAGTCGAGCCGGAGAGGACCCCAATGGATGGGAGCGGCACTTTCGCCTGAACCCACCGCTCATAGCTCAGGAGGAACTACTTCAATTTATCGCCCTGATAAGCGGCCCTTCCATGATGAACTGGAGCGACTATTGCCCTCTAGAAGGATGGTCACACGACAAATATCATTTGCTGAGAATATTCTGAATGAGTTAACCCAATACCTCCGACCACTTCATATTTAAGAGTACAACGATACAGCCGACCCAGAGGAGCATATTTGCCGTTTTGAAAATACAACTTTACTGCATCAATGCTCCGAGGGAATCAAGTGTCGAGTCTTTCGTACTACTCTTATTAGACCTGCCTAGCAAAGGTTAAATATCCTCAATGCACAATCCATACAGTTTTTTGACGACTTTGTCACATTATTTCTACGTCACTTTTTCAACTCGAAGAGGTGCTGACCTACTCCCCTTAGCCTCTTTAACTTTAAGCAGAAATCGTAGGAATCCTTGCGCGCTTAAATACAAAGGTTCACCTAAGTGACTCTGGTCATTCCTTCGGTTGTACCTGAGATTTTGACAGACGCCTTCGCCCAAGGGTTGAAGGAGGGAGATTTCTTTCGCTCCCTATCAAAAAAACTATCGCGTGATTACGATGAACTTCTCGCTCGAGCTGAAAAATATATCAACATGGAGTAAGCCCAGAGAGCTCAACAAGAATCGAGAGGGACCCGACCGACCGAGATTCCTGAACGTCGTCTAGAACCTCGGCCCCTTCCACGGTCGGCTCAACCGCGTTACCTCCTTATCCCATCCCCATACGAATACCTAAGAAGAGGGTGATGCAAATCTATGAAGAAAAACAACTTTTGAGGATACCGTTTGGCTTTGAACGAGGTTTGAGGTGGCTTCAAACTGATGTTTAATGTGTCTTTGATCATGAATATGGGCGCACTACTAATAAATGTCGTGGCTTAAAAAGTGAACTAGAACGTGTCATGGTGCTTAGCCCCTAAGTGAGGGTCTTGCTCACAACTCCCGTACCATATCAGCCTCGACCTCCTCCTTGGTACCCCTCAAGACAAGGCCGCCCGAGCATCCCAGGGTCACCCCTTTCGAGAAAAAATACGTTTGCACCCGAACCGCAACCTAAAGCTCTTGCCCCAAATAATCCACCAGTTTAGGAAATCATCAACATGATATCTGGAAGGACTACGGATGGTGACTTTAACTGTGCCCGAAAGAGGCATAGCCGGGAGGAGTGCTTGTCCATCGGCAAACCAAATATGAAAACTAAACCGGTTTTGGGTATTGGACCAGAAGATCTAGAGGGTATTTTAATCCCACACAATGATGCTTTAGTGATTCGATCCACTATTACTAACTTTGAGGTAGCTTAGGTCTTTATCGATGTCGATAGTTTAGTCAACATCTTATTCTAGGCAGCCTTAGAGTGAATGGGGATAAACATAGAGGACCTGCAGAATGTCAACACTTTCCTGTTCAGATTCTCGAGGCATATTGTTCAACCCCTTGGTCAGATAAAACTACCACTCTTTACGAGCAGAGCCCTATCGGCGGACCATCCTGATTATTTTCACAGTAGTAGATGTTACTTCCGCCAATAATATTATCTTGGGCCAACCGACGCTTAGTGCCTTGCAAGCCGTAGCCTCCCTCTATCACCAAAAGATCAAGTTCCTAGTAGGGAATGAAGTGGGTGAAGTTTAGGGGATCAACAAGCAACATGGAAATACTATGTGGAGATAATTCGGGCCGATCAGAAAAGGAAAACAAAGAGTTTAGCCCTGGGAAACTCATAAGTTCAGCTTATGGAAGAAGTGTAGGTTGCATTTGAGCACGAAGCCTCCCTTAGGACTAGTCCTACTCATTTATGTTTAAACTGATGAGATTATATATTGTAATCATGAAATGATCCAATTAGATGTAGCTCTTTGGATAGTTAACCCTTCTAAGTTTTAAGTCGTTTAATTCTTATATCACCAAGAAATATACATGTATTAGACAATAGTCAAGAGAAGCATCTACCTCTAGAGAAAGATGATACAGGAAAAATAAAAAAAAATACAATCATACAGAAGGTAACCCACAGGGTATAGACTCCCCATTACAAATCTTTGGAGGACCCCGTATCCCCGCTGGGCCGAAATGAGCATTTATGAAATAGATTTATTTCAGAAGATAAGCATTTCATGCTTAAGAAATTCCCCTAGATGAATCTGGAAGATCGATGGCCAAGAATCACAAGTAGAATATACAAAAGTTTCACAAGAGTCATCAAACCAGTTTGCATTCCACACCAGTTTGCATTCCAACAAGGAAAGGGGACAGAAGACAGCTGCTTGTGCAGTTTAACTGATCAGCAGGCGCCAAGGGGGCAACACAAACCCAATTACGACTAAAATTGATCTTGAGAAAGACCCAATGTTATCTGACTTTTCTTCGAAACTCGTATTGATGAAAGTTTCATGCACATCACCACCCTTTAACTTTCCAATGAGAAATGTTGATAGAGAAACTAGTGACAACAACTTGCATTGTAATCCTCTTGAATGGTTAATAGGATCCTTGGATTCAAAATAAAAGACGACTCAAACAAGGAATTTCATTCTCACCTTCCCTATTTGTTCTAGTAACTGAGGTGCTGAATAGAATGTTATCAATAGGCAACTTAGGTGGATGCAACGAAGTTATGATTGGACTTTGACAATTCAAGCCTTTTAGTGCTCTGAGATTTCAATAATAACAAGTGTAGTTTAAAAATCTAAAGCAGAATGGCTACAACCATTTATCAAAGCCCTGATGAACTTCCTTTGCATTTATCAATGGTACTACTGAAGTGAAGTGATTAGCTGGTGTTATTACAATAAAAAAGGTCACATTACTACTGCCTTCTCAGGTTCGTAGTTGCATGAACAAGTAACAGAGTTCTTGTTCTCCATTAGGTACTGCTAACAATGTTCAATACAAAGATTCAGAGATTTAAACGCATCAAACGGAAATTTGGATGATCTAAGAATGGAACTTTTGTTCGACCTTATGCCAATGGATTGATCAATAGAACAATTATCTCAAATGATGCCGCCTGAGTAAACCCGGTCAGACCATCGACCTCTCAAGGCCAAAAAATATACTCGCCAAGCTACCTTTCCGCCCAAAGGAGCCCGGGTAGCTTTGGGCCAAATGATCACGACATGGGTCTGCTATGGAGGAGCCCGGTTGAGCTGGCTCTTTTGGATGTTCGCCTCTAACCACCTCTGATATCCATCAGTGATCCCCATGAGAAAGTGACACCGGACTGACAACCAGACAAAATCGACGATACAAACTAACGGTCGTCGTCACAAATGAGAAAGTTCACTCATGTGGTTGGTTAAGGGGCACCATTTTGCGCGTGTGATCGTCCACGTATCCCGTCTCGGGCTAGTGTGGCAACTGACGTGGATCTTTTTCAGTCGAGACTTTATAAACCTTTATGCAGGTAAGTGAATATATGATCTTTCTGAACATTTGGAAAGGCTACTTCTTTCCGTCTTCCTCTTTTGAGCACTTCATGCTCCACCTTGTCCCTTCACTGACCTGACCGTCAAAGGAGCAACGTCGGCCCTAGACTGACGCTCGCTGATCGCACAGGTCTTGTTTCCTCGTGAATCCCTTGCTACCGCTACCTTAAGGTGAGGAAAGAAGGAAGGAGCCCGAGTAGGTGAAAAGAAACATCATCAAATTGGCGTCGTTTGTGAGTAAAGATACAAAAAGTTACAATAAGAAGCATTAGGAAAATCCCAATGGTGAACACCATGAGAACGACAATGCAGCCACAACTGCAGGAGTCGACAGAGCAGTGTCAACCTCCTCTACCAGCCATGATGGAAACCCCCAAGGGTCCAGCTCCATGAGAGGAGTTATCATGGATGGTAGCTACTATATTAGAGAAACCTTAAAACAAGGTCCTACTCCCTATCCTGAAAGGGAAGTCGAGCCGGAGAGGACCCCAATGGATGGGAGCGGCACTTTCGCCTGAACCCACCGCTCATAGCTCAGGAGGAACTACTTCAATTTATCGCCCTGATAAGCGGCCCTTCCATGATGAACTGGAGCGACTATTGCCCTCTAGAAGGATGGTCACACGACAAATATCATTTGCTGAGAATATTCTGAATGAGTTAACCCAATACCTCCGACCACTTCATATTTAAGAGTACAACGATACAGCCGACCCAGAGGAGCATATTTGCCGTTTTGAAAATACAACTTTACTGCATCAATGCTCCGAGGGAATCAAGTGTCGAGTCTTTCGTACTACTCTTATTAGACCTGCCTAGCAAAGGTTAAATATCCTCAATGCACAATCCATACAGTTTTTTGACGACTTTGTCACATTATTTCTACGTCACTTTTTCAACTCGAAGAGGTGCTGACCTACTCCCCTTAGCCTCTTTAACTTTAAGCAGAAATCGTAGGAATCCTTGCGCGCTTAAATACAAAGGTTCACCTAAGTGACTCTGGTCATTCCTTCGGTTGTACCTGAGATTTTGACAGACGCCTTCGCCCAAGGGTTGAAGGAGGGAGATTTCTTTCGCTCCCTATCAAAAAAACTATCGCGTGATTACGATGAACTTCTCGCTCGAGCTGAAAAATATATCAACATGGAGTAAGCCCAGAGAGCTCAACAAGAATCGAGAGGGACCCGACCGACCGAGATTCCTGAACGTCGTCTAGAACCTCGGCCCCTTCCACGGTCGGCTCAACCGCGTTACCTCCTTATCCCATCCCCATACGAATACCTAAGAAGAGGGTGATGCAAATCTATGAAGAAAAACAACTTTTGAGGATACCGTTTGGCTTTGAACGAGGTTTGAGGTGGCTTCAAACTGATGTTTAATGTGTCTTTGATCATGAATATGGGCGCACTACTAATAAATGTCGTGGCTTAAAAAGTGAACTAGAACGTGTCATGGTGCTTAGCCCCTAAGTGAGGGTCTTGCTCACAACTCCCGTACCATATCAGCCTCGACCTCCTCCTTGGTACCCCTCAAGACAAGGCCGCCCGAGCATCCCAGGGTCACCCCTTTCGAGAAAAAATACGTTTGCACCCGAACCGCAACCTAAAGCTCTTGCCCCAAATAATCCACCAGTTTAGGAAATCATCAACATGATATCTGGAAGGACTACGGATGGTGACTTTAACTGTGCCCGAAAGAGGCATAGCCGGGAGGAGTGCTTGTCCATCGGCAAACCAAATATGAAAACTAAACCGGTTTTGGGTATTGGACCAGAAGATCTAGAGGGTATTTTAATCCCACACAATGATGCTTTAGTGATTCGATCCACTATTACTAACTTTGAGGTAGCTTAGGTCTTTATCGATGTCGATAGTTTAGTCAACATCTTATTCTAGGCAGCCTTAGAGTGAATGGGGATAAACATAGAGGACCTGCAGAATGTCAACACTTCCCTGTTTGGATTCTCAAGGCATATTGTTCAACCCCTTGGTCAGATAAAACTCCCACTCTTTGGGAGCAGAGCCTTATCGGCGAACCATCCTGATTATTTTCACAGTAGTAGATGCTACTTTCGCTAATAATATTATCTTGGGTCAACCAACGCTCAGTGCCTTGCAAGTCGTAGCCTCCCTCTATCACCAAAAGATCAAGTTCCCAGTAGGGAACAAAGTGGGTGAAGTTTAGGGGATCAACAAGCAACATGGAAATACTATGTGGAGATAATCTGGGCCGATCAGAAAAGGAAAACAAAGAGTTTAGCTCTGGGAAACTCATAAGTTCAGCCTATGGAAGAAGTGTAGGTTGCATTTGAGCACGAAACCTCCCTTGGGACTAGTCCTAGTCATTTATGTTTAAACTGATGAGATTATATATTGTAATCATGAAATGATCCAATTAGATGTAGCCCTTTGGATAGTTAACCCTTCTAAGTTTTAAGTCGTTTAATTCTTATATCACCAAGAAATATACATGCATTAGATAATAGTCAAGAGAAGCATCAACCTCTCAAGAAAGATGATACCGGAAAAATAAAAAAAATTACAGCCAAACAGAAGGTAACCCACAGGGTATGAACTCCCCATTACAAATCTTTGGGGGACCCCAGATCCCCGTTGGGCTGGAATGAGGAACCGATCGAAAGTTAGGCCTCCTACTCTTGTATTTGGCCCTTCTTTTGCTCAGACAAATGAGCTTGTTCTTGATCCTGAGTGACCTTTAAATCTTCAATAATGCTCTTCAGCTCGGATTCCTGACAAAGGAAGGTGGTCATCTACTTCAATGCTTCATCCTTTGACCATTCCTCCCTGCGGGCTCACTCCTCGGAGGCTTTTATCTTAGTTGTTATAAGTGATGTTTCTACTCGGGCTGCCCTCCAATCCGCCTTAAGGACTTCCATATCCCGAGCAAGTTGATCTTGCTCCTATTGAAGCTTATCTCCCAAACGAGTTGCTTGAGTCATTTGAATACTCACGGCTTTCAACCGCTCCTTTAAGTTGACTACTTAGCTCCTCAACTATGCATAATTGGACGTTGGGCGGGATCTCCTCCCTAAAGTCGATCTTCCACCTCTTGCAATCCGAGCATTAGATATTCTCGGAGATCAGCCCAGCTCATTCTTTGGAGACGAGACAGCTCGATCAACCCCGTCTCTTCACGCAAAAAAAAATGGGGAGGTAGTCAGTTTATCAAAGCTTGCGAAGTTAGAATGTAACCTCGCATCAGGCAGAGGCATCTCTGGCGAGATGATACGAGGTCCCGCAATGGTCGATGGGCCCCACCCAAAGCAAGATGATACGTTTATACATAAAAGTTGGAGGATCCACCCCTGGCGAGAAGGTACGATGTCCCTCTACTAATAATGGAAGCACTTCGAAAAAGGTGAGGTGAGGTCAGTCCATCGAGACAAAACCTTCTTCTGACAAGATGATACAAAGTCCTTTAATTATGGCAATACGGGTTGGTGGAGGAATGTCGTGTGGCTCCTCTACTGGACCCCGTCTTTAGCCCCCGATCAGGGGTTAGGGATTATCGTCACTGTTTTCGGGACAGATAATGTCTTTGGCGCAATAGATGCGTGATACTCGGTTGCCTTCCGCTTCACCAAGGGTTTATGCAGTTCCACAAAATAGTCGGGAGAAAGAGGAGCAAGGTCGTCAAGTCTCTCTTCAGGGATGGACCAACTGTCCTCCTTAGAAGGAGAATTGACAAGCAAAGGGTTTGCAAGGGCAGGAGGCGTTGGTACGTGGATTTCTTCATCACATGCTACCAACTCCCGCAAAGCAACCAACATGATGGTAGACGTTGCATGCGGGAGTAGGACACATTCAGGGAAGAAAACCCGATCGGGAAGGTTGGAGAATATAGCAATATAGGAAAATGGAATTCAGACCTGACGTGTCTACTTGGACAAAACTCAGAAGAAAAGAAAGGACAAAGCGGTGTACATAGTTGGAAGAAGAAACCTTGGAGCCTGAGGGATTGTGATGTCATAATAATCCCGATCGGAGAGTGAAAGATGGATGGACATGAATTCTTTTTATAATGGAGGTAAGGCGGTTCGGTGAAAAGATGTCACTAGTCGAGATCCTACCCACTCTTCCCAAAATCTGACGGTTACGATTACAATCACCTGACAAAAGACACAGATACACATGTCCGTACCATAGGACACACTGAAGCCAAGGAAAGAGAAAGGAATCCGAATTTTCATGACGAATGATCAAAGATCGCCTTAATCAATCTTCCACATTTTATCTTCATTAACTTCTGCTAAGGAGTGAGGTGTTGCAAGGATCTTGCTAGGTAACTTTATTAAGCTATGAAGTCTTGGTCACACTCGGACTGGAATTACTAAATGATGATGAAAAGACAATAGCCGACCGGATGCCCTAGGAGGATAGAGTAACACTTATATAGCCTCAAGTTGTTGCAACATCGGGATGAAAATCGTAGTTCATACAAAGGAAAAAAATTTAACAAAGGAAAAGTCAAGGACCGATGCCTCCAAAACCTAGTAAATACGAGTCCTGCAGCATTCCCCAACATTCCTAAGGATATAGGAATAGCAACAGAAAATGAATAGTCATCAATGAAAAAAAATCAATAAATCAGCCCTTCAAACTATTCCCTATCCAGGGGAGAAATCAGTTTCAAAGCCGGTTGACCTTGCAAATTCTAGCTTGATGGTCTTACAAAAACATCCTTCCCTAACATAAAGAGTAAAGTTAATCGGGCTTTTCTCCCTTCAAAAAGTACATATGCTTAAAATCCTGTCACATAACATTGGAATCTGTCATTATACTATGCAGAGGGAGGCTTGAAGACAAATAACTCCTCGGGGGCTCGCTCGATGGTGTAGTTCAAACTCAAGAAAGATGAAACTCTTCAGACGATGGATACCCAGCTTCCTCGAACTGGGACATACAATCCTTAAATCCTGCTTGCAAGCAGGAAAACATGTGATCAACCAGCAAACTAGTAACTTTGGGATCCGACCAAAATTTCGCCTCCCCCTCGGCCTCTTGGGCAGCCAACTTTTTGTCCTACTAGCTAGCTCAACCTTCAACTCCTGAACCGTTGCTTTAAGAGATCTTTGCGGAATTGGGTCGAGTACAACTTGTTGAGGGCTCCTGCTCTAGCCTCTTCAGCTTCTTGGGTCCGACGATAATGCAGGAGGATCCAATGATTTTTTAAATTATTTTTTGATTATTTTTATTTTTATGATATTCGAAGTATTTTTAGTATTTTAGATATTTTTAGTAACTACTATCTTTTTGTATTTTTAGATTTTGAATATATTTAGATATTTTAGGATTACGAATCTTTTTTTTTTTTTGTCAGGATTCTTTTCCTTTCTTTACAAGATAGGAATTGTTAATAATTTTTTCTTTCTTTTTTCTTTCTTTTCTTTCTTTACAAGATAGGAATTAGAATCTATATGTTAGGATTTCTTTCTTTTCTTTGAGTCTTCGATTTGAAGTATATATAAGAGTCATGTTTAGTTATTTTAAAGACATCCTCGAATATTAAATAAAAAATCTCCTTTTTCAGAGAAATCTGGAAGACAGTGATTATCTCTTCTTGTCTTCTCCTCAATTCCCCTCTTCTCATCAGCCCACAGGATAATTGATATCCTACCCGACGTTAGACGATCAGCCTCTTCTTCATGACCTTCCAATTTGGATACAATCCTCCTCAGCATACCCACCTCTTTTTTGGAAGCGTGTTCTCGTTCCTGAGCGGTAGATAGTTCATCAGGCAGGCAGGTCCCCATCTTTTCCAAGGCCTCGGTACGAGCCTTAGCAGAGGCCAAATAAATGAAAAACAAGGGAGCGACGGTCGATCAAGGGAACCTGACGATTTGAGACTGTGCGAGAACCTTGTCGCCCACAGATATGATCATCCATCTCATGAGCACTTCCAGCCCTTATACGTTAGAAAGAATGACAGATCTCAGGAGCCAAGGAGGGGACAGGAAGACTGGAGGCTATAAAATTCCAAAAAGTACTTGTGACATCCCTTGCATCATAATATCACACAGTTGTCACCAACTCAGTGACGATAAAGGGTCAGGAGCTAAACGGCCAACAGTTTCCCCGACGTAGGGCGTAGGGCCACTAATGTGGGAGGCTTGGGCGGAAGGGCCGGCCTGACCCAAGGTAATCGAATCAAGCCCCTCGCTCAGAAGAAGCGGAGTATCTTCCTCTTGAGGAACCTCAACCAACGCGCTTGGGAAGTTTGCACCATAAGAAAAAGGTGCATTCCTTGCTAGCTTCTCTGAAGATAAGGAACGGATCGGGAATAAATAGGGGTTAGCCATCCCACCAATGAAAGATATAGGGACACTTGTTCGGCAGGTCTCAATGGGTATGTCTGGAATAGCAAGCGAGGAAGAAGGAGATATGGGTTCGTTCGAGTTGGAGGAAGCAGGAGATGAATCCTCTAATAGGAGGATAGGAGAGGAAGGGGCAACCAAGACAAATCAGCCAACGCATGACTTGATCCTAGCTGAGTGACGACGTGTCCCGATCGGGACAATCACTGAAATAGGTCTAATATGGAGTAGGAGAAAGCTCCCAACTATTATGGGACGTGAAGGAAAAGGAAGCTCAGGGTCAATACCAGATTGTGTAGGAGCTCGACTCTCAACCAGACTGAGGAAGCACCTCACCCTAGCTAACCAGGGGATGTTTCATGCCATATACAATAGTCATTCTTATTACTGGCGGCGGGATCGAATTCCTCTCCTCGATCTAGATACAAAGGTCATTCTTAACCCGCAGCTCCTCTCCCCAGTCTAGATACAAAGGTCATTCTTATTACTGGCAGCGGGATCGAGCTCCTCTCCCGGATCCAGATACAAGGGTTATTCTTATTATTGGCCGAGGGATCGAGCTCCTCTCCCAGGTCCAGATAAAAAAGTCATTCTTATTACTGGCCGCGAGATTGAGCTTCTCTCCCTGGTCCAGATATAAAGGTCATTCTTATTACTGGTCGTGGGATCGAGCTCTTCTTCCCAATCCAAATACAAGGGTCATTCTTATTAGTAGCTATGAGATCAAGTTCCTCTCCCCAATTCAGATACAAAGATCATTCTTATTCCTGGTAGCAGGATCGAGCCCCTCTCCCCGGTTCAGATGCAAAGTTCCTAAACCCTTATTCCGAAATTCAAATTCCTCTCCCCCGAGCGGGCAGGATGGAACTTTATAACATTTGACATTCTGGGCATTATTCTGCGGGAGGCCGATAATGTATTTCTTCTATTCGCAAATGCCCCTCGAGCATTCCGCATGATCGAATCTAATCGCGTATGACATACTAAAGGCAATTTTTTTTTCCTTCGCTCTTTAACTTATCAAATTTCATCCGACTTCGCTCCTCACTCTGACTTGGAAGAGGGACATGTGATGCCGCCCGAGTAAACCCGATTAGGCCATCGGCCTCTTAGGACCAAATATGTTCACCCATCTACCTTTACACCCAAAGGAGTCTGAGTAACTTTGGGTCAAACAACCACGACAGGGGCTTGCTATGGAGGAGCCCGATTGAACTGGCTCTTTTGAATGTTCGCCTCTAACCACCTCTGATACAGAGTCATAATCTATTAGTGGTCCCCTTGAAAAAGTGACAACAGACTGACAACCAAACAAAATTGATGATATAGACTAACAGTTGTTGCAACAAATAAGAAGGTTCACTCATGTGATTGGTCAAGGGACAGTGCTTCGTGCGTGCAATCGTCCACGTAACTCGTTCCAAGTTGGAGTGGTAGCCGACGTGGATCTTCTTCGGCCGAGGTTTTATAAACCTTCATACAGGTAAATGAAGGTATGATCTTTCTAGACACTTGCAAAGGCTACTTCTTTCTATCTTTTTATTTCGAGCTCTTCACAAGCTTCCTTGTTCCTTCACTGACTTAACCGTCAAAGGGACAACGCCAGACCCCAACTGACACTCGCTAATTGTGCAGGTCTTGTTTTCTGACGAATCCCTTGCTACTGCTACCCAAAGGGAAAGAAGGATGAAAAGAGACACCATCACTTCCTATTTTACTTCATATTTCATAGAAATAATAATAAAGCAGCTCCTTAATTTTGCCATAAATTTTATTTTTCAACAAAAGTAACTCAGGTTTACGTATTTTGATATCCCTTTTCTGTGTGTATTTATTTTCTGCCGTCTCTTCATTGCAACTATTCTTCTGCAGCTTTTTTTTTTTCTATTTTGTTTCTCCTAATTATTCCACCGAATAAATTCAGAACACAAACTTACGTGCACTTAAAATCACTTCTACAGCTTCACGACGGTGCAATGAAAAGATTGAGAAATGTAAAATACAAGGAATTCCTGATTTTTAAAAGAAAAAGAAACCAAATTGACAAACAAACAAGCTGTTGGCTTGAATATGCCTTAAAATTATTGGAGTAACACCCGAAACAATTATTGTTTTAGAAGTTGGGGTAAACGTCAATATACATACATATTCAGAGTCTATATAAAGTTTCCTTCAAAATGATGTTGCAAATTCGTTGAGTAAACTTACATTCATTATCTAAATCTTCACTCAGTACTTCATACACAGACTTATGTTCCAAAGGCAGATGAAGGATGGAAAGGAATGAACGATGAAAAAATACCCTTAAAGGAAAACAAAAGAAAGAGGAAAGAAGGAAAAGATAGGCAAGCTCAAGCCTGCAGCTGCAAAACCAGATCGCCAGTTCGCAAACACTATGAACACCGCGACAGCACAAACTCACAGCCTCCGAGCTCACGGCTACCACAAGTTCACAGCCTTATCGCAAATTCACAACCGCCAGTTTTCCAATGTTCGGGATTGACAGTTGGAGTTCGCAGCTGGTGGAGTTAGTGTTCTCATAGTCAAAAAAATTTAGGAGGATGAAAAGTTCGTTCCGTCCAATTTTAGATGGACGAAAAGTCAGGTCAACAACAATCCACGGAGAAGCAGAAGAGACGAGATAACTTTCCATGTAAGAATCAAGACTCGTCAAAAAACTTGCAGTTTTGGCATTAAATATCAAGCCAACATTAAATTACAAGCTAAAAGTTTCCTTTTCTAAAGAAATATAGGTCATAAAAATCTACTTCAACCAAACAATTCATAAACAGTTGCCATCCATAAGGAGAGCTTAGATTCAAATAAACTAATAGGAAACCGAAAAGGACGGATTTACTTATTTGCACAAAGGCAATATGTCGAATTGAAGCTAAATAAGGCTAAGGCCACACTTGATTGTTACCGGATAACACGTAACCACTTGCAGCGCCAATAAGCAATGAAAACCAAAAGTCAATCAGAATGCAACTGAAATCAATTTGATCACTAGTGATTCAAACTGTTGAACATAATAAACCGCTGTAAACAGTCATCAAGAAAAAAAACTCAAATGCAATCTTCCAAGGTGCTAATTGTATGAATTGTTTAGTTTACAGAATAAAATTATAGATTCATATTCTTATGGTAATTTGTGACGAGTATTCTGCAAGTAGGAAGTCCTTATGATGAATCCAATAGAATAAACACACATTTCCTCTCAACCAACGAGGACATAAGGTCTCTAAAAGTGCTAGAAACCTTGAAGTAATAAGCAAAATGAGCAATGTCATGGAAATCTATCTAATAGTACGTTTAGGTGGTTGGATGAAAGACAGTTTAACTAATAACCGCCAAGCGCATAGATGTGGGAGGTCTTAATCTATTGCAATGATAAAAAAGCCGACAGATATATACATAAGGAAAACAGGATACAAAGCCAAAGCTTTCCTTCTGGGATTTACTGCTGCACTCATGAAAGGATATGCTGCCCAACAGCTCCATGCCAATGTAATGGAGGCCACCACTACCTTAAGTATAGCATTGCTTACCAACATGCCAACTAGGGCTCCTACATCCAGGGGGAAGAGACAGTAGCCAAGAAGACTCAGACTTTGGAAGAAGATAATATGACCACCCTGATAAACAAAAAATATATCATCACAATCCAATTTACCAAACAAAACTATAGGACAAAATTAAGCAAAAAAAAATAAAAAATGGAACAATTAAAAATAGGCATTGTAGGTATGCCAGGTTGCTCACCAGAATTAGTACATTCGTTGTCAGAATAATAGCACCAGCAGCAAGGATTGCAAATGCAACAGCAAAGACTTC
>JBBUKS010000029.1:1244008-1257061 GCA_038050645.1 Hedychium gardnerianum
CTCACCAGAATTAGTACATTCGTTGTCAGAATAATAGCACCAGCAGCAAGGATTGCAAATGCAACAGCAAAGACTTCCGACTGTAAATATGAGCACAAAAGCATCAAAATATGCTATCCAAGGAGAAGATTTTACGAACAAAATATTGGGAACCATTAGAATTGATCATAAAGGGACAGAAATCACAGAGAAATAAAACAGGAGAATCAAAGCTAGAAAGTGAAAGTAAAAAAAAAATACAGAAAACTGGGGCATGCCAACTCAATGGACTGCTCTCTTGAGCTTTGAAAAAGGATCAAACGACTGTAAGGCAAAAATCTGAGCAACCCAGTTCATTTGTTGATGGCCTGTTCTCAGCAAGTTCAAGAAAACTGGTTCAAAGCATAAGTCTTTCTCTCACATACTCATCTCCTGGCTCAAGAAAACTGGTTCAAAGCATAAGTCTTTTCTCACATACTAATCTTCTGGCTCTGTACAACTTTACCCTAGTATCACAATGAATTTCTCATCCAAAAGCAGTGGACTGTTGAGATTAAGCACTGATGGCAGCAAGTATCATAAAGTTTTTGGTACTGACTCCACTAGGGATTTAGCTTCAGGATCAGAAACGCTCTTAAGACCATCAAACCCAACCAACCGGATGGTTTCAATGATCTGCTCTGAAGAAAAATTAGCTGAAAGCAAAAGATTCTCCCTGCTGACATTTCAATCTTTAGGTTTTGTGAAAATTACCCCAATACCACCCCCCAACTTTGTCATTCCTCCTTGTAATCAGTATCACCATTAAGTAATTGACTAATAGTCCAGCAACATGGAAGATGGAATGATGTAAGACGCAGTGACATGTGCCATCCATAGTAAAACAACACTGTCCCATTCTTAAGCATAAGCAAGCCAGAAGACACAGGGTTGCCACAAATTGCTGCCTGATGAATACTAATCCATAGAGACTGAGGAAACTTTGATTAAAGATATTACAGAAAACTCCTATAAGAAAAAGAAAAAAACAATAGAAATACAATCGTGAAAGAACATAAGTAAGTAATCTGTAAATATTTGCTGAAAACAATGGAACAATGAGCAGAGAAGAGATGAAAAAGAAAGAAGAGGAAGGATGGGAGAAGCAAGAAAAGAATGGAAAGAAAATCTTTTTCAAGTTATCTGCACCAGATTCATGCTACCCAAAAATTACATGTCTACATAAAAGCACTAGCACCCAAGTTGGAAAAAAAAAGTCGAGATGTAAAGATGGAGGCTTGAATGCCATTAGTAAGATAAGAATTCCTCTAAATTGAAATTTGTATTATTTCTTAAGAAAGTTGCCAAGTTAAATAAATAAACTAATTTCATCATGGTATGACCTAATAAAATAGCCGACTCCACATAGTGGGATAAAGCTTGGTTGTTATTGTATGACCCAATAAAATGGACAAAGAGGCTCTTAGGGGAGTTTTTATTTGACTATTTGGGGTAGCAAATGCAACAGTAAAGTCAATATTATCACCATGTGCTTTCTGATAACTATTACCAAGTATAATTTGTTTCCTAAATCTGGCATATATCTCCACTTTCTGATAATTCTTACTAAGTATAATTTCTTTTCTAACACTGCCATATATCTCTCGTTTATGCTTAGTGGAACTCTCAGTTTAGTGGACATAAGTAGATAAGAAAATTGACTCTCTAGGATGACAAACTTCAAAATCATAAAGTGTTTTAAAAGGCATCCAAGATGTCCGCTTAGATTGTTTGGTCAAGGAACTGCTTTGCCTACCTCATATGCAGCCCCTTACATGTGGTCATTTCAAAAAAAAGATCTAAGTGGACGATACATATAGTTTAGCCAAGCAAGTGAACAGGAGGTTAAAAAAAAACAGATTTGTTTTTTAAACAAAATTAATTTACTTATAGGTATTCTCCTCACATGAATTCCTCTCTCATGTGGACAACTGGCAAACAACAGAAGAAAGCAGATTTCTTATTCTTCCTCCTCATTTTACTACTGTGAATTCTTCTCCTCTTCAAGGTGAGGTCTCCAACTTATATTATCTTCTCTATTTCTCATCTCTTCTAATTCTTACAACTTTTTCCATTAAAATATCTTCTGAAATAGTCGTTGGACACTGCAAATTTCTTCTCCCCTCCAAGGTAAGACCACTATCTTCATTATTTTCTCTTCTATAGTTCTCATATCCTTTAAACATTCCAATTCTTTTCCTTCAAAGGAGCTGCTAAAATAGTTGTTGGAGGCTACAAAT
Source organism: Hedychium gardnerianum (assembly GCA_038050645.1). Lineage (NCBI taxonomy): Eukaryota > Viridiplantae > Streptophyta > Magnoliopsida > Zingiberales > Zingiberaceae > Hedychium > Hedychium gardnerianum. The sequence continues at coordinate 1,246,267 of JBBUKS010000029.1, forward strand.
TTTTTCTCCCTCTCCAAAGAAGGTCTCTTTATCTTCTTCTCCATATTTCTCATCTATTATTCATCCATTCTAATCATTACGTCATTCTCCTCAAAAACAACAGCTGAAATAACAAAAGCAAACTGTAGAAATCCTCTATGCTACAACTTTTGTTCAACTCCACACTTCTCTCTCAAGTTTGAGCCAACTATCCTTGTTCCCATTTCTCAATTTGCTTAATCTGATATTTCAATCTTCTTTAACTTATTATTTCTTTGAATATATTTATTTTATAGAGGATCCAATAAAAATTGCTAATTGTGTTTATTTGTTTAGCATTGATCATTTAGTCAATTAGGGATTGGCAACATCGACATGTGAATCTTGATTAGATATAGACAAGGCGCTGGGGGCGAGCGTTTCGCCTTTTGCCACAATGATTAGATATAGACAAACAGGATCAACCGATCATGCATGGAGATATGGAAAATATCTACCTAACAAAAAATATGCTAATGCCATTGCATGCAAGCTTTTTTGGAAGATAGTCAATTTAGAAGTCCATAAATTTACACGATGCCATGCTCTTATTCAGGGTAATTTTTCTTGATGTCAAAAATGAAAGTTTGCTTTGAATGTGCAGAGAAGATTGAAAATAAATGATTACAAGGAAAAACTATTTGATGAAGCAAAGGTAGAGGTAAATATTTGTATGAAGAAAGTGATTCAAGAAGTGGGTAGTAAATGGTCAAGAACGAAAGGACTAATGAATTTATTCACAACTAGTGATCCAGAAATAATAGTGATGTTACAAGACTCAATAAGCCAGAGCAACATAAATGATAAATTTACCAAGGAAGAAAGAGCTCAATCGATATGTGGATAAATGATTCGATGAAGTAGGCATCCAATTTCATTTGACTAATTTAAAGACTTCTGGATCATGGTAGAGACAATTGGTTCATATCATCCCAGGCTACAACGCTCCAACTTAATATGAGCTTGGTGAACCTTTGCTCAAAAGTAGTAGCAAAGCAAAAGAAAATTTGCAAGCACATAGAGATGCTTGGAAAAAAAACTGGTTACACCACCATGATCGATTCATGCCAGATAAAAAGGATAAGGACAATAATGAGCTTGTGTGTAAATTGTGATTAAGCACAACTTTCAATCCTAAAAAAACAAATTAATCTTGTGAGGCCACAGATATTTTGGGTATGTAAAAAGCTAGCGTGCGCGTTTTTAAAATTTTCAAACTAGAAAGCATGATTTTAGGAAAAGTGAAAATAAGGTCCGTGATTACAAAAATGTCAAAAATAATAATAATAATCCGTGATACCGTGATCGATATCCAAAGGAAGAAAATTATATTTTATAAACAAATCAACGCAGGAGCTGGAGATCTGCTGTTACCTTCTTCACCGATGCAGACCAAGAAAGAGTTAATCCGAGAAACACGATGAAGAAGAATGGCCCCCAAAGATCCCAATCCCTGAGTGCCCTTCCCGGATCCTCTCTAAACGGATTCGGGAATACTACCAGCTTCAGATTGCTCACGATCCTCGCTAGATCCCGCTTCACGGTGTCCCAAACAGGCTCCGTTAGCGTGTTGGCGGGCGAACCGAAGGCATCTGCAGAGACGCCGGTCCTAGATCTTCCAGCCGGAGCAGCATCGATCGGTACAGCCGGTACTACAGGGGGCGGGGAGGAGGATGGTGGCACCTTCTGGTAGGGAGGCAAGGAGGTGGAGGAATGGGAAACGGGGATGGAGGCGCGCGGGGGGCTGGGCGGGCGGGCGGGGAGTACGGGGGCGGCGTGGACGGGGGCGTTGTAGAGGTTCTCGATCTCGTCGATGTCGGACTGTGAAGAGTGGTGAAGGGGGATGGTGTCCTCGTGCGACATCTTCGCCGGCCACAACGGTGGGGCGGCGCGACCGCAGGGCCGCAGGACGAAGAGCAAAGCGAGGGTTGCGAACCGATTACCCAGAAGAGGGAGCGAGAATTGCGTTTTATTTACTTTGACGAGTATTAGAAAGGGGTTGCGGCAACCGCCAGTCGCCAGAAGACCAAGGGAAAAATAAGAGATGTATGGATCCGACCCGCCGAAAGTCTTCACGCGGCTCCGAAGTCCGAAGGCATAGTGATCCGAACTCCGACTAGTGGTGGTATTTGACTGTGTTTGACAAGAGGCTCTCTCGCTCTGTTTTGTTTCAAATAAAATATTTTTGAAAATATCATTTATGATTTTTTTTAATATGATATAAAATTATTGTCAATTGAAATGTTTTTATTGGTCAATATAAAATATTACATTTTAAATCAAAATTAGTTTTAAATAAGCCATCTGTTATTGATAAATCTTTTCATGATTATAAATAAATTAAGTCGAATTAAATTTTATAATATTTAGACTTATTTAATAATGACATAAGTCAAGTTTAAAATAAATTAAATTATTTAAATAATTATTTTTTTTTAATTTGATTTATTTAAATATTATCGTACTCTCAATTTAAGATTATTTAATTATTTAAAAATTTTATATTTTATATTTATTTGATTGACTATTATATTTGATAATATAAATTTATTTATTATTTTTAAAAAAAATATTTATCAATGTTAATAAAAAATTATTAATGAATTTAATTGAATATTATTCATAATCTTTATTTATAATTGAAACGTACGTGTTTAAATTTATTTATTTAATTTAGTTTAATAAATTATTTAAATTTATTTATTTAATTAATTTTATATATATTAAATAAATAAGTTGTTATATTAAATTTGCTCACAAATATTTTATTTATTTAAAGGTTCATCCTCCACCTTTATCTCTAAATTTTTAATATGGTTAAAAGCTCTTCTCTTTGATGTAAATAGGTGGATACACGACTTATCAATTTGATTTGTTAAATTCATTTAGGTTGTTATGTTTCGAAAGTATATTTTTTTGATGTTTCACTCAATGATAATATAGTAAAAGAGATATATATGCTATTGGGACAGACTTATTAAGAAGTTCCTCAAATATATTTATTTATAGCATGTGTTTTTTATACAACCAAAAATTGTAAGATTAAAATAACGATAAAATAAAACATAAATATATCAAAATTAAAATAGTCAAATCGGGAATTAACAGGTCGAGATCTCTGAGTGACTCTATGTACAAGCTAAAACCAATGATAATATCAAAATGACGTCTATGTCTGCAAAACTGGAGACCAAGAAAAACATAGAGTAATTCAAATGACTAAGTGAGTAATAAGAAAAAATGTGCATGAATTTAACCTTTTTTAAGAAGTCAAAGAATTAGAGAAAATCATAATCTTTTATTACAATTGCAAGTTTTTCTTAAAATTCTCCATTAATATATAAATATATATGTATAATCATCTTTAGTTGTTATAATCAATCAGAATCAATTCTCAAATTTTATTATATAATCAATAGATAAATAGATCATCCATGGTGTAAGATTAATATGGGTAAATGTCATAAGCATATGAGTATCAACATGTATCAACCATGATCTAAATTTAATAAATCAACTAAAAGTGAACAGTTAGAGTCAATGTCATAGAGTGTAATAATGTCATACATTATCTAACGTACGGGCTAAAGACCTACACCGATGGACTATGACAATAAGGCGTCATCGCACAAATCAAAACTGACCAGATACTCTGGTATAAGACTAGACTCAAAATTTTCACTTTTAGTATTCTCTTTTACTCTCTTTGTTATTTAACTTTACTTCTTTCATCATATTCTCTTCAATCCAAATCAAATATTCATATGACTCATATAAGTTATCATCATAAGATATTGATAAAAGGCTACAAGTATTAACAGTAGAAAGTATCAACAATATAAAATATGGAAGATAAAGCAAATCCAAAAGATATGTATCAACGGATGAGTAAATCAGAATATCTATTTCATTTTCAAAACAACCTTTCTCGTCTTAACCACATATGAACTCATGGTTTTATTATTTTAAACTCATTTCATTATTTTAAATATTATTTTGTATCCTTTTTTTCAAAAATAATTCTACAACATAGAGATACTCAATTTTAATTATTTATCCATGCACAAAGAAATGTATAAAGAGTCAAAGGATCGAAGTTACTCAATTTTATCTACAACAAAAGCTTCAAGTATCGACAACTCACCATACTCCATCCAAACTCGTCTCTATAAGTATCATATAAAAATACATCAACTACTCAAAATGATATTCAACACAAATCATAACACAATCAAATCAAAAAGTCATTATGACTTGACGTTGTTTTAATCTCGTTACCTAAGCTTCCCATCCTAAATAAGACTAAAACTTATACTAAAAGAGACGAGACTCCAAAGGTTGCACTCAGCTTCAAGGTAGAGTGGGAGGAACTAGGGTGTGAAGGAGGCAGAGCTTCGGTAGGGCCGGTCGAAGGCTGAGGAGAAGAAGTTGAGATCGATCTTGGTGAGATTCGCACAACCAGAGAAGGGAAAGAAAGTGTATCGAATGGGGGGAGGCTAGGGGATGAACCCGCCACCTGTTTGCCCCGATCGGCTGATGGTTGGACTTCCTGAGTAAGATCACACGGCTTCGGTTGGCATTCCGCAAGATCCGTCGTGGCCTCATTTGAGTCACCAAAAGTTGGAACCGTCGTCCTACGTCTCTTTCAATGGATTCACAGTGGTCTCTCTAACTCTGACTCCAAAGCTACTTGAACCGACTTTTGAGGTGTCACGCCTCGGAGGTACACATGCCCGTAGATACGGATAATACTCCCTAGTGATAATTGCAGATACAATATGGTATGAGTCCACAAAACTCGAACCATAACACAACCACACGGAATAGATAATACAAACCAAACAGAGTAAGAACAATATTAGGTCTACTCGACCATGAAATCCAAAACACAAAAACTATGAGTCGGCTCAGCTTAACACTTTGAATACATAATCGAAGAAATACCAATAACCAGATACAACTTAATTAATACAATGTCAATAAAATAAACAAATGCAGAAGCAAATACAAGCTGAAACGAAACAGAAGTAAATCGTAGCTCGATGCGAATGAGATGGTGCGGACAGATAACCTCCAAGCGACCCAATCAACAACATGTCTGCTAACCTGGAAATAATAATGGAAGACAGGGGTGGTGAGTACAAAAGAGATACTCAGCGAGTATAAGAAGATAGTGCATGAACAATAAAGAATACATGGATTCAAAGTATACAGTCTCTAAGGAATTATACTCACCAACCAGCAATACACATGTATACATCTACTACACTATCGCCCTACTCAACTACACACAGTATCATGAGTAATAACAGGTATGAATAACATGGGTACAATATCTCATATACATGTACTAGTGCAAGTATCAGAATACAATCAACATGTGTGGGAGTCACGCTCCACCACAATAAATCCACATATGTGGGAGCAACGCTCCACCATAATAAATCAACATATGTGGGAGCAGCGCTCCACCAAAAAATATGAAGATAACCAAGTCATCTCGCTCCTCAGCTATGGACTGCATGAGAAACGCTCTATCACGACTGGTCTCATGGGCAGTCCAAAAATATTAGGGTCCATGTCTGCATGAGAAATGTTCTGCCACGACTGATCTCGTGGGCAGACAGGAAGTAACTATCTACCTACGGGCTGCATGAGAAACGCTTTACCACGACTAGTCTCGTGGGCAGCCCAGGGTATAACAACTCAAAGATAACTGTGTTGCATATCTCAATCACTGACGGCTCTCTCAACCACGAATGAGAGACACAATCAACAAGATATATTAACGGTCATTGACGACTCTCTCAACCACGAATGGGAGACACAGTCGACAAGAAACATGTATCTCCATGATGCTATGACTCACTCAACCAACCCAATGGGAGACATAATCGATAGTATACATGCATCCGCGATACCACGACTAGCTCACACCCGAAGGGAGCCCTGATCGCTAGCATGCATGCAACAGCGATGCTACGACTAGCTCACACCCGAAGGGAGCCCTGATCGTTAGCATACATGCATCACTAATGCTACGACTAGCTCACACCCGAAGGGAGCCCTGATCGCTAGCATACATGTAACTCCAAAATGAGTAGAATACAACCAATTCTACCATCGTTCATGTCTATCTATGCAATGTACATCATCACATTAATCAAGACATATTAACTATAATACATAACACACACGTGATTATAACAACCAATTAGAAATGAGCTAACATGTTATTGTTAGAGACTGTATACTTAAAGGTGAAATCCAAAACACAAAAACTATGAGTCGACTCAGCTTAACACTTTGAATACATAATCGAAGAAATATCAATAACCAGATACAACTTAATTAATACAATGTCAATAAAATAAACAAATGCAGAAACAAATACAAGCTGAAACGAAACAGAAGTAAATCGTAGCTCGATGCGAATGAGACGGTGCGGACAGATAACCTCCAAGCGACCCAATCAACAACATGTCTGCTAACCTGGAAATAATAATGGAAGACAGGGGTGGTGAGTACAAAAGAGATACTCAGCGAGTATAAGAAGATAGTGCATGAACAATAAAGAATACATGGATTCAAAGTATACAGTCTCTAAGGAATTATACTCACCAACAAGGACACACACCAGAGGGGGTGAATAGCCCTGCAAATCAAAATAATACTCTTCTCTTGTTTTTAGCTAAGCAAAGACACACACTAGTTAATTAAAAATAATAAACACATAAATAAAGAAGAGGCACAAAGAGTTACTTGGTTACAATCTAGTTGGTTGTTAATCCAAGGCAATGAAAAGCACTGAAAAATCTGCTTCGTGGAAGGTAGAGTAGTCTCTTACAGACTTTGAAAGCACAGAAGAAGAATACAGAGTTTGGAGATTAAGAACAAGGTGTCTTGTGTTAAAACTAGAGGGCACAGTCTCTATTTATAGTAAAACGATCGAGGTGACCGTTTTGCTGACGTGGTAGTCATGAGGGTGCCTCAAATAGATCGAAACTGATCCATTGTTGATCTGGCAGTGCTGGGGGTGCCTCCAAGCGTTGGGGGCGTCTCGGTTGAGCTTACTCAGCTTTCAGATCGCATTCGCTGCAACGAGTCTTCAGCGGTCGGTTGAGGCGCCTCCAAGCAAACGGGGGCGCATCTATTCTCAAGCGGGTGAGGCGCCTCCGAGTGTTGGGGGCGCCTCTACTGTCTGGACGGGTGAGGCATCTCCGAGCATTGGGGGTGCCTCCAATGTCTGGGCGCTTGAGGCGCCTCCAACGCCTGGCGGGTGAGGTGCCTTCAACTACTCCGGGGCGCTTCCAATCCTTCCGTTCTCCTAGGTGATCTCTGGTCATCCAAAGTTGAGCTCACCCGAACCCAACTTCGACCTTCTCCTCGAGCAGGCTTCCTCCCTGGCTTCTCGTCCCTTGGACCACATCCTTCTTACCTCACGTCCCTCAGATCACGTCTTTCTCGCTCCATTAGTGTACTCTTCCGCAACTTCTCGTCCCTCGAATGCACCAAGCCCGTCGACTCGCTTCCCATGTCATCCTTCTCATCCACTGCATTTTTCGCTCGACTTCTTATATTCCTAAGTTCCTACACACTTAGACACAATGATCAAACTACACAGGACCTAACTTAACTCTGTTGATCACATTAAAATTACCTCGGAGTACTTACAATCTCCCCCTTGTTAATGTGCATCAACCCAAGTTCAAGTTAGGGTAAACAAAACATAAGGTTATAACTACATAACAAACAATAACAATTTCGTTTTGTACTTAACTACAATAAACTCTCATTTAACTTAACCCTCATATTTCTCCCCCTTTGATCACATCAAAAAAAATTAGAAAAAATATTAAATAATAGAGAAAAATCGTGAAAAAATTTAGTTGAGGATTTATACACGAGATAGATATCTTTGTAATTTTACCGTAATTATTTCTAAGAAAAATTATTTTTAATAATTAAAATACAAAATTTCCAAAAATAATTTGAAAATTATTTTTAACTTTAGAAAAATTTTGAAATTTTTTTTCAAGGTTGAAAATAACCAATCTAATTCTAGAAAAAAAAAACATGAAAAAAATACTTTTCCTTATAGAGGAAAATATTTTCTTTAAAGAATTTGAGATTTTCTAAGATAATAAATTAACAATAGGATTTGATAGTGAAAAATCTTGCAAATTTTTTTGAACACGTGAACTTTAACGGCTATTCAAAAAAAATCAAAATTTTCAAAAATAAGTCTCTGAAAAAATTTAATTTTAAAAATTCAATTTTCGTTGAAAATTCATCAACATTTATATCACGGTCGAAAAAATTCGAGATTTTTTCTGTTAATAGACACCATGAAATTCTATCACAAAATAAAAATAAAAATTCGAACAGAAAGGTTTCGAAATGTTTATTTAAAACAAAAACAATCAATTTCACAAACAAAATATTAATAACTTAAATAATTTATTTTCTAGCATGCATATACAGATAATTAATTAGCTAAACATGATTTCGGAACCCAATACAAATTTCTACCTACTGGATTTATCAAATATTTTTAGGAATATCAAAATGTGATATTTTTATAATTTGACCCCTATGGTTTCTAACATACCAATTTAGTCCTTCAAAATATCTAAAATTTTGAATATGAAAAATATTTGAATTTAAGCATACAGGTTTTTTTTTCAATCTTTCTATTTCTTCTTTTAATTCTATATTTTCATTTTTAATTCTATCGAATTCTACTAATGGACATGCATTTGCCAAGTTAATTTTTAATTCAATATTATCCTTTTTTTAATGCAACATACTTGGTCCTTAATTTGCACAACAATCTAGACAAAAGTTTAATGTTGTCGTACAGTTGTTTAGGAGGAAGCTTACGTACCTCACTTATCGTGTTGGATTCGTAGTTGGATGCTCCCCCTTTGTTACTGCTTTCTTCGGAAGTACCTCCTCCTTCATTGATGCTCTCCTCTTGGTGACTGACCATTAGTGCTAGTCCAGCATATTCCTCAGCCTCGGATTCTTCTGAGAAAGAGTCATCCCACGTAGCTTTGAGGTTCCGATGCTTGAGTCTACTTGGTCATTTCTCATTTCCTTTTTCTTTATCTTTTAATGTTGTCCTTGATGTGCCCTTCTTTATTGCAATTGTAACATTTTACCTTCCATTTCCTTCGAAAAAATTTCTTGGCCTGCGACTTATTAAAATTGTTAGTTTTAAAAAACTTATTTAATTTTCTTAGAAGTCTTCTTTTTTGTCAAGTGAAGATTCTGAATCTGGCTCATTCTTCTTTGCTTGCAAAGCTATGTTCTGGTTCAAAGTATCTTTCTCTTTTCGTCCTGCACATCGAGACTTGTGTAATTTCAAAGTAGAAAATAACTCTTCTAAGGTACATATCTCTAGGTTCTTGGAGACTTAGTAGGAGTCAATGATAGATGCTCAATCTTGAGTTCTCGGGAACGTATTTAATGCATACCTTAGCGAATCTTGATTCGATATCGTTTCTCCGAGATTGGTGAGTTCAGTGATCAACTCCTTGATCCTTGCGTGTACTTGACACCATTTCTCCCTTTTCCATTAGGAGGTTCGTTAGTTGACTCAGGAGCATGTCTCGTCTTGCTAGTTTGGCTTCCGAGGTTCCTTCATGGAGCTTTAGGAATTTCTCCCAAAGTTCTTTGGCTAAGCTGTAGGCCCTGATTCGATTGACCTCCTAAGGCGGTAGCATGCTTAGTAGATGGAACTCAACTTTACCGTTAGCCATGAAGTCGATTAGCTGCTTCTTGGTCAAAAGATATTCTTCTTTATCTTTTCCATCCTAGTATTTAGGTGTTCTAAAATCGTATTTAATCATTAGTAAAATATCAAAGTCTGTTTTAAAGAATACCTCTATTTTGCGTTTCCACAGCGTGAACTCCCCCTCGAACTTTGGCGGGTAGATGCTTGATCCAGCCATTCCTCTTGATTTTGTTGCTAGGTCGACGGTTAGTCCTTCCGAGCAAACCTTGCTCTGATACCAATTATAGGATCGGGTTGGACCGGCTAGAGGGGGTGAATAGCCCTGCAAATCAAAATAAGACTCTTCTCTTGATTCTAGCTAAGCAAGAACACACACTAGTTAATTAAAAGTAATAAACACATAAATAATGAACATGCATAAAGAGTTACTTGGTTACAACCTAGTTGGTTGTTAATCTAAGGCAATAAAAAGCACTGAAAAATCTCATTCGTGGAAGGCGGAGTAGCCTCTTACAGACTTTGAAAGTGCAGAAGAAGAAATACAGAGTTTGGAGATTAAGAACATAATGTGTTGTATAAAACAAGAGGACACAGTCTCTATTTATAGCAAAATGGTCGAGGTGACCTTTTTGCTGACGTAGCAGTCATAGGGGCGTCTCCATTGATTGAGAGCGCCTCCAATAAATCAAAATTGATCCATTGCTGATCTGGCAACGCTTGGGGCGCTTCCAAGCGTTGGGGGCACCTCGGTTTAGCTGACTTGGCTTCCAGATCTCATCCGTTGTTTTTTCGATGGTCGAGGTGCCTCCATTTCTCTAAGGCGCCTTCATCCAATTGGCGGGTGAGTCGCCTCCGAGCCTTTGGGGCGCCTCCATCGTTTTGGTGCTTGAGGCACCTCCGAGAATTGGGGGCGCCTCCAGGGCCTAGCGGTTGAGGCACCTCTAGCTGCTCTAGGGCGCCTTCAGTCCTTCTGGTTGCTTGGGTGATCTTTGGTCGTCCGAAGTTGAGCTCACCCGAACTCAACTTCGACCTTCTCCT